>OY744616.1:13273271-13485771 GCA_963556255.1 Allolobophora icterica
ACCCTAATAAACCTTTATTATTCGCTAGTATATCCTTATCTAGCATATTGTAGTATTGTCTGGGCTTCTAATTATGCCCACAGACTGTACAAATTGACCATTCTACAAAAAAGAGCAATACGAGTGATAGCAAGGATAGCCCCTAAATCCCATACTAAACAACACTTCATCAAATTTGGTATACTTGGAGTTGATCAGATTAATATTCTACAACTATGTGAATTTATGTATAAATATACACACAACTCATTACCTAGTATCTTTAAGGGTTATTTCAACTTATCTTCCGACATTCATGGATATTCTACCAGGCAAAGTAAATTCTACCGAAAGATCTGTGCTCGCACCAATACCAGGAAGTTTGCCATAAGAGCCTCTGGTCCATAGGCCTGGAACAATATCCCCTTAGAGATTCGACACTTGACGAATCTGTCTTCGTTTAAGAAAACTTTGAAAGCACATATACTGAATACTTAGTTAAATATGTCTTGCTGCCCGAGTTACTATCTTGTCAATTTTAGTTAAGCTTGCATCTAGTTAAGGTTATTTTGGATTTCACCAGCTGTGCATGTCTTATTTTTTTTCTCTACAGTGAAAAGAGGCTATAATATAAACGTTTATATTATGAGAAAGCCATTCGCTATTTGTTACTAATGTATTTATGTTACATGGGTAACCCTACTTAGTGGGCATATAGCCCTTTTGGGTTACCATTTGTCGCCAAAACTTGCCTGCCTTTTTGTGTACACTGATTTTTGTTGTTTTTTTGGTTACAATAAATCTTTTGATTGATTGATTGATTGATGTATGTATGTATGTATGTATATATATATATATATATGTATATATATACATACATACATACATACATATGTATGTATGTATGTGTATATATACATGTATGTATGTATGTATGTATGTATGTATGTATGTATGTATGTATGTATATATATATATGGTTAGGTTTTACTCTGAATTTTGTAATTCCGAAAAAGAGAAAGGGCAACACAGCTGAGCATTGCAAAAATGTTCAACTGACATTCTACAATTAAAAAACGTGAGAAGTGTAAGGGCCCAAAAGTTGGTACAGTACGGTACCTGTCAAAGTGACTGGCTGCTAAATTTCTTACATGTAACACATTTAAAGTTTACTTGAAGTGTGCTTGATACCTTGGTGTCAAAGGACTTACACTGTGAATAATTTAAATTTCTCAACTAAAGTAGCCAAAAAATATTCATATTTAGTGTTGATTAGTTGCTGTTTAACGACGCTGTGTCATAACAAAGATGATTAGTGTTGCCCTCCTTTATCCAGGCTTGGGATTGGCACTACCAGAGTACGGGCAGTGTTGGAGTCCATAGTATTTCTAAGACATGTTTACTCTTATACTTAGTGAGAGCAAGGGTGACTATGTGAGGTTTGGTAGCTCATAATCACATGAAGTGGTATAGGTTGAATTTTTATCAATCTGGACTGGGTGCGTAAAAACTACTTCTGCACTAATGGATTCCTATTCCATTGAAATATTTAATTGGGAAAAGAAGTGAGGCAAGCATCTTAACAACAGGAGATGTATGTGAACGATAGAGAGATATGCAAATTGTTGTATAAATAAGAAGGTTTTCGTTCTGTTTGCAGTCCTACGATTTGTTGATGGTTGACGAAGCTAATGATGTACGCATCATTGGTCTTATAACGGCTTTGTTCATTCTGGCCGTGGCAGTTGCCGGATTAAGCTGGGAAGCAAGGGTAAGCAGCATTTCATTTTCTGGCTGCCTAAATTTCCTGCTCTGAGTTATATAGCTCAATAATATTCTTCTGATACTCTTGAAATTGTGGGGAGTTCTTGCATGCTTCCACAGCCGCTAGTGGCAGTGCATGGTTTTATGTGGATAGGCTATTGTATGTTGCTTGTGAGTTGATTCTAACCCCAACAGCAATGTCATAACATGTTGAAGATATGGTGATAAAATGAAATGGGAAAATTGTATTCTCATATGGGTTTCATATGTCTTACATATGGGACCATGTGTAGAGCATATGAACATATACGGGAATATTCTCATTCTATCGTAGATACTGTATACGGATACAGTGGTAATAAAGAAAGTTTAGAGTAATGTTTCTGTTTGGGATTATAAAAAAGGTGCTATATAAATGTTCAAAAGCATAGGATGAATGACAAGAACTCTGTTTCTAATCTGGTTTTGTTTTCACGATAGGCTCAGCTGGTACTCTTGGCAATTCTCTTGATGGCGATTGCAGACTTCATAATCGGTACTTTCATGCCAGCGTCAGAGAAACAACAGGAAAAAGGATTCTTCGGATATCAGGGTTGGTCTGAACTGAAAAATATACTGATGTGAAATTAAGTGAGATGCACAAGCATACAGTGTTTTGCGTTACCACGTTACATGTAATGTGTTACTGTAACCAGTTACAAAATAGTATTTTGTGGTAACTGTTAAGATAACTAGTTACTTTTTCTTAAAAAGTAATGCACAGCGGTAACTGATTACTCTTATGAGGTAACAGAAATTCAACAAGTTTAGTTACTTTGCGTTGCTTTTAAATCAACCTGTGTTCACATAATCTAACTCGATTATGGCGCTATAAATATTGTTAAAGGTGTTTTATCCTCAATGTGCAAATTATTTGGTTGACGTGCGTTAAAGTGACCCAGGCATTTCCGTTTATGCTCATGTCTCTGAACTATTTCTTTTTCTTTGTCAATTTCAAAGTATAATTTTATCGTGGAGGGAGCTGAAAGTTCAAGTTAACGTTCCCACATAAAGTAACTAAAAATACTTAGTTACTTTTCCAAAGTGACTGTAATCAGTTACTAGTTACTTTATTTCTAAAGTAACTAGTTGTCGGTAACTAGTTACTTTTTATTTCCAGTAACTCGTTACTGTAAGTAGTTACTTTTGAAAAGTAACTAGATCCAACATTGCAAGCATACAGCTGATCAATGGTATACATAATTATGTGTAATCCTTAACAATTGTTTTATGATAATTGTTTTTGTTTCTTTCGTAGTCCACATATTCACTGAGAACTTTGTGCCTGACTTCCGTAATGGTCATTCCTTTTTCTCCGTCTTTGGAATATTCTTTCCGGCTGCCACTGGAATTCTGGCTGGGGCAAATATCTCAGGTGATCTTCGAGTGAGTAGGTTCTTCGGTTATTTACTTTTCTCTTGTAAATGTGTCTGAGCTACAGCAGACATTTTCTTTAGGATGCCTGTGCATTTATACCTGACCCGGTCAGTTAGGATATATTGTTCTATTGTATTGAAGGCAGCATATATTTCCAAAAGACACAAACAAGAGACTTGTTGACGACGTATCACCAGTGGAGTGTAATGTAAAGTAATGTAATGTAATCACAGATTTATATAGCGCCTCTTTAAGAAAACTAGTCAGAGGCGATCTCGACCTAACGATGGAACACCAGGATCGAACAAAATGGTTGTCAAGGGCTTGCGGAATAGAGGTAAAGAAGACCAAGAATAAGGTGTTTTATTGAGCCTTCATCCGATAAAACCGGCAAACTCAACGGAGGTCAACTTACATATGCCGATGCGCAAACCAGAAGTCTCTTGAGTCCAGAGTGATGTTTGGTGCGGGCCAATTGATTTGTGTTTATGAGATTGTTTGAGGTAAGTTAGTGTGCTGGGTTTGTAATCCAACAATTGTGAGTTCGAGTGGACTGAGCGGACTTCGTGTATCTTTCCTGAATGAATGAACTGGTGTTAATGCTTTCTGAAGGCCTTGAGAAAGCTGGTGAAAAGACTGTTTCGTATTCTTCTCTAAAGACCAAATGCTGCTGGAGAGGATACTTAAAATTGTGTCAGGTTAAGCAGAAATAGTCTTGGCAACACCTTGACCAATTTAAAATGTGAGATGTCAGTTGAAAACAGAGCAATAGCACTGCATATGAAAGTCTTGTGTTGTCATATGTGAGAAACTAAGGAAGGCACTCCCTATTTTTTTTACTATATCTCGTTTTGCAAGCAATTCAGTGCTCATATATTTCCAGCTATGCTCACTTTTAAGGGAATTAATTCTGATTAATATTTGTTTCCTAATTCTGCTGCTTGATAAGCATTAAGCATGACATAAATCTGCTTTTTTTAATACTTGTGATGTACTTGTAGGATGCCCAGACAGCAATTCCAAAAGGCACACTGCTCGCAATCCTAATAACAACGATAACCTACCTTGTGTTGGCATGGATGGCCGGCGCGTGTGTAGTTCGTGATGCAGCCGGTCATGTGATTGAAGTCCCTCTAGTGACAGTTATGAGCAACTTCAACAACTTTACTCTGAATGCAACAGGAGACGAAACTATGTTGCAAACAGCTACTATGCCCTACGTTGCCGTTGATGAAAACTTAACTTTGTTTGCCTCTTATGCATTTGACTTCAACTCGACTGTGATGTCCTTTGAGAACAGCACAAATGCAACTAAGTCTTGCCTCCCAGGAAGATGCAAGTATGGAATTCACAATGACATGCAGGTAAATGAACAGAAGCTGAATTTTTCACATATCATGGTGAGGTGTTGTGAAGTAAACTAAGGAATTTAGTAATGTATTTATTTAGTAATTTATTTATTAGCTGAGAATGAATCTTAGAATGTGTCCTTCACCTTTTTTGTTTGAATTTTTATTTTGCCATTCAGGGGAGGATCACTATTTTTCAGAGAAATGCATTTTCAGGGTTAATTAACCCTTTAATGATTAGTTGGATTTGTTTTCCATACATTTTAGTACATGCTCATCATGCTCAACCAATAAAGTGTTAATTACAGAAGTGAAGTATATTATTTTGATCAGCATAGATCAGGATATATGTTAAAATGATGTGTCGTGTGTCAAATCATAAAGCGATGCCTTTGTATGTATGTATGCATGTATGTATGTATGTATGTGTGCATGTATCTGGCTATTTGTAAACTGCCTGTAAAGAACCTCACAAGGAGAAACGATATTCAAATTCTGATATTTTTTTCAAAACCAATAAAGTGTCTACTGCAGTTGCATTGCTTTATGTGGATATTGCTAGTTTTTTCATTAACCCGAGTACTTCTTATACTTTAGGGCAGACTAAACATTCTTGGTGCATTTACATTGCCATAGCTTGGCATTACATGCTGTATGTCACCTACTGAAATTTTACAGTACAAATCATATTCAGTGACTGAAAGTACAGATGACCGACCACCTAAGGTGCATCATCACAGCAGCTTCTATTCACAAAGAGTAAAAAAACTGACTGAGCCTCAAGTTCTTTGGCTGGGGCTTCGTAACCTGGCGGTTGCATTAACTATGGAGCACGTTAAATGGTTTTAAGATAATTGATGTGTTGTTCAGTGATGATCGAAGCCTTCAGGCCTAACTATATTTGTACGTGGATTGCCCTTTGCAGCATTTGAACTCAAGCGAACACGTCTTAGCAATTTATCTCTTAATTATTACACGGTTTGAGATGTCTTTAAAAGACACTTTATGCAGACATAACTATATACTGGTACCTATGCCCAGAGGCATACATGCATACATAGTTACACCTGAAATTTGTTTGATTCCAGTTAATTGTCTATGGAGTATGTGTTTGGTCGGTAATTTTGCTTGTTGCTCAGTGCAAAACTAAAGAAAATCAATATCAACATTAAGGGAATCATTGTTGACGAACTGAAATTTGTTGACTTAACAGATTTTATTTGTTGGCTGATCTATTGTTAAGTCAACAAATTTAATTTTGTTGGCTGACCTATTTTAATTATTGTTCAGTCAGCAAATTCTGTTTTTTGAAGAAGAATCATATTTCTGTGAGGAAATTTCTGTCAGTGAAGTGACTGAAAAAGGGCATAATTTCCATAGAGTCGTCTGTTTTGGATAGTATGGAATAAGCAGTTCGTTACAGGTGCTTGTGGCTGGTGTTAGGTCATGATGGTGAAATTGTTCTAACAGTATTTGCAGGAAGATAATTATCCATCGTACTGCATTTGTCGGTTTGAATTAATAAAGAAAAAGATTATTATTATTATTATTATCTTTCAAGGATTAACTGAATTTCGCTCACCTGTATCTGGACTTGTCATACACTAGTGTTCATTGTGCTCCTTTTATGCAGTCAGAACCAAGTAATCCTCTTAACTCCTTTGTCGCAATGAAGCAGCAGAAATTGATGGATGTCGTGCTCAGTGGATTGTCAACAGATATTGGTGGTGATTGAGTGTTCCTATCTGACTGTTACTTATATTGATGTTGGAGTGTTTTCTGTTGCAGGTGATGCAGTTTGTCTCCCTTTTTGGACCAATCACAATTGCTGGAATCATCTCTGCGACGCTGTCGTCTGCTCTTGCTAGTCTGGTGTCAGCCCCTCGTATCTTTCAGGTGAACGTACGATTTTTGCACTTTGTGTATGCTTGCTCAGAACCATTTCAACACGTGTGAATTGCTCATGTGCTTGCTCAACATGACGGTGCAGTTTGTGTATTTAAAATGGAATTATTTCTTTAATTGAGTGAAATAGCCGTCGATTTACTTCTCAACATTTAATTAGTACAATGAGCGAGTTGATGCTGAGGTCAGTAGGTCAGCCAACAAGGGTGAAATAGACCTGCTGGGGCTTGACTGACCTATATTTCCATTGTTAATATGTGTTTAATTTTTATTATTATTATTATTATTACAGAGGGCTTATATAGCACCCCTTCAAGGTTATCTACTCAGGAGCGCAATATGAATAATGCTATTTCATTTTATGTAAGAAGAATGCAAGGTAACGCTGCCATAAACTAAATAAGTGATTATTTTCAATGCAGAGTATTGAATGCATTGGGAACGTGATAGATGCTTTGGTTGAGTTGACGTTAGCATTAAATCTAGTGAATGGTTAAGGCTGTTTAGTCGTTAATGTTGGAATAACGGTCAGTGCAAGAATTAAGATTATCTTTTGTAGCACTCTAAGGTAATTTTTAGGACAGTATTCAGGGTTAGGGTTAGAATTACCCTGTGAGTTAAGAAATTTAATATGTTCGATCAGTGTGGCTTGTAGAACATATTGACCATGAATGTTAGCATAAAATTTCTCTAATTTAGGCTTAACATTGCTTAGCATTATTCATATTCTAACGTACAGTATCTGGTGCAGTTTCTCTGCAAATATGCCCTTCGATCTACAAACTGTGGAGGGAGTCTGAAATGTCGTTGGAACGGCTAATGCTGTTACATGGTTCCGCCTGAATATACTTGATTTTTATTGGAAATGCGGGCGTGTGTTCCGGTGGAGGCTTTTAGTTCCTTTGTGTGTTGCTCGTGGGTGTTTATATGGATTGCTTTAGTCGTCTTTGGCCTCATTGATTGATATCCTGCTGTGGCCTGCGGTCACAGTAAGAAAATAGTCAGCTAGATAATCCTTTTGGAAGCGTGTACCTGGTTGTCTATGTGTGTATGTGTGTTCCTGTGTTTATGGTTCTTTGTCCTGTTACCTTTGCGTTCCATGTTCCCCAGGTTCCTCAGTGCTGCATCCGATATTTCATTTATCCATCCATGAATTAGTCAAAGGCCTATCGCTGGACAGAGTCTTTTTTCTTTCCAGTCATTGGTCCATTCATCCAGTCATCAATTCCTCTGTCTAATCATCATCAATAGGTGGCAAGGTGGATGGATTGATGGAAGGATGAGTGCAGATGCACCGATATTTATGTCCATTTGTCCTCTCTTGAACCAGTCATTAGAATAAAAATTACGTGTATACAAACAATCATGGTTACCACTGCTTACAGTTTCAGAGTATGAATTTCTATATATTATGTGTATATATTTATTATGTGTATATATTTATTATATGTATATATTTATATGTATTTATATGTATTTATGTGTATATATATTTATATATTATTATGCTTAACAATTTTACATATTTAGATCGTATATTACGTAAGAAGTATGGTTGTTATATGTACAGAACATTACAAAGGCATCGAACTTCGCCACTGCTCGTACTCTGGCAGTGCCAGTCCCAAGCCTGGATACAGGAGGAGGGCGACGCTAATCATCTTTGTTATGACACAGCGTCGTTAAACAGCAACCAATCAACCAACAAATGTATTGATTGTGCATACTGCACACAGTATTAATTGGCATCTTATGCATTCCATCAGTGGAAGCCTTTTGCATACGTGAATGTATTTATATGCATATGCACTCATGCACACACATTGATGCACATGGATATATATATATATATATATATTACACATGTACATACATACATATATTCTGTGGAATTCATTGATAGCTGTATCCAAAGGATACTGACCTCTATATTGATCTGTTGTCCTCTGGCAAGGTAAACCTTGAGGAGTGCCACTGTTCTGTGCATGCATGGTTCTGATTCAATGGTTTGGCCATACACCCAGATAAATCTGAGGCCGTCGTATTTGGCTTATGCCAACATTTGTGTTCTCTTCCTTTTCATTCCAAGGCTAACCTGAACTGTACAGTTGTTCTGCTATCAAACACTGTCAGAACACTTGGGCACACTCTGGACAGTATTCTCACACTTTGAAACAACAAACCAATATGCATAACAAGCATAGGCGTAATTTGTGGGGGGTACGAAGGGTACCCGTACCCCGCAGTTTTTGAACTGGGGGTACCGTACCCCCCACTTTTTAATCAATGCCAATCAATATTTTATTATTGTTCCTTCCCAGAGATGGTCTCCTTGCAAAAAGTGAAATCGAAGAAGAAACTGGTACCCCCCACTTTTTAGACCAAAGTTACGCCCCTGATAACAAGTATATCATAGAAATAAATATACATGTAGCTGTTTAGTACGTTTAATATTAAATTCAATTTAATGTTAGAGTGTTTGTGTTTTGCAAAACGATGATTATGGTGGTACATCTCTATTTCCATTTGTGCCTCATGTTTTAGGCTGTGTGTAAGGATCATATCTTTCCATGCATCCACGTCTTTGCCAAAGGATACGGAGACAACGATGAACCGAGGCGGGCATATGTTCTTGCGTTCTGCATCTGCATTGCCTGCATTGCCATTGGTTTGTAGAAGTTGACGTCTATCATGCACATAAATATATATGTATGTGTTTTCAATTATCGTACTTTTATAATAACCAACCAATTATTGACCACATTTCACGGTGACATCACACTCTGCCCATCCCCTGGGGTCCATGGCATCGTGTGTATCTATTTAGTTGAGCTTTGTATCACACACGCAGTCACGCATGTATTGACCCGATTATGGCTTGGTTTTGGTGCGCCATTGGTCGTTGCCTTTTGCTTTAAACACTGGTGCAATAGAGTTACTAATTACAATTACAATTGTTGCCTTGTGCATTAAACACGAGCTACTAATTATTAATAAAAATCTAAGCATACTACCAGGTATTATATAAATATTGTGTCAATGCATGCGAAGAGATGTTTGATGGAAATAATTTGGTAGGAATTTTAAAAAGATGTTTAGATAATGTACAATAGGAAAGTTTTTTAGAGTAAAACAATTGAAATTAAGTGAACTGAGTCACAGGACTGCAGATTGTGTTGTGTTTTGCTTGTAGGTGATCTGAATGCCATTGCGCCACTCATATCCAACTTCTTCCTCATGTCTTACCTTCTGATTAACTACTCGTGCGTTGATGCATCTCTTTCAAAGTCTCCAGGTGAGAACTTGGCTTTATCTGGATGCTGGCTTCTTAGAACAGGTAAATATCAGCAGAAGACAGGGAAGACCTGTTGTCATATATATATATATATATATATATATATATATATATATATATATATATATATATATATATATATATACATATATATATATATGTATATACAATACAATATATATATATGAATTGCAAACATATATGCATTTGCATTGGTACATAAAAATGTGAGAATCGGACTAGAAAATGACTGAGGAGAATGCTTGTAGTCTACATTTATTCAAAGCCATTGCCACCAAGTGGCTGGCATAATGAACCAACAGTGATGGTGTTGGTGGTCGTGGTGGTGGTCATGGTGGTCGTGGTCATGGTCATGGTCATGGTCATGGTGGTCGTGGTGTGCTTGTAATGGAATGGTCCACTGGAAAGTTGTATCTGGCCATACTAGTGATTGAACACACACACCCACGGTCCCACACGTGTAACACACCACAAGTCCACTCTGCCATACAACGTAACCGTATTGTCCTGCTGGCCTGAACGTTTGCACTGCAGCACAGAAGCTTTGCTGTGGTCGGCCCATGTTTCTAGAACAAATTATCTTGCAGAGTATGAGCTAATGGCCTTTCTTTGCCTTATTTTCACTGAGTATTTGAAAACCTCTGTTCTGCACTACTTCCTCTTTTGTGCTGGCACTGGAAGGTCAGTAGCACATGTGACGAGTTTCTCTTGAAGACTCGATATATAAATCTGCATCTTCTGTTATGTCTACCGATTAATGTGTTTTATGTGTTTTCTTAAGTTCTTCTGTAGAAATGAGTTAAATGACATGTCTATAGGCTTACCTGTTTTGTGATATTAAATTTCAGGTTGGCGACCTGCATTTCGGTTTTACTCGCTGTGGCTGAGCCTTGCTGGTGCACTGCTCTGCCTGATTGTGATGTTCATCATCAACTGGTGGACTGCCCTTCTGACCATCGCTGTAATTGCCATCCTATATTTCTACGTCCACTACCACAAACCAGGTACCACCTCCTGCCATTACACAAATCCTTTTGTTAGTATATAGTTTTGACTTTGCTAATGAATTGCATGACTATAATGCTAATCTAATCTATTGTAATCTAATCTGGAAGATTTGTTCCTGTCGTTATTGTTGGTATTGTAATGCACACGGCATTGGTGAATAGTTGCTTCTAAGCAAAGCTGCATTCCAAAATCACAATCGAGCACCTCTGATTAGTGAACACTGTGAGAGATGCTTTATAAATGTTCAGATACAATACAATACAAACCATTGGACAGATCGAGATCAGTGAGACCCAAAACCAAAGTTATGGAGAATGAGCAATCTGAAAAGGTGAGACCTCGGCCAAGACCCAGACAACATCACAACTGGCAGAATGGACAGAAACTGGTAGTGAATTCCGGAATTTCGAAGCAACAACTGAGAACAGTCATGAACTTAGTACTCTTCTGGCTCAGGATACAACAATAAAGCCTCTGATAAATGAGAGCCATTGTTTGTGAATTTTGACAAAACATTATCAAAGACAGTTGGAAATACCTCTCTCATTTATAGTTGGCTCCTTAATGTTCTAACTTTGGACTTAAAAAGTGATCAACTTTAATTCCAATTTAGAATATGAAGCTGTTATGTTTCAACCTAGCTGCAGCGTGGTTCCCAAAGGTAGCGTTTTAAAGGAGAGTCCTGGAATTAATGTAATACTGTGAAGTGTACTATGAGTATTTAATTAGTACTCAAACAATTCTTTCACTTTAGTTTAATTTATTCTTTATTAATTAAGTTTTATGAACAACGTTAAAGCCATTTTTGGTGTCTTTATTTGCCATTTGGTAACATTGTTTTTGACCTTCCACGTGCTGGATGAAATGTGCTGTGAATGAGTTGTACTGTCTTGGCTTTTATCCAGCATAAGCAAGCCTCTCTCATTTATAGTTGACTCCTTAACATTCTAACTTTGGACTTGAAAGTTATCAAATACTTTTTTACTTATACTATATAAATATATTATATATACATATATATTTATTTATTTATTTTTAATGTGAACGTGATATCAATCTTTGGTTTCCCATATTTTTCATCTAATCATTACAGATATAAACTGGGGTTCTTCAACCCAGGCGCATGTCTATCGCAATGCCCTCCAATACTCGCAGAAGCTGACTGTGATTCTGGAGCATGTTAAAAATTACAGGTGAGTCAAAAGATATCTTTATATGTTGCATATCAGCTGGTAAACTGTGATGGTATCTGGATCTAAAGTTACATGTGTATGTATGCAGCTGGACTGTGCTGTAACTCCTTAAATGAACCTCTTGAAATTATACTAAAGTTCATCAAGAATTAAAGGTGATCTGCAGGAAAATGATGATGATGATGATGATGATGATGATGATGATGATGATGATGATGATGATGATGATGATGATGATGATGATGATGATGATGATGATGATGATGATGATGATGATGATGATGATGATGATGATGATGATGATGATGATGATGATGATGATGATGATGATGATGATGATGATGATGATGATGAATAGGACAATTTCTACAGCGCCCTAACACGGCACATGCAGTTACAGGGGCACTCAAGCATACAAATTCAAACACAATGCTGCTTGAACGGTTGGGAAGTCTTCCTGGCAGACAAATGAGTATTTTTAGTATAATTGTTGGCAATGTATACTAAATTCTGATTCAATGTACTAGCAATTCTCCACCTAGCAGCTCTGGACAACCCCTCTGACTTGACGCAGTGCTTGTGCTTGAGATGGTGCTCTGCACTTAGCTTTACAGTAGCACTTTAGAAATTTGTGAGTTTATGATCATCATCAGCATTCATTTAATTCAGCATATTCGGTGACAGGAAGGCAACAGGTTACAGAAGCACGATTGTGTTGGCTGAGCTTCGGTTATTAATTTGCAGAGATTTAGTTATTAATTAGCAGAGTTTTAGTTGTTAATTAGCAGAGATTTAGTTATTAATTAGCAGAGATTTATTATGTATCTCTAAATGAGATTCGAGGAGTGAAGTTGCATTTGTGTTTTGCTGGGAGGGTGAAATTATGTGTTCTCGACCTGTCATAAGTCATAATTAATCTAGAATTAGCAACAGAATAATAATACAGAATGAAGTCAGGTATATTTCTTTTGTGTTGTGTTGTTTGTCGGCTGTGTGTTTAGGCCTCAGATTCTTGCTCTGACTGGTTTTCCTGGTGATAGGCCAGCAATGGTTGACTTCTGTGCCAGCATCACAAAAAACATCAGTCTTATGGTCTGTGGACAAGTGCTCATGGTAAGACTCTTCAAATTCTTGTTTAGGGAGGTAGTAATATGGCTGATGGGGCGTGGTGGCTCAGTGGTAAGTTCGGCGCCTTGTGACCGGAGGGTTGCAGGTTCGAATCCCACTCTAGCCGCTGCGTACAGACCTTGGGCAAGTCCTTCACTCGCAATTGCTCGTGGCGCTTCGGCGTGAAAATTCCGGCACAGTATCAAATGCTGTAGTCGGGAGCGCCTCTGAGTAGTAGTTGACTTCGAGAGGCGCTATAGAAATATCCGGAATAATAATAATAAAAATAATAATGATGATTGTAATATGCATATATATGAATGTTTGAAGACACAGTGTGACACCTTTTATTTATTCATTCATTCATTCATTCATTCGATTTGCTCCCTCCCAAGGGATCTCTCTGGTTCCTTTTACAGTCTCCTTAAGACATTTCTTTTTGACCGGGCCTGGGTCTTGAGTGCCTCTGAATAGATTCCTTGAAGGGGCGCTATATAAATGTTTTAGATAGATAGCTAGATAGATTCATATGGAGAATTTATATACAACATGTCACAAATATATGTAGATATATTTAGATAATTATATACACGCGAGTGTGTCTATTTTTATATATAACAGGCAAGGTTGCTAAGTGATGAACTGCTCTGAATTTGGTTCTTTTGTTAACCAATACTCCTCATCAATTATTTTAATGATCACACAGTTCTTGATTAGTTTTTTAACTAGCAAACTTGATTACCCGTATGGAAGAGATTTTTTTGCCTCATTATCCTCCTGCGTCCCTCATTAAATGAGCTGCCTTTGACAGAAACGTAGCCGCAGATCGATGAAATCTCAGCCTGCAATTTCCTAACAACGCATACATGACTAAAGGTGCTGACAGTTTCGCAAGGTGGAAGCTGATTGCACATAAACTTCAGACCAGATTCACCGAACCAAAGTTAATACGTTGACTCCATGATAGAAAATAATTACTGGTGCTATATATTTATTATTAGCCGGAGGGCACGCGGTGTTAAATCGCTGATTAGTGCTTTTCTTCGGAATGACCTTTCGTGTAGTGTGGGCTGTGAGAACAGATGTAACTGGTATATGCATTGTTTGATTAACTATTCAGCAATACGTATACCGTACTGTGGCATTCTGTTGGACACTTTTGCTTTATATTGAACAATCTAAATCAGAAAGTCTGTTATGCTGTTCGAATATAACCAAAGCATCAGTTGTTGTACTAATGCCTTTCTGCACGTCCAAGCAATTTTACCAATCTGTAATTGGTTTGAGATTGCAGATTATCATGAAATTTTGCATAGATTGTATACATTAAGAACAGCTTGATGTGTCTTCTGCAAGACATAATTATACCTCATAATGTATTCTGGTCAAGCTATTGTTGACAGTTATTGAACAATACTTGTACTTGTTATTTTGTACTTTGGACCAAATCTTTTGGAACAGTCTTCCAGTGAATGTCATAACTGTTCCACCGGAAACAACATAGGAAGCTTTCTCATGTGCTACTTTTAGTTTTGGACACTGGACCGAACGGTGTTATTTTCCAATGAAAATCCTGAAACGTTTCCATAAGAAACAGTTCAGGATATGAATTCAATCTATCTTTAGTCACATCTGTTTAGAGAACCAAATTTGATGCCCATTCAGAGTGTCTTGAAGGTGCATATTAATGTCCAAACTCAAAGCTACATTTCCATAAATGTTCTGCAAGCTTCCTATTCTAACTGGCCAAAATTTAAAACAATGTTCCATGTCAATGTTTGTGTGGGTGGGTGGGTGGGTGGGTGGGTGGGTGGGTGGGTGGGTGGGTGGGTGGATGGATGGATGGATGGATGGATGGATGGATGGATGGATGGATGGATGGATGGATGGATGGATGGATGGATGGATGGATGGATGGGTGGATGGGTGGATGGGTGGATGGAGGAAGGAAGGGAGATCTATGAGGAAATCTGATTGCACCTGCAGAAGCTCCTTCTGTTGTTCTCCTTCAAACATCACAAGCCAACTATTACAAACACGTCATATTATGTCTTATGCCATCCAGCTACACTCTTGTCCATTGTGCCATTGCTACTTATATGCCATGATTTCCCATTTATTCTAAAGTTAATGGATCAAAGTCCTATGAGATACCTCCTTATATCACTAAGCTGTTGCAGTATTGCTGTACTTCCAACACCCACAAGCTAATTGTTTCATACGTGGGAGTGATGAAAGATGGCAGAATAATAATAAGTGACAGGTGGTTACAGTGTGAGTCACTACCTAGTCATGTAATTGACAGGTGGTTAGTGTCAGTCACTACCTATTCTTGTATTTGAGAGGTGATTACACTGTCAGTCGCTACCTATTCTTGCAATTGACATTTGGTTACAGTGTGGGTGACTACCTATTCTTGTAATTGACAGGTGGTATAGTGTCAATCATAACTTCTTGTTGCAGAGAGATCCACTTGAGCAACTGCGTTCTGTTCAACCAATTTCAAAGATGGCCTATGCTTGGCTAGGCCAGAAGAAATCCAAGTCTTTCCACTGCATTGTGATGTCGGAGTCGCTCCGAACCGGAGTTCAAGCTCTTATGCAGGTTGAATATGGTTTCATCTGATGATACCTGTACATACCAATGTGCGCTTTGGGATAGTATCTCACACATTTGCACACACATCTGTCCATTTGATTCTTATCATTTGACTGTTAAGTTGAATCAAAGCTGCTGAAATGGGTAATTCTAAAGATAATTCTTGCTGCCAACCTCATTTGTGGGACATGGTAGATGTGGGACATGGTAGATGTGGGACATGGTAGATGTGGGACATGGTAGATGTGGGACACAGTAGTTGTGGGACAGAGTGGCTTACTGGATAGATCGTTAACCTTGTAATGCTGAAAGTATGGGTTCGAGCTTCCTTTGAAACAGCTACTCTGTAGGGAACTTGATTGAGTAGTGGTTAGCATGCTGGATTGTTGGTCAAGAGGCCGGGGTTCAAATCCCCTCCAGGGCAGAAATTTGGTTCGAGAATTCTGCTTCATCTGCATCCCCTAGCCAACTCAGCTGTAATGAGTACCTCTCAGTAGGTTTTGTAGGTTTGTAAGATTTTGCAAAGGTTGCAGTTTTAGGTTGGTTGGTTAGTTGCTGTTTAACGACACTGTGTCATAACAAAGATGATTAGCATCCTCCTCCTTCTTTCTTCAGGCTTGGGACTGGCACTGCCAGAATACGGGCAGTTTTAGGCTTATTCCCAGGGAGTCTTAATGCACAAATATATTGCACCATTGTCATTAGAAAACGTTCCTGAATAAATACTAGAAAATTATACTATATGCTAATGTACATTATTATGTATGTTAGTGGCAAGAAACTTCATGTTGTCGTTTTAAGTACTTCAGAGAATTGTTGCTTTAGTAATAAGAAAATTAATTGAAATTATTTTAACCCATTATTGGATATATTTAGTTGAACGTAATTCTCTTTCTTCAGTCAGTTGGAATTGGAAAACTGAAACCGAACACGCTGATAATTGGATTTAAAAGCGACTGGCAAACATGTGGAAAATACGAAGTTCAGGATTATTTTGGTATCATACAGTAAGTATGGCTCTCTTCCATGTGTCCTTTGTAATCAGATGACGTAATTATATACCGGTAAGTGCTTCAATCTCGCTTTCTGTCTAAACTCATTATTTCTTGATGTCCAATGCACAATTACCTGTATTTTTCACTTTTTGTTGGAGGATGCCATCTTGTAGGTAGATGTTGCATATTATTATTTTTTTTCCTGAAGTACATATAATCCCTCATGAGTCTAAATTATTATTATTGTTATTATTTTTTTCCCCCCGATGTGTACAGGATCCCTCGGGGACTTCAACATTGTTTACATTTATTATTATTTATTATTATTATTATTATTATTATTATTATTATTATTATTATTATTATTATGCATTTATCAAGTGTCACTATCTAACAACCAAGTGATGGTGCTGAGCAATTATGAGTGAGGGACTTGCTCAATATCCCTAAAGCAGTAACCGTCTGGAGAGAGACTCGACCCCATACTCTCCGCAGTACAACTCGAGATCAATCGGCCAGGGGCGTCTATCCCCCCCTAAGTCATTGGAGCAACGTCCCTTTTCTTCCTCTTCTTCCCCCCTTCCCGTTCTTTCCCCCCCTAAAATGGTGGCAAACACACTGACAGATCTTTCCCCCCCCTATTTCTTGGATGGAGCATTTGCTCCAAGGTTTCTATGGTGTAGACGCCCCTGCAATCGGCTACCATGTCCCCATGTTCAACTGTTTCATTATAATACATTTCAAAAAGGTTTTGGTAGAAGAATTATATCTGTGTTTACTCTTTTTCTTACGCTGTACATTTGATATTACTAGCTTTGTATTGTCGGATGTCGGTTAGTGGCATTTGTCATGCAGTAACGAAGATTATTACCTGTACTAATCGTGTGACATCAGATACATGCAATGACGAAGATTAATACCTGTTCTAACCATGTGACATCTGATACCGTGATGTAAACTGCAGCATAACACAAAACTAGAAGCTACAGCCAGACGTATTTAATGTCTGGCTGCAAGTCACAATGTTTAGCTGTGCAGAAATATGATGCACTAAAGTTGTGTCTGTGATCATTCCAAGTATTTTAGTATTTTATTGGAGAAAATGTATGGACGTGAGACACAACCTTTGTGTAACATTAAAATACAACCGCTCTAGCAGAATAAATTAACTTGTAAGCATATAAGAGTGGAATAGGAACTTACACCATACTTTTGGGATAGTATTTTATCAACAGTTAAAGACTTTCCATTCGTTTTCATCCATGGCGCCAGTCTTTGCTGGCATCCATCGCACTCAGTGGCTGTTTTAATTTCCCATTGTCACTTAATTATTTTAGTTATTTATTAATCAGGGTCATGGTCTATCTTTAAGTTCTAACGATTCAATTGTAATAATAATAATTATCATTTTATTGTAACCTAACCTTTTGTTTTGACATTTTCACCTTGCAGCGATGCCTTTGACCTGCGCTACAGCATTGGAATTCTGCGACTTAGGGAGGGTCTCCATGTTTCCAACTCCAGCCAGAATTTGGTTGGGGGTGAGATTCTCTTTTTGGTCCATTTACAGTTTTTGCTCATGGCAAGGTAGGTCATTGTAAGGGAAGTTAAAGCAATTTAGCTAGTGTTAGCAATTCTCACTGTTTGCATATGAAGCTAAAGTTAGAGCCAAGGCTTTGATCCCAAGGCGTGCCACATTGAAGACAAAGACCGGACTTCTAAGCGTTTTAAGGCATTGAAACTTGACAAGCCAAAGCAATGGCAAGAAGATCAAATTTAGATCCAAAACAGGTAACTGACAAACAACAAAGAATACTTTTTGTTCCCAAAACTTTTTGCTGCACTCCATTCTCATTTAGCTGTTTCAAAGTCACAGCTTGTGATAGCTGGCTCACTATGTTATCTGCCAATGTTAGCAGATGTTTCCCTTGACTGTCGAACTCTTTTGTAATACTGTTATCGTAAGGTATAAGTCATCAGTCAATGGTGTCTGCACTCTGCAAGTTGAACTATAGTCAAAAATCATAAACTGTTGGAGAAGTCCAGTGGGTGAGGGAACCAGAAGGCAGGGTACATGGGTAAGCAAGGTGGGATACAGTGCATAAAAGTGTCAGTGTGGCGAAAACACATCAAAAGTACAGTCAATTAGGCCAACTATCAGACAGATTGTTAGATCAGGCTTTGTAAATGTAGATGAAGTCATTTTTAGGGATGAAAAGGTCTGATTGTCGTGAATGTACGTACCTAAGTTGTTTGACTTCTTTTGAAGCAGGTAGTGGTGATAGTGATGTCCCACAGAGTCTAGCAGATGGGGATGGAGATGCAACTTCACTTAGGTCACCTGGACAGCTCGCGTCACCGATGAGTGACGTCACCATTATGACGGACTTAGGTTGGTGTGCACTTTTGTTAGGATAATATGGCTTTATCTGGACCTGTTTTTCTGTCTGTCTGTCTGTCTACCTCTCTGTCTGGTTACACGTCTGTCTATGTACCTTATCGCATACTGTATATCAGTAAAAGGTAACACTCTCGTTACAGTGTGACCTCAGGTCAAAGGTCATTTGGCTGAGGCACATGCATCCAAGGACAGAACACTTTTAACCCAACCCAACCCCCATCTTGAATTGGTGCTGATAAGTACAAAGAATGGAGGGCTGAGTGAGTACCATAACTGACTTAGTGTTGGTTAGCTTCACAGCACCTCCCAGCATTGTATGAAAAACATCAGGCACTCTTCTGGTTGCCTATGCGTAATACTGTAAGTATCTGTGTGTATGTCTGTCAAGCCATGTAGCCCATTAACGGAAAATTGTCTGGTCATTGGATGATTGCTGTAATTGTTACAGCAAATTTATATAGCACCATTTAAAATATGTACTAGGGAGAGGCGCTAGCAATCTGACAACAACAACAAACCACGATTGAACGTTATGATTTATAAACAGTTATGAGAAGAGGCTACGACAGACCAGATGCTCATTCCAGAGATATGCAAGAGGAAATGTTACCAGAATTTTATTATCTTTTTGTTTTATGTAGCAGCAACGCCAACAGCAGAAGCTGAAACTCCAGCGCTTGATTCGGTTTCACCGCAAATCAGAAAACGTGATGGCGCGAATACACGAGACGTGGAGCCTGGTCGCCTGGAAGAAGGCTTGGCAAGCACCTTGGACACTCCGGACTCGGAAGAAAGCGACGATGAGGATGTGTTGGAAGAGAAGGAGTTGTCAAAGGTTAATCCGGAGAAACTCCTACAACACAGACTCAGCCGAAAAAGTGCAAATCGATTCAGCCACAAGCAAAAGAAAGGATTCATCGATGTCTGGTGGTTGTTCGATGATGGAGGTTTAGTTACTTATTTCGTTCTTATCATTTTCTGTTTGGGTATAATAACCATTGTATTACTGGCTGTTACAGAATTTGTTAAAAATACATATACAATGTAAAGCTCCTATGTTCGTAGTCGAATGTAACAAAGGCGCTCATTTCCCACTCTGGTTTGTGAATTCTAAGGTCCTGGACACATGACCAGGGGCGTCTATCCCCCCCTAAGTCATTGGAGCAACGTCCCTTTTCCCCCTCTTCTTCCCCCTCCCCGTTCCTTCCCCCCCCCCTAAAATGGTGGCACACACATTGACAGATCTTCCCCCTATGGAGCATTTGCTCCAAAGTTTCTATGGTGTAGATGCCCATGCACATGACCCGTGCCTTGACTTCTCAGCTTATATCAAATTATACTGCTGAACTACAGGCATGGATCCAAAATTCTTGCCAAAATTCATTTCAGCAATCTGCTCAGCGGGGAACTCCGCAACATTTCACTTACAGATCCAGTGTGCTAACAATAAGTGCTCATTGCAACCAAAAAATATTAAGTGTGTAATCGACCTGTATTTTTTTACTCTTCTGTTTAATGGAGAAACTGGAAATGCCACGCATGCTGAATAAAGTCTGAAGATGTGATGTGTTGTTTTTTATCTGAAGGGCTGACGCTTCTCGTTCCGTACCTTATGACAACGAAGAAACTGTGGAAGAACTGCAAACTCCGAGTCTTCATGGCTGGCACAAAGAAAGATGCCTTCAACAAAGATCAACGACAGTACTTATCATTTGCATTCTCATTGTTTTTGTTTTCTAGGCACTTAAAATTCTAAGTAGATGCATCACTGACCTTTCCGAGTGGTGCTTTATAAATTTTTCAATTGCAATTACAACGTAAGGGAAAGAGATTTGCATTTCATATGAACTCAGGTGTAGTTGAAAGGTCATTTGACAATGAATTGAAAATTTCAGATGATGTAATGATATCTTAACTCCAAATGCTGCGACAGTAGCAAAGGCTGGACACTTGTACAATCTGAATTACTAAATGATTTTGAGACATGATACTGTAAGTCAGGAAATCCAAATTCGAAGTTTAACACAGTTTCAAAGCGAGGTCTTCACAACTACAAAAGCTACTAGATCTATGTATGTTAAATAATTTCATTTGTACAATTAAAACTTCAAATTCGAGTGATGACTGTGACCATGCAGAGATTTTAACGTGTGACTTGTGAATGGCTAGAGCATTTCTTGTTCTGTGCAAACTTTTGAAAGTGAACGTTTGAAATATTTTTCCAGTGTAGCCTTATTGTTGCACAAGTTTCGAATTCAGTACGCATCCATCACCGTGATAACTGACATCTGCAAGCGACCCCAACCAGAAAGGTAACCAGTTGATTGATTTTCGTCATCATTTTTATCATTGTGATTATTATTATTTTATTATGCATTTATTAAGCACCACTGTCTAATAACCAAGCCTCAGTTGATGTCCCTGAGCAACTGTGAATGAAGGACTTGCTCGAGGTCCCTATAGCATCCTACACAGATACTGTCTTTGAGCTCTGGGGAGGTGCGAACCCATACTCTCTACGTTTCAAGGCAAGCACTCTAACCAATAGGCTACCATGTCCCATCACTACCGTTGTCACTCTCTTCACTGTATGGTACATACCATCTTCAACATCATTATAATTACCGGGTATGAGTTCTGTCTTTGTTGTTTTCTTCATGATCATCACCTTCATCATCTGCTTGATCATCACCTTCAACTTCTTCGTTAACCATTTTGGCTTAATGCATTCCATCTAGGATTGTTAATTATTGTGTAGGCCTCAGCAGGAAATAGTTAAACTGTGAACTGTTAGAAATGTTCCAAGATATTCTCGTATGTTTTAGCATGAAAGAGTTTGAGAACATGATTAAAGACTGGGTTTTGAACAAAGAGGATGGTGAAACGGAAGAAACTTGTCCATGGAAGACCACCACAAATGAACTGACCAATCAGAAAAGCAAGGTAAACAAGACAGCCTCTCGTCATGCTGTGTAACACCAATGATGCATAGCCTCAAGTTCTGCCCTACGCCTTGAGGCTAACATCACTGGCAATTACTTGATGAAACCTAAACTATTTCTACCGTTTGCTCGTGTACGTATAGCCATAAAATAAATAAATACTGGATATCAGAGTGCCGTATTTCGTAGACAGTTGATAAGATCGAAGCAACGATTCAGAAGCACCTGGGTCGCTACGCAGTGGCTTGAGGTGGATTCGAAC
Organism: Allolobophora icterica; assembly: GCA_963556255.1. Lineage (NCBI taxonomy): Eukaryota > Metazoa > Annelida > Clitellata > Crassiclitellata > Lumbricidae > Allolobophora > Allolobophora icterica. The sequence continues at coordinate 13,295,507 of OY744616.1, forward strand.
CTGCGACCCTGCAGTTACAAGGCACCGACCTACACCACTATACCACCGCATCCCCCATCATCTCTTAATTTATTCCTGTGACTGGAATTTACCCATCAAGCTGACTCTGGCAGATGTCATTTGACAGTGACTAACCTGTTCACCTCGGTACAGCTTTTGTATAGCACAGAGAAACCTCAGCGATTTTCATTACTGTTGCATTTGTTTGTCTTTCAGACGTTCAGACATGTACGACTGCGCGAATTGTTACAAGAGCATTCGACCGAAGCTACACTGATTGTTATGTAAGATATCGCAAAAACTCTTTGTGCGCTTACCAGTGCTTATGCTTTTGAGTGGCCCTTTAAAAGTTTGGAGATCACAATTACGAACTTAACTAAAAAGTTGCCACCATATTTTAGTACCAATAATTACCAGAGGACTATACATACTATCCTTATTACAATGTGTCTATTGTTTGTTTGTTGTTTGTAGGACGCTGCCGATGCCAAAGAAAGGAATTTGCTCGGCTGGTCTCTTCATGGCCTGGGTCGACATCCTGACACGAGACATGCCTCCCATACTTCTACTGCGTGGCAACCAAGAGAATGTCCTCACTTACTATTCATAATTTCAGGAGAACATGTGTTCTGATCTGCGTTTGCTAATTTTTGATCAGATATTCCAACATACTACTTACAATCTCATATTTTCACAATCTCACATATTTTGTGTTGATTATATTATCTGTGAAAGCTGTCGTGAGAATTTTATGGATAGTTCCTGAAGTTAGTTATTGAACACCAAAATCGCTGGTCAGAAATTCGATCAGGGCAAAACTGAAGGAGAACTGGGTCATATTGGTTTCAAACTTCTATTTTCTCAAGTTCCTTGCATTTTTGCAAACCAAGGAAATTCTTAAAGGCGCACAAAGAAAATGACGCAAATTAACAATGACAAGTAAAAAAATTATTCAGGATTTTCCAAGCATTGCAAATATATTAAACATTTTTCTTGTTAAATTAAATATTAGAACAAATTGTTTCAGGTTTTAAGTAAATCGTAAACACTTTCATTTGAAATGTTATAAATCTTTAAAGGTTTTGATGTTTAATGTTTTGGCTTGTTTTAATTACGAGAACAGATTCATGCTATACATGAATTTTCAATATTTTCAGAGTTAGAATGGATCGACTTTTTGTTATAACAATTGATGATAGACTGTTAAATGCTTTGTAGATGATGGTAGGTTATCTGCAACTGTCACTGTTGTTCTTGATGTTAGCAATGGACTTCTGATAGACTTTGTAATAACTTTGGTGAATAAATTGGTAAATGATTGTGTAACATACTAGTAAGATGAAATTTGCTACTAATAAGTGGCCTGATGGTAGGTAGATGATAGATGAGACATAAGTCTTTCGTTATTGTGCGTCTTGTTAAATTTGTTTGTTCTTCGAGAGTGTTTGCGTGATATATAAAGTTTGTTTGGTTGTTGATATGCAGTTCTTGCAGCTATTGGATTTTTCGACTTTAATGTTGTTTTGTTTACGCTTAACCAAAAGACTATTTAACATGCAATATAACATTTTAACGTGCAGTTCGTGGGCTGAAATGCATTGGTTGGGCTGCATTTTTGTGCATGGGCCAACAACTAGTGACCTTCTAGTTTTCTGTGCATTTGTTTTGCTAGTTGATGCAATTCCAGTTCTTAATTACGTTTAATATTATAAAAGTAATGCAGCATGCACTCTTGATAATGGTTTGCTCTTGAAATGACGCTAAATAAATTTTCAATTATAATTAGGCCTACTATTCAACATTTTAAATGACAAGCAATCTTTTTACTTTCATTACAGGACTACGTGGCGTATAGCCAGTAACTGCCAGTTACTTCTGACCTTAGCAGTTGAGCCTTTATTGGTAACTTCTTCACTTGATTTCTGGCAGCTCAGTTATTGAGAAATTTTGCAGACCTTGTGTTTGATTGTACCTCTGTTGCTTCTGCTATTGCCAGAGGCCCGGTAGCCATAACTCCAAAGGCGCCGATGCTCTTACAAGTTTTGTCTCTGTAACGCAGAGGCCGAAGCTTGCTCACGCAACTTTTTGGAAACATTAATACTATAAAAAATTATACACTGATATATATACTCTGATATCGGATATAATGTATAATTTTATCCACCTTAAGTCTGTACTTGGCTGAGGTTAGCTCACGCAACTTTTAAACACACCCCTGGGCCACTGGCAATTACTGAAACTAATTAGAAACTCTAGCTTTGATGAAATAGCTATTCTGTCAAGAAAGTTCAGGTAAATTACGCCTTCAGTTTTTTCTCCAAGTGTACTTCATAGTTTTGTTTTGCCACAAACGCCTTACATCATATGTCATGATTATTTTAGGTAAAGTTGTGATATTTCTAGCAGAGGAAGACAAGTGACCGGATGTTTTACTAGGCAGTTATAATTAGTGTAATTTTGATTAACTGCTGTGACGTGAGTGGTATCTAAGTCTCATGGTTATAGCATGTAGGGTTGTAACCCCAGATGTTGGGAGTTCAGTACCTGTCAAGGCAGAACGGTACTTCAAGATTGCTGTTCCAGTAACACCCCCTAGTGATTTTTTCGAAAGCAAGGGAAAGGACTGGCCACACCTTCATGCACTAAGGCTAAAAAACTAAGTCACTAACACTTCAGACAAATAACCCTCTTTCCAGATTGGCTTAAATGGTTTTATGTTCTGTTGTTTAACGTTATTTCAGTTTGTTAGTAGAATCTGTTGTTAACATGTTACGTTAGCCATATATTTGTGCATTATGGAAGCACTGAGTTCTGTTTTATGTTGTATTTGTTATGTTGGGTAATTGTGTTACATTTGTTAGATTTACGCGTGTTACATGCAGGGGCAACAGTGAAACTGGTGTTTTTCTCTGCTCCACGTGTCATACCTTGCTTTGTTAATTGTTGAAGCAAAGTGGTAACAGACTTCAGTTGTTGTAATATGTTAGGGTGACGAAAGTTTTGCTTCCAAGGAACTACACACAATTTGGGAATCTCTGAGTGACTCTGTCTTGAGATATAATATGTGTAATGTGGTGTCTTGAAAGTCATGTCTGGCAGCAGTTGACCCTAATGTAGTCACTCGTATGGACAGATCTCCTTACCCAGCATGTCCACAAACATTAATGGGACACATATTGGTCCTGTCAGGGTCATAGGTGGGAAATATGGGCACCATATGGGCATTCTTGCAGGTGATGAAACACATTTGTTGTGTAACCTATAGCCAGATATCATATCATTATGGCTTCTTGTGTGAAATTCGGCAACTGTCTGACAGTTGGTAACATTGAATTTGCTTTAAAATGAACGTTATAACCACACTAGTGTCTGCTGTTAGCAGAAATTGTTTCATAAGATAAGTAACATAAGATAAGTAACATAAGATAGTAACATATGGGTTATATAATTATATTTGCTAACAGCACAATGTGTGTCTGAAGCAAGGGATGAGGAACCAAGCAGTACCTTGAAGAATTGGTCACAAATGGATGAAAGCATCACCATCATCCACAAGCTGGCAGCAATAGGTTTTTTGAACTGGGGTATTGGGGTAGAAAGAGCTTCCAAAGGAGTCCAGATCTGGTTTTAAAAATATTGACAACCCTAAGACATTAGGGCTTTTAAAGACTACTTTAGCTCCCCAGTCATAGTATTTCATTTCTGAACCTATGATGCCTTACCTATGGATCTCGAGCTGCCTGTAAAAGTTGACCTACAGTTTGGGGGTCTGGTTCCCTCTGTAGATGCTACTGCAGCCAACTTGCGATGTGGTGCATTTAATTTTGAGCCAACGGTGAAAAAGTGTTGTAGAACCTTTAAATTATTTTTTAACACCAGTGTGTATGTACTAGTTGACCATGAGCTGATAGCTATCCATATTTGTTAATAGTATCCTGCAATAAATTCTAATTAATTATTTTGTTTCTTGCCCTTCATGGGTCAACCAGGCATTTGCCTAAATTGGTATCAAAACTTTTATTTAAAATTGCTGTTGTCTTTTGAGCAGTGTTTAAGTTGGCAAAAATTGTGGGGGTGGGGTGGAATACAGGTTACCAAAGTACACAAATGCAGGTCCAAATCTAATGTTGTTAATGCGTTGCACATGAAGCAATAGACGACTTGTGAGATCATTTATTTTAACTAAACCCCCAATATCTTTTAAGTTACATAGCTGAGGGGGTTAAAAGAAGAGCTAGGGTGTTGAACCCTCAACTCCCCCAGACAGCTAAACACTGCTTTTGTGTTTATTTTTTACTTCCAGATTGATTATAGCAATTGGATTTTCATAGATAGTATGCATTGTCAATTGAACTGTCTGTGGTTCTTTGTGAAAATTTGTCATCAGATCTTGAGAGACCATAAAAGGGTTCTGTGTATTGATCTGTTTTGATTTTGGAAGAAACTTCAATTTCACATATGCCTGAATTTTTTCATATATGTGTGTGTGTGTGTGTGTGTGCGCGCGCGTGCGTGCGTGCGTGCGTGCGTGCATGTGTGTGTGTGTGTCACAGTGTGAACGTAATCCCTTTATCTCTTTGCATAGATCACAAATGTAATAATTACATAATTTGTGGTCTATGCAAAAGGATTACAGTTATTGTAATCTCCAGATTGTAAAAGCTGTATTATGGGAACATGCATCTTATTCATGGGTTCTCAGTAAAAATGAACTTATTGTGATGCACTTTTAGTCCGGTTCTGCTCCAAATCCACATCCAAAGCTCAACAGGTAGAGGGACAGACTCTGATGGATGGTGTTCTAAATTGGAGTTGGGAGAAAGGTAAGGAGGAGGAGTAGAATAATCGGCCAGTATTTGAGTTGTGAGAGGTTTGGGGTTCAGCCCCCTAGCTTTCTTCTAACCCTCTCGGCTAAGTAACTGAAAAGATGGTGTAGCGTCAGAAAACTCATATATCTCGCCAGTACTGCTGTTTCATGTGCAACATAATAACAATAATTATTAGATTTTGACCTGCGTTCGTGTACTTTGGTAATCTGTAAAATTTTTATCCCTCCGCTCTTTTTTGACAACTAAAACACTGGAGATAGCACAACTTAACACACCATGGCTCAGGTCCTCTAACGGAAACTGCGATTGCCTTGGTCATAATAGTTGTAAGACTTCACAGATATGTTATTCCCTGTGACGGGCATTAGTCAATCCACAATGCTGCGAAGTGTGCTTTACTATCCACAGTCTGAGTTCATATGTTAGGAAAATTACCTCTACACTTGTTTTTGTAAGGAATTCCAGATAAGAAAGTTCAGATTGAGGTATTATTTTTACTTACTTGCCTGCTATAAATGACGTCACAGTGAGCTCCATTGTAAATTGACTCTATTTACAATTTTCGTACTTTGTGTTCAGCGATTTCCGGTCATTAGACAACAAGACAACGTTCGAGAATTATTGCTAGAGGAAGGGTGTCCAGATAGAAAGTTGCGTTGGGGGTCGAGATTTCGAAGGAAATGACCAGTAAGCGATTTTACATTAAGAAGTGACTCCTTTACATACAATTTGATCGTTTGAACATCGTTTTAGATTAGGGGTTTTACTGCATTTTTATGCTGAGCCTAACACATCCATGTATACTGTGAGCGAGCTGGTTCAGGACTGTGACTAAAGTTTGTTATATGGCAAAAATTACAAAGGTGTTGTAGTGGATTATCATTTTATTATATAGAAATCCGTTTGACGTGGATGCCCAATTTTTTAAAAGAATTCTCAACAGAATGTTAGTGACCAGTTCTTGACAAATGAGTCATATGTCACAAATGTTATAAAGAAGGAAATTACGTTAGAAGGTGGTTTCCTAAAATTACTTATTTTTGTTTGTGGGTTACGTTTAGCATATGCATTGATTTATATATAGAGCATAATATTACTTGTTAATTCCCGAGAAACGCCGCTATCGGGCTCCCCATTTATAAGCAGTATGGCGGTAGAACTCGGTATTTACTGGGGCGCTGCTAGTGTAACCAAATTTTACCTGGTGATACCTGGCATCGAAACTAGTCGAACGCAACTATTCCCGACTGCGAATAACGATCCGACGATTTTCTACGAATTTTTAAAGTTTCCGTGAAACACACTACAAATCGGTCTATCTCGCCATATTTACACATACCGTATATCCCGAAAGTTATGACACGAATATCTCGGCAACGATAAATTTTATAGCGCATTACTTTGTTATAGCGCATTACTTTGTACAGTGACTATTAATAAAAATATTTTACTTTATATAATATTTACTATTACCACTTAAGAAAGGTCAACTCTATTGATTATGTGACCAATGTGAATTATTATTATTAGCAATGTCATTTTTCGTGTAAAATAATTATCATGGTGATGTTACTGTCAATAAATGTTCCTGCAATTGTTATTGCTATTGTTTATTGTTCTAAATTGATGTTATTGTTAAGGAATGGATTGTCCTAATGTAATATATCTGTGTAGGCTGGTTCCACGACAAAAGGTTCACGACAAATGGTTCACGGACAAAAGGTTCACCGACAAAAGGTTCACAGGCGAAAGGATAACGATATTCCAGCTTCTAGGTTGAGCGATATTTTAATTGGTTTCATATCATTTTCATCGCACTTCCAGCTTCTTGTTTCAGCTCATTTTCGTCGCTCATCCAGCTTTTAGTTTAATCTACGACATAAGTTCATCGCTCTTCCAGCTTCTAGTTCTAAGCGTTAATACGACATATTTTCATCGCCCTTCCAGCTTCTAGTTCTAAGCGTTAATACGACACATTTTCATCGCCCTTCCAGCTTCTACTTTTAATGCCAATATTACATATTTTCATCGCCCTTCCAGCTCTAGTTTAATTTACATTTTAATCGTTCATCCCGATTCCAGTTTAATTTACATTTTAATCGTTGATCCCGCTTCCAGTTTAATTTACATTTTTATCGTTCATCCCGCTTCCAGTCTAATTTACATTTCTATCGTTCATCCCGCTGCTAGTTTAATTAACATTTTAATCATTCATCCCGCTCCTAGTTTAATTAACCTTTTAATCGTCATCCCGATCCTAGTTTAATTAACTTTTTAATTGTTCATCCCGCTTCTAGTTTAATTTACATTTTAATCGTTGATATCGCTTCCTGTTTAATTAACTTTTTCATCGTTGATCCCGCTTCCAGTTTAATTAACTTATTAACGGTTCATCCCGCTCTTAGTTTAATTAACTTTTTAGTAGTTCATCCCGCTTCTAGTTTAATTAACATTTTAGTAGTTCATCCCGCTTCCTGTTTAATTTACATTTTAATCGCTGATCCCGCTTCCTGTTTAATTAACTTTTTAATCGTTCATCCCGCTTCTAGTTTAACTAACATTTTAATCGTCATCCCGATCCTAGTTTAATTTACATTTTAATCGTCATCCCGTTTCCAGTTTAATTTACATTTTAATCGTCATCCCGTTTCTAGTTTAATTTACATTTTAATCGTGATCCCGCTCCTACTATAATTAACTTTTTAATCGTTCGTCCCACTCTCAGTTAAATTAAACTAGAAGCGGGATGAACGATTAAAATGTTAAACTAGAAGCGGGATGAACCATTGAACAGTTAGTCTAACTAGGAGCGGGATGAACCCTTAAAAAGTTAATTAAACTGGAAGCGGGATCAACGAATAAAAAGTTAATTAAACAGGAAGCGGGATCAACGATTAAAATATAATTAAAATAGGAGCGGGATGAACTGTTAACATGCTAATTAAACTAGGAGCGGGATGAACGACTAAAAAGTTAATTAAACTAGGGTCGGGATGACGATGAAAATGTTAATTAAACCAGAAGCGGCATGAACGATTAAAAAGTTAATTAAACTGGAAGCGGGCGAACGATTATAATGTTAATTAAACTGGTAGCGGGATGACGATTAAAATCTAAATTAAATTGGAAGCGGGACGAACGATTAAAATATAAATTAAACTAGCAGCGGGATGAACGATAGAAATGTAAATTAGACTGGAAGCGGGATGAACGATAAAAATGTAAATTAAACTGGAAGCGGGATCAATGATTAAAATGTAAATTAAACTGGAAGCGGGATGAACGATTAAAATGTGAATTAAACTAGAAGCTGGAAGGGCGATGAAAAATGTCGTATTAACGCTTAGAACTAGAAGCTGGAAGAGCGATGAACTTATGTCGTAGATTAAACTAAAAGCTGGATGAGCGACGAAAATGAGCTGAAACAAGAAGCTGGAAGAGCGATGAAAATGATATGAAACCAATGAAAATATCGCTCAACCTAGAAGCTGGAATATCGTTATCCTTTCGCCTGTGAAACTTTTGTCGGTGAACCTTTTGTCCGTGAACCATTTGTCGTGAACCTTTTGTCGTGAACCTTTTGTCGTGTACCATTTGTCGTGAACCTTTTGTCGGTGAACCTTTTGTCCGTAAGCCTTTTGTCGTGACACCTGGTTCATCGTAGTTATTATCATACAGCACGACATACAGATTTTTTTAAATATAAGTAATATAGTGACCATTTGCATATTTATTTTTCCTACAGTATTATGTGCAGCTTTATTAATAGTCACTGAACAATGTAATGCGCTATAAAATTTATCGTGATAACCACCACGTCTACAGTATTATGTGCAGCTTTATTAATGGTCATTGTACAATGTAATGCGCTATAACAAAGTAATGCGCTATAAAATTTATCGTTGCCGAGATATTCGTGTCATAACTTTCGGGATATACGGTATGTGTAAATATGGCGAGATAGACCGATTTGTAGTGTGTTTCACGGAAACTTTAAAAATTCGTAGAAAATCGTCGGATCGTTATTCGCAGTCGGGAATAGTTGCGTTCGACTAGTTTCGATGCCAGGTATCACCAGGTAAAATTTGGTTACACTAGCAGCGCCCCAGTAAATACCGAGGTCTACCAGTATGGCTACCGCAGATTGCAAGAGAAAGTATCGTATCGTATTTGAAGAGTTATATAGCGCCGCTCACAGATGAGGCCACTCAGCAGCGTTTCCAGTGCGAAGGCCTTAAGAGTAGAAAAGGTTTCAAGCACGGAAAGATAAGATAAAGATAAGATAAGAATATTCTTTAATATACCAATTGCTATCCACATTTTGGTTTGCAGGAAGAGATCCACAAAGTAAGGTTACCCATAGTGAGGAAGGAAGGGCATTCCACAGGGAGGGTCCTATGTTGGCAAAGATCTAGTTTGAGCTAGAGTGCAGAGCTACAAGAAGGTCTATCGTAAGTAAGTGGTTCCCATGACGACACGTGCAGCACCATAGAAACTGTTGGTGTGTTGAATTGAATTGAAACTGAAAAGACAATTTGGCACAAGTCGCGTTTTGTTAGCAATGTATCTGTGTATAAATTGAGAATCAGTAATTTAGTGTTAACGTTTTGGTGGTGCTGTTCAGCATTCTGTGTCTAGCTTGCCTCTGAATGCCTGTACAGTATTTTTTTGGCACATTCGTCTTGCACATACAAATTAAGGACTTATGTTTCTGTTTTTAATTGCTAATGAAACCTCATTGCCAAGTTAGAGGTGAAATAGTTACTGGCAGTTTAGTACTTTCGTGAGCAATCCTGTAGGATTTCTAACAGCAGTGTCAGTATATTCAACATTTAAGCAACTTCACTAGTTAGCAAATAAAAGTTGTAGAGAGCATCAGGTTTGAAGTAAGTGTTCATAAATTTTTTTAAATGTATCATTTGAATTTAAGTGAACAGTTTTAAAAACTGTTTCAGGGGGAAACCAGCGAGAACTAGCCCGACAGAAGAACCTCAAGAAGCAGCAGGAGGTCTCGAGAGGCAAGAAAGCTGATGACAAGGATGGGAACAAGGGAATGAGCCTCCAAGAACGCAAACAGAGGTATTGAACTTTTGAAGAGTATCCTTACAATCGTGTGTTACAAGTTATGGACAATAGCTTTCGTTTTGTAATCTTCTGAGTTAAGGTAATGTTGACACACATACTAGATGCCTTTGTGCAGTTCTTTTTTTCTAGAAAAAGAGGTTCCGGAACGGAAAAATTATGGACAGGCTAAAATCCCGAGAAAAAAGGGATTGGGGGTTGGGTGGGGTCTCAATAAACACTGAAAACAGTTCAAAACACTGAAATTAAATAAAAATAACTAAATTATTGTTTTTATTACTTAAATAAATAAATTATTTTTTAGTAGCTGAAAAAAGGTCCCGGCTGAAAAAAGCACTGCCTTTATGTAAAGTAGACCACAGTGACTTGTACAAATTTTGAAGATTTGTGTTTTAGCCCTGACACAATGTTAACAGTTGACCATTTCTGTTCCTTTTGCATCAGTTGATCAGCAATGTTTTGTCAATTGACATTGAATGGAAATAAACGTGTGGGAATAAACCTCAGCTGCATTTGTTCCGAGATCAACATGAGAGTAGCTAGCACCTCATTCCAGTTGATTATTGCTAAATACCATTGTCAGATCAAGTTGATTATTTGTGATGTACCTTTTGATAGGAGTGCAGTGTAAATAGTGCACTATTGTCCAGAATCACAAGACCTGCAATTATTCTCCAAACATTGTACCATCTTGAAGCGAGCATCAGAAGCACTCATAGTAACTGTTAAATAGCTGCTGGGCCATTTTGGGCTTTTCCTTATCCAACGACATTTTACATGAACTGTCTAATATTTGGGAGGGGAGCCTAACAGGCTGCCATGCGTAATTCTATCTGTTAAATGTCAATTATTTTGTAAGCGGTGTGTCACCAGATTATCGTCATAAACGAATATTTAGAAAATTTCGGCTTGCCAATATTCAGAATTCCACTAATGCCCTTGATCAGCTCGGATGTAAACTAAGGTCATCAGCTATAGTGGGGTAACCTGCCATTATATGCTGAGGTGAAGACAATGAAGTAATAATAATAATAACGACCATTTCTATGGCACCGTAATGTATCACGTGCTGTTACAAGGGTGCCTTAGTACTCTGTCATGGTTGGCTTAATTCCCTCATCTAATCTATAACAAGTATATTTCAAAATTTGCTCGAATGATTGACGTAAACTACTTCTTAAAATTTTGCTCTCTAGGGATGCGGATCGAATGAGAGAGAAGCAGAAAGCTGCGGAAAATGCAGGACCAGAGAAGAAATAACTGAAGAACGAGAAACAACAAAATTATTTACATTGTATTCTCTGTTAACATGTACGAACTAATACCACTGGTCTCGAAAACAACTTTAGAATTAGTTCTGTTAAATAAATCACTGCATTTCTAATTAACATTGCATTACAAGTGTAATTTGCACCTTCACGATTTTCAGTACATAATTAATATTTTTTGCATTAGAGCTGTTTGTTGGTCTATATTAAGGCACACTATATTATGTGTATGACTGGTTGGTTTAACTTGAGGTCCGTTGTTGCACAATCTAGTTTTTATATTATAAATAATTGTCCACTATTCTGGAATGCCTCTTAGTCAGGCAACCCGTTCTATCATATACGTCATCGAAACTGCTCATAATGCATCATTCTTGTCATACTTATGTCTCGTTGTTTGGTAAATTATATAAAGGCTGCCCAGGGAAAACAGGCTGTCGGTAACTGGCACAAAGTTTATTCAGCAACACTGCTGACAAATGTTGCTGGCTGCACATAATGTAGGTGGTGTTGCTATACGTTCTTCCTAGTATTGCAAACACCAAGTAGGTAAAATAAAGCCATCACCATATCATTGGCCCAGTGTGTGACTATGGCAGTTCTGTGGAACTTAATTTACGTTTTTGTTCACATATATATATATATATAATAATAATAATATAATAAACACCTGATGTGTTGCATTTCGAGTGAAATTTGCAACAGTATTTAAATTATCAGCATTTCATTTGCGTAGTGTGGTTGCTGGAATTTAACGTACTAGTAGTCTTCTAGAAATGTACTTGTAGATTTTGTAAGCCGTGGAACATGCACCGATACTGTATCAACGATGATTTTATACATTTTCATTGCCATAAATGTCTTTACAACATTTGTCTAATTTAATGAGCATTTGTATTGTATATGAATTCAGAATTATTAAATTGTAATCAGGAAGTGTACAGAAACTAAACTTCAGAAGTAGACCTTTTAAACGGCAATGTTCCAGTTGCTTTGAGAGGTTTTAAAAGGTGCTACATAAATATTCAGACATACATATACCAGTACCGGTAATCGTTCATTTGCTACTTATCCTCATCAACTGGACTAATAAGGGATTGGTTACATGCCCGTCAACAGCAGTCCTTGACCGTAGGATTGAAGGATATTTGAATTGAAGTGCCAACATCGCAATCCCACCTCTGGGCCTTTCCTTACTAGTTGCATGGCTTGGCAAGGACCACTGGGGTTCCAGCTGTGGTTGAAAGGGTTAAATGCATCATCAGCGTACCATGGTGCCAACCAAAGCAGGTGAGGTCCTTGGGTTGTTTAGATTTAGTGGTTGAGGTGGTCAAAGTCTAGATTGCTAAGCATTACAAACCTGGGGTAAGTAAGACTTGTAACTCTGATATGTCACTGTTTACATCATGGCTGTTCCATTCTATAAACATTCTGTGATCATTTCCTACATCTTGTGATGCAGAGTGCAGTGTCCACTGAGAGGCTGTAATAGCACAGATCTCATGTGAGAACTTTTACAGTGCATAATACTAACTGTTGGTTATCTTAGATAGACAGATTGGAACACAAGCAGGAAGCTTGCTGTCTGACTGACAACCCCCATTGTTGCTGATGGTCTTAAATAAATAGGGGGCTTTCTTAAAAAGCCCTCAGCCAAAGCATAGTGACAGTTTCCCGAGTGCAAACGGGGTCGTCCATAAAGAACGTCCATAATGAGGGGAGGGAGGGGTGATCCCAAAGCAGGAGGGGTATGACCAGTGCGGACGTCTGCATCTAAATTTGATATACCGGTATATTTTCTCAGTACAAACTGCTTAAACAACAACTGTAATCAGATGGAAGACAGAATGTACTAAATTGGTCCATCACTAGTAATGTTCTGTGGAAGACAATAACCATTTCCTCAGCATGCACAGGGACTCTGGAAGTTTAAAAAGTTGATTCGAGTTTGGCATGCAAAAGCAGCAGAAAGGAAGTCGGTTGATGGGTATGTGGGTCTGTACAGCCACACAGCAGGAGTCGTAGCCAGTCATACCCGTGCGGACGTCCGCAAAGGGGAGGGAGGGTAAAGCCAAATGCAGATCCAAAGTGGTCATTTTTAAGATGCCCTTTATGGATGACCCCAAAGCTTATCTGGTCTTTCATTAACAGCCATCATCGTGCCATTTGGCTGAATCCGATATCGGACTGTTGGGTCAAGACTAAAGATGACCAGTACTTTCCAAATGGCATTTTGTTTTGGATTTCAAGCCTTTGTGATTCTGACGTGGATTGCCAAAGCTTGCAGTGTTTTAATATACGTTTCAATACTACATGTACTACCATAATTTCAATAAATATATAGCCATGAGAAGTTGTAAGTGGTACACAATCATGATACCATTATTGTTGGTGTCGGTAACTGGTTCCATTATCAGACGCGATAGATGTTCTGATGTAGAAAAGATGATATGCACAGTGTAGTTACAGACACTCACTGTACATGTGCATATAGTTCTATTCTGGATATTACATTACACGTACTGTACACAAATTTATATACAGCACAGATAATAATTGTGTGAAACAAGTTTCAATTTGAACATTCCATTATTTACATAGTTTATAATAATACTCAATTTGGACAGTCAATTATATTTACATACATGCATGTTCAGATAATGCTGAAACAATTTCACTCTGCACATAACTACACCAAGCAACTGCCCTGAATAACGAGACTAATTTGCTAACTGCTCCCACCTCAACTGTTATGCCTGCTACTAGTGGACACTACCAGGAGTGTGACCTGAATATTAAATCCTAGCATTCTAGTCGGAGTACAGCGTGTCTTTTGAAAGAAGGTTAACCCTTTACAGACGATGCTTGCTTGCGTTGCCTTAAAGAACTTGGTAAATGTTGAAGATGTTACTTTATTTGGGTGCTCTTCACTCATGCACCTCCAAGGTTGTGTCAATTTTGGTTATACAAATTACGAAGTACACCATCCCATCAGAAGTTGATCCTATAAAAATCCTCAATTATTAGAGTTCAGGAAACTGTGCAGCCCTTTTCAAGACTCGCTGGAAGTACGACATTGGCAACTTCGTTCTTTGTACCGATGCTTGAGTCGGAATTCTTGCTACTGTCAACAAGTTTAGGCGCCTCTGTGGAGCTATCCACACCTTTTGTGTCGACAGAGTTGCTCATGCTGTCAGTCTGACAGTTCACAGAAATGCAACTGAGACCTTTATTAATACTTTTGTCATTTTGTGCACTAGCAGTTGGACTGTTGGTCTTGGATTTGGCATCTTGAGGTTTGGAATTTGCAACGTTGGCTGAATTTTTACAATTAATTGCAGACTGAGCAGTGTTGACTGTAACAGCTGTGATAATGCCTACTTTGCTACCAGCCAACTCTTCAGCTGTAGCCTCGCACGTTTTGTTATCAACAACAGTCTTATCAACAACTGACTTGTTAAAGGCAACAGCCGGCACAACGTTCTGTTGATTTGTGCCATCCTTAGTAACTGGCCTTACATCAACAGGTGAGATGGCAACAGCAGTTGTGCCGTCCTTAGTAGCTGCCCTTCCATCAACAGGCGAGATGACAACAGCTGTCACAATGTTCTGCTGATTTGTGCTATCCTTAGTAGCTGCCCTTCCATCAGCAGGTGAGATGGCAACAGCTGGCACAACGTTCTGCTGATTTGTGCCATCCTTAGTAGCTGCCCTTCCATCAGCAGGTGAGATGGCAACAGCTGGCACAACATTCTGCTGATTTGTGCCATCCTTAGTAGCTGCCCTGCCAACAACAGGTGAGATGGCAACAGCTGGCATTTGAGTTGTACCGTCCTTAGTAGCTGCCCTTCCATCAACAGGTGAGACGGTAATAGCTTTAGTATTACACAGAGTTTTATCATTGGCAGCAGTTTTGTGGTTAGTGACTGTCTTGCTGTTAGCAACCATCTTGTAGTTGATAACAGATTTTTCACTAGCACCAGAAGTATCATTTGCAGCTGTCCTTTCACCAGTCGTGTTACCTGTATCACTAGATACAGGTGTGCTGTTGGCAAGAGTTCTTTCAGTTGTGACATTCTTATCACTGGTGACAGCCTTATCACTGCTAGCAGCGTTGTTGACGGTTATGGTCTTCCCATTGTCAGGTTTTTTGCCATCAGAAGCCATCTTGCCAACAGGTTGCTTATTAGCATTGCCTTTGTTCTTTACATCAGCATTAAAATGCTCCAACAAATCTCTACCAGCTTCAGTGACTGCTGTACTGTTTAGTTTTACACCTGGATTGATGACTGCTCTGCTGTTTACCTTAACACCTGGTTTGATGACTGCTTCACGGTTTACTTTAACACCTGGATTGATGACTGGTTCACTGTTTAGTTTAACACCTGGCTTGATGACTTTGCTGTTTATTTTAACACCTGGATTGATGACTGCTTCACTGTTTACCTTAACACCTGGATTGATGACTGCTTCACGGTTTACTTTAACACCTGGATCAATGACTGCTCCACTTTTTACTTTAACAGCTGGATCAATGACTGCTCCACTTTTTACTTTAACAGCTGGATCGATGACTGCTCCACTGTTTAGTTTAACACCTGAATCTTTGTCAGCCAAGACAGCTACACTATTTTCAGTCATGTTATCATTAACATTCCTAGCTGGCATGGCAGATCTCTCAGTCATTTGAATCGTTCCATTATTCTTCTGACTTTCTGTTTCACTGCTTGGCCCAATAGTAAGAGAGTCATTAACTGATTTTGGTGCAAAGGTTTTTTGAATTGTGCCACCTTGTAAAGTACTTTCTTTTGTTGTCATAACTTCTTGCTTTATACTTGGCTTGTTGACACTACAATTTGTACTTTCATTCAACTGTGGAGTATCACTTGCACTTGGAAACCGAGTTTGTACTGGAATGTGCATTCCTGGGCGATTTGTTTTTAGATTTTGAACGTTAGTCTCAATTCGTTTAGCTTGATTTTTGAAATAACTAGTTTCTTTAACTGTAGGCAATTTCAAGGAGGAATCTGTTTCAGGTGGTTCTACTTTCACTTCAACAAGAGCAACGGTGTCAGATTTACCAGCAGCCGTGCTTCCGATGTGCGCTGGTTTACGTGGAAGGTTACCTGTCCTGGCAATTACTAATGGCTTCTTGATACTAACATTGCTTCTTACTTTAGGTTCTTCACTTGTTGTTTGGATTTTCTTCTCAACTTCTGGTCTACCTGTTTGAGTCTCTTTGGCTCTTTCTTGAGAAACAATTTCTTCTAGGATGTCTTCCATTTTCTTTTGAACATCTTTGCTGTTTTCTTGAGGATTTCTGCACTTCATCATGGAACTCTTTGGCAGGATAAGCTTTCTCTTCCTAGGCCCTGGTTTTGTTGCACTGTTTCCCACTGTCTCCAAATCAGGTGGTTCGAGTTGTTCATTTTCGTCGTTTTTCTGTTGCTGAACTAGACGAGCCGAGCCATCTGCAGTCTTCAGCTTCTTTGGACTTTGCTCCTCAAGTTGCGTTGGTGAATTTTCAGCTGAATTTTCACTAAGACCATTTGACTTGCAAGTGCTCTGTTTGCCCAAATCATCATTTGGCCTTGCAATATCTTTGCTGCTGAGATCTGCATTGACACGAATCAAGGACTGACTGGATGTGCCCTTCTCTAATTGGCTTGTTATATGTTGATGGTCCTTTGTTGTGTTCCCAGGCTTTTTCAATGCCTTCATTTCCTGATGAGCTTCATCTACAACTCTGGATGTGTCGGTGACGTTATTTTTAGGCAGGTTGACCTCATTTTCTTTGTTGTGCTTGGGTTGTTTGGATGTAGCAGGTAATGGCGGTGATGAAAACGGTGGTCCAGATGACGATGACAATGGCAAGTGTACAACAGCCTGAAATATGTAAGGAAAGGTAAGGTAAGGTAATTGTAAACAATTTTTACATGAATTTTGGCTGAAGCAAAAACTCAAGATTAAAGTCAAACAGCAGCTAAATAAATTTGTGTGTAAACATCTCAAACGCAAAATGCCAATATATTTCATTTTAATTGACAATGGAAATTGAGCCCAGAGAACCAGTATATTGCCATCAACTACTACATCTATAAAGAATTTGATACAATGCAATAACTGTATTTGATATGGCCCTCCTTCCAAAGTTCTGATGTGCACATAACCATTATGACAGAACATCGATGGCACAAAGCAATTGTGAGTGAAGGACTTGCTCAAGGTCTCTACACAGTAACTGCCTAAGGCCAGGCTCATACTTTCCACGTTACAGGCCAAGTGCTCTAACCAATCTGATTTCACTTGATGGGTGATTACAAGGCCAAGGCATTCTCATCGAGTCTTGTTGGAAATTACTACAGTACAGAAAGCACATTTGGATAAAATGGAATAACAATGTACTGAACAGGATGGGACTACCAGTCATGAATCAGTAGATGACATCTAGGAAAACGTCAGGTCAGTAAGTAAGTGATTATCGTTCATTTAGCACTGGTGAATTAGCTCGTCTCCCTGACGTGGCTTGTGTGGCGCTGAGAAATTTAAGAGATTTACATTTACATTACACTTACATTTACAACTATTATATGCAAGAATACCTTGGAGCCATGAAACAGAGTTGAAGCTGCTTTTGCAGCAGCAAACAACAGATCCTAAACAACCACATTCATTGTACAAATAGCTGGCCCACACTTGTGGCAACTCGTGGTCAGCTATGAGCCCAAAGAACGTGGCTGCTGTCACAGATGGCAATTCCGCAATATAAAAATCCTTCCTTACACGTTACAAGGCTCAATAAAAAGTTGTAAATTTTTATGATCCACTGAGATTTGAACCTCACACACCATAACTTACAGAAGAAAGAAAGCTGAAAAATATTTATGAATCATACATGACAAATAATTTACAGAGGAAGGTAGTAAACACACATTTATAAGGCTATCAATCATTTATTAAGAGACAAGCAACAGTAAGTACAAATCATAAGTTGTAAGATGTTCTGGGCTGGAGATGAATTTCATAAGTTGAGAGTCACTCTCCTAACCTGTAAATTTGACCGATGAGTTTCACTCTGGCGATGTTGCTCCTCACTAACTTCTTCCTTGTTGTAAATCGTCTTGCAAACCTTGCAGTAGAATCCAACAACAGCAACAAAGATGTCCTCATCTGGAAAAGGAAAGTGAAACTTTGTCAAAGTACAGAATGCAAAACCTACAAAGAAATCACATACAGTTTAATATTGATGCAATCTGTCGATTTCAAATAACAGGTTTAGGATATGAACCCTGGTTCATTCATTCAAGTATTTATATAGCACCTCTTCAAGGGGGCTACACAGAGGTGCTCCCGACTCAGCACGGCCAAAGACAGTTTTCAGTCTAGTGTCGTCGGGCATGGAACGGGGCTGGTTGCAGAGGTGAAAAGCCAAAGTGCTATCAACCATGCCACTTTCATATCTTATCCATCCTTATCAAAAGTTTTTTCTTATCAAATATGGTTAAGAACTTTCTCTAGACCTTGCCATCAAGGTTCAGTCAATTTACCTCAGTCAGAGCCTCGACCTTTAGGGCCCATATTTAAGGTCAAGGTCTTTCAAAGACTGCACGGTTAGGATACTTGTTTGGCAACAGACTTAGCCTTTAATACTGAGTGACTTACTTTGCTGGTTTACGGTTGATCTGTTGTTCTGCTCGGCTGATTCCTTAGACCTGCTGCCTACGTCAACCTCAGATGCAGCAGATAAAAGAGCAACCTCTGCCTCTGTACCTTTGCTGGTCTGCAATATAGACCAAATACATCAATCGACAACATTCAACCATAAGCATTTCTTAAATGTACTTTAAATTGTGCTAGCACTACATGAATTTCCAGATACATGCACACAGATACATCAGTAATTGCACAGATACATCCACAAGGTCAGGAAATGCAATTGGAGAAATCAAGGAAATAACAGAGTTAATTAAAATTGTGCTAAAAATTCAGTAAACTGATTTTGAGCACATACAAGTAAATTGGTTGTTGCTAAATTTTGAAATGAATCTGTTAGCTGAAGCACAAATACAACAGTTCAGTTGGCTCAGTGCCAAAATGAAGCTGTGGTGAGGGGCTGACAATTGCAGTCTGCAACCAAACTCATGCATAGTTCCATGTTACCAGTTCAAACAGTTGCCATTTAATCTCACAGCCTTAAGTCTGGGCTTTTACGAATTCACGCAAAAACCATAAACGACATCCTTGAGCATGAAAATGTAAAATCTTTCAATACTTGTAAAACAGCAACCCATCTTTGCTCAAAAGCTCCACAAATTACACCACATTTCATTTGATCTAGCTGCATTCAAACTAAACCACCACACCACACTGAGACTTACCAGTGACAGTCTGACAGAACTTAAAGATGAACTAAAGTGTTCTGATTACCTTAGCAGCACTAGTTTTGCATTCCAGTAAACTGCTTTCTGCTTGGATGACGGTTGCTGCACTAGCATCTTTCACGGAATTACTCGAGAGTTCAGCAGCACAAGCACCATTCTCAACCATTTGAACGTCGTCTTCTTGTGATATTTGTTTTCTGTTCTTTTCCTCTGTTGCATTGCCAGTTGCTGGAAACATTGGAAGACTTCCGACAGACGGCTCAGCTACATGAGCCGTCAGTCCAATCTTGAGCCTCTTCTGGAGCTCTTCTCCAGTGCCACCTTCCACCGTCATAACTTCCGATGCGTCAGGTTTTTCCGCCATTCGCTTATTCCCGGCAAGACCACGCTCCGGAATCTTCCTCGCCAGACCTGGCTTTGTCTGATCGG
Source organism: Allolobophora icterica (assembly GCA_963556255.1). Lineage (NCBI taxonomy): Eukaryota > Metazoa > Annelida > Clitellata > Crassiclitellata > Lumbricidae > Allolobophora > Allolobophora icterica. The sequence goes on from OY744616.1 coordinate 13,315,496, forward strand.
CAGCCAACAACGGTTGCCGTGAAGATAGCTTTATTTCAATCTTAGGTTTCTGCGGTGCAGTTGGTCGGAAGGCCGTCCTAATCATCTTCTCTGACTGTGTGATCATCTGATTAATCTTCTTTTTCGGCGTCGCTTCCTGATTGGAGAATTACAAAAGCACACAGATTTACTGAATGCTCAAATGCAGGAAAGCTGCTGAAGAGTTTTCTAGAAGTGGTGCTATATAAATTCTCAACTGTAGTAATTACCCGGGAGCCACATTTGATTAGAAACCTGCATTAATGAACACAACCATAAATTATATTGGTCTTTTGAATTAACTTAAAAACGAATCACTGATTCACATGATACAGACCTCAGATTCACTGGTGAAAAGGTAGTTGTTATTGCACATTCAGTATTTATGTATGAAGCTGGCCCATTGGCTTTATGCCACCCGGGGATGAGATGAGTGAGGTGGTTTCCCAGATAATTGTGGGTGGGTGAGCAACATGTCCAAGGTCACTACCCAGTGGCTTCAGGTAGATTCGAACCTGCGACCCTCCGGTTACAAGGCAAAGAACATACCATATTTCTATAGCATCTCTAAAGAATTTCGTGAACTTCGAGCTGAGAACTTCATAAATGCACTAGCCTAGCATATTGGGCATACATCAAACAGAAACAGTACAGACCATACTGTCAACTCTTAATGTCACCAGGGGCGTCTACACCATAGAAACCTTGGTGCAAATGCTCCATCCAAGAAATAGGGGGAGAGATCTGTCAGTGTGTGTGCAACCATTTTAGGGGGAAGGAAGGGGAGGGGGAAGAAGAGGGGGAAATGGGAAGTTGCTCCAGTGACTTAGTTGGGGATAGACGCCTCTGAATGTCACACTGTCAATTTGTATGACAGATGGGTTTTCAAAGCGATTACACTAAAAAGAGACATCTTTACAGGTACAGTAAACTGCCTCCACGAACATTCCATGAAAATAAATGCCCCATGTAATCTGTACCATCAAAAAAATGAACCCAACATCTCGATTTGTGTTGTTAATACAATTTACGCAACAAGTGCTTTGCAGATATTATGATGATGTAACATACATGCCATTAGGTGCCACAGGTTTTCTGTGGCTTTAAATAAAGTCACGTAGAACAAAGTCACAGAAACCTGTGATTGTGGAACCTAATGGCATGCATGTTACGTATCTGTTACCTGGACAGCACTTCTTTCATACTCTATGAAGAACACAAATCTGGAAGTCATGCAATCCTGCTAGGCAATAAAATTAATCAGGCTTATCAAAGGTGTTCAACTGCAATACAAATTTCTGAGTACACAATGGTTTCAAATCATCCACTTACATTTGGACTTCCCGATGAATCAGGATTTGCAGATTTGTCCTGAGTGCTGTCAACCACATTAACTGAATTATCTGCATTCTTGGCCACTGACCCTTCTGGCAAACGAGATTTCATCTGATTCTGTAAAGATTATTCGTGCATTAATTTAAATACAACACGATGGGACAAAACCAAATTTAACAAAATTCCCTTCATCTATCCATGTACAGTGCTTTCTACATTTATTTTCTGCAAGGGCATGCAACAGTTCTGGAGGTCAGTGGCGTAACTAGAGTCAAAGTGGAACCCGGGCAGCTGCCCAACTCAACATTTAATCCTAACTATGATAGTTTTAAGTAGGATTGCCTGATTTGGATAGTTACTCTGAATTAGCACTCGCAGCTCAGCTGTAGCCTGTAATGTAATGTAATGTCACAGAACATTTATACAGCGCCTTAAGTATCTCACAGAAGCGCTAAACACGAGAGCATGCGTGATAATGTAACAAAGTATCCAGTTATATAAATGACACCGTATCAATTAATACAGTTTAATGATAATTATTATTTGTTTATGTTTATGTCTGAAACGATTATAAGAATCATAAGCTAAAGGTTAATCTAATTAGTTCTCGATAAAGTTACAGCAGCAGGCGCCGTGTCTGATCACTACTACAAAATATCTCCATGGGTTAACATGTAATTTAGGTTGAACCGGGCTATGCAGTTCTCCTTTGGAATTGGAAATGTCATCGGGACACTTCTGTAGAGGTTGAACTTGTTTGTGCAGTTCACTTCTTGAGTTAGTAACGACGCCGACGTCTGATGGTGGTGTATTAACTTGGTGATTAGTTATTGAATTTGATGTAGAAGAAGCTATGTCATTTGATGTTTCCAAGCATGAGGCATCCGCTTTCGTCCTTTTTGAGTTTATAATAAATCCGAGCGCAGACAACTTTTGCGACCCAGACGATGCTGCTGCCAACTCTTCATTTTTTCGTTTCTTTCTTTGGTCTAGAGTAGCTGCTATGGTTAAGCCAGAAAGAAATTAAATTAAGCGCAAAAATTTTATATTTTGACAATTGTTCCATCTGATGACATGTAGCCTACGCTGTTCAAAAGTGCAAGAACAAGGGTTACAAGGCCGTGTGGGTCTCAGCCTCTCTGCAGTTTGAACTGTAGCCTGTATATAATATATGGTGGATGCTTAATAAACACAGGGCCACAGCCGCCACAGATGCGTGAATATTTCGGTCTTCGCGTGTGGTGTCTATCTAGGCATGAACTTCTATATAGATAGGGGTATCCATATAGAAGTTCATAATCTAGGTCACCCTAATATGCCGAGGTATTTGACCCGGGTCGACCTGTGGCAGAAGGGAAGACTTCTGCAGCAGTACACAAAGATATATACGTTCATCGCATGCACACAAATGTACAGCATGATTCTCCCTTCAACGTACAACCAATGCCTACACTTTCACTCGGCTCCAGGCTAAGACATACCTGAAACAATATCTCCCTTCAGTGCCTTATTCGTCTCTCTCTCTCTCTCTCTCTCTCTCTCTCTCTCTCTCTCTCTCTCTCTCTCTCTCTCTCTCTCTCTCTCTCTCTCTCGCTCTCTATGACCGGCTTTTCGTGCTTGAAGTAGCCTCGGTGGGGAGGGACGGGACGGGGCGACCGGGCGGCGAAGGCAAGTCGACGCGGTGAACAGATGGCACATCAGTTCACTATCGTTGTTTGTCTGAAGCAATGTAAAACTCAAAATTAAAATTTCTCAATTTCACGATTCCGGGTTTGCTCAACCCGGGCAGAATGATTCCGGGCTTGCCCAACCCGGTCAGAATTAAATGCAACCCGGGCACTGCCCATAATTGCCCGGGTGTGGTTACGCCACTGCTGGAGGTGCAAGCTAATACTTCATATGCTCATATTACATCAGCAATACATGCACCACACCAATCGCCATCTCATTCTGTGTCTTTTCCTCCTTACACACTGACTCTGGGATTTTTCTTGAGAAGCACCCCTCCCATAAATTGAGTGGAATTTGTAGAAAGCCACTTACAGTCCATACTGCACTAGGGCACAGCCATAGCTTGTAAGGTGAGTTAACAACAGAACGACAGAATAAGTCGGCAACCCCAGTAGGTCGGCTCCATGGTCCGAGGCCAAAAGCTACCAGACCGTGTTCAGAATCCATTAGGTCTAGACTTCAGGAGGTGGAAGCTTTGGGGTCTAATACCACTGGTTACAAGGAAGGTCCGCTATATGCAGCAAAACAGGATACCTCCTTGTGCTCCTTTCCGTTCATGTGCATGGAATATTCCTTGTAGTACGGGAAATTGTTCACTTTGCATAATTGACATCCTCTTTGGATCAACGCCTTTCTTTCCTACAGCAGCAAAATCCCAAACGTCATTAATTTTAACTAATTGAAAAATTCTGGACTCTTTGTATAAAACAAAACATAGTAACAAACCCACATTGACTCATGACCGTAAATGTGATCTTTCTAGGTAACAAACAAATTCTATAAAATTCTAATCCATAGAAAGCACAATGCATAAGAAATCAGTCTACTGTTTAATCCAATTTATAATGCTGTGCTTTGATTGAATGATTTTTCTTTACCACTGTTTATGAAAGAGCTCTTACTTTACCCTTCCAGTTAGCAAATATGACACATCTTTCTTTGAATAAAGCATCACAAGAAATCATTTCATAATTTGTAGAGCGGTTTCAAATCAGTGATATCATGCATAAATGTCTGGAAGTTTGAAGAAAATCCAATTTAAATGTCTGGAAGTTTGAAGAAAATCCAATTTAAATGTCTGGAAGTTTGAGGAAAATCCAATTTAAATGTCTGGAAGTTTGAAGAAAATCCAATTTAAGTGTCTGGAAGTTTGAAGAAAATCCAATTTAAATGTCTGGAAGTTTGAGGAAAATCCAATTTAAATGTCTGGAAGTTTGAAGAAAATCCAATTTAAATGTCTGGAAGTTTGAAGAAAATCCAATTTAAATGTCTGGAAGTTTGAGGAAAATCCAATTTAAATGTCTGGAAGTTTGAAGAAAATCCAATTTAAATGTCTGGAAGTTTGAAGAAAATCCAATTTAAGTGTCTGGAAGTTTGAAGAAAATCCAATTTAAATGTCTGGAAGTTTGAGGAAAATCCAAGTTAAATGTCTGGAAGTTTGAAGAAAATCCAATTTAAATGTCTGGAAGTTTGAAGAAAATTCAATTTAAATGTCTGGAAGTTTGAAGAAAATCCAATTTAAGCTAAGTTTTAGCCTTAGTCTATTTCTGAACTCCTCTATCTATTAGTCCTTTCACGAACCTATTCAATGCAGCACATATCGCTACAGACTGCAAATCGAAATTAACTGCACCTCTGAGTAGCCCCCATGAAGAGGTGCTATATAAATACTCGAATGAATGATGAAATCATACCAAGTGTTCTGGTCTTCGGTTGTGCGCAGAAAATGACTCGGTTATCGTTAAATTACACACTTTACAGCACAAGAGTCTGCAAGCAAACAAATTAGACAAGCCCAGTGTTTAAACAAATGCTGATTTTAAACAACTTTAAACAATAAACAACACATAAACAACAATTTCATGATACTTTGTTTAGTGTGGAAGATTTCTCATTGTTAGCTTGTATAAATTAAATGTTTGTTTGATATTTACATGAATAAAATCTCACCAAAAACTATGTTTAGCAAAAGCATTCATCATTAGATACATTGCGTTAAATTTTTAAATGCACAATCCAAAATAAGTGTGATGCAAGAGAACCTAGAGCTCAAACTCTTAAACTCAAGTTGTGGAACCCAAGAGTTTAAAGGCAGCCAGGATGTCACATTTCCCAACAGCATATTTTAATATAGGGTAAGCAGCAATCCAGCTCACAGTTAAAAAAAGCCACGAATAAGCAGTTAAGATAAAGGAAAGCATTTGTTAACTTGTCATAATATATGTCACATATATATAGGTAGTTAAATGATGCAGTATGGAAAGATTACAAAGAACTTAAAATGGTAAATACTGTTGGGCAAATACTTCACATACAACATGTATGCATCTGGACTTATATAACATCAAAGCACTGATCGTTTAGCTTAAAACGTTAAACATGATATTATTAACCTAACAAGACGTCATTCTGACTCATCCAGAAATTGCCAAACAACACATTTGAATTCAAATCCCATATATGTATACGTGAAGGAGACAAAGATTCAAAAACAACAATTGTTTCGAATTATTTATGTAAGGTTAGATAAGGTCATCACTAGCGGCAACCGCAAGATGTTGTCAAACGTTTGATACTATTACAACCGATTACCAGTTTCACACTATATCACTAGATGATGACAGAGAATTTGTGAAGAAGGAGCAGTAGATGGTAACTTACAGAGAGCTTGGATGCTGGGGATCAGTTATGGAATCCAGGTGGAGTGTCTGCGTTTTATATCGTCTGCGATGTTCTTCACTGGAAACATGTTTCTGAAACTCTGCTGACTAAGAGAAAAATTACACATGACTTAAGCAACACAGCTTCCACTATATCAGCGACAACAACTATCATTTTCTACACTGTATAATAATCCACTATTAATTGCATTTTAATGATCGTATGACCATCACAACTGTTATAATCACCATTATAACACTCATACAGCACTCATGAACTGTATAACTGTTCAAAGCATTAACTTAATACCTTTATTACTGAATTAAATAAACTTAGCCAATGACCTTTGCAAATAAACTAAATGCGTAACTTACACAATAGCATATTTGTCAAAAGACTCTATATGTGATAGAGGAAAAGCATTCACTATGGTTGAGATGCTGTTTGAGAAATGAATGAAAAATTCACTGTCATAAAAATATTAGTCACTGAGAGAAGCAGTGGCTGTTGAAAATTTTGTCACAGTTTTGTCATGGTCAAATAAGATTGTTTATAGTTAGCTGAAATACACAAACAAATACTTTATTCGCTGAAACTGCAACAAACAGTATTCTGCAAAATCACACAGACTGACAGACAGTCAAGGACATAGACTGACTCAGCATTGACAATGAGAAGATTAGCGTGATGGTAACTAAGTATTCTGTAAAGCAACTGAATCAGGGCTGAGTAATCGCGTGGGAAACTGCAAGACATGAGAATAAACACGCATGCAAACATGATCACCTGTCAGCTATATGCATGCATGATCTAATAGGACACAGCGGCTTTACAAATTGCATCCAATATCAAAAGACAGACATCATCATTTACAATTCTGTAAAGAGTCTCAGGTTTATACATGGCCTACAGTAATACAACACACATATCATAATTTATTTATAATTCTGTAATAAGTAAACGCTTTTGACATTATATTCATGAGCAACCTACGTTAAAATGCATGCCTTCCAGTCCACACAATCGGCAACCAAGCAGCTTCTCTTCCGTAGGCCTATTTACAGCCGCCTTTGAGGGTATGACATGAGTAGAAGCAACAACACCCTGCATCAAACATAGAATTTGATTAATTAAGATCTTAATTAACCACTGGATTCTGCTGACTCAAATCAACCGGGGTCAAAATTGGCCCAGTGCAAATTGTGTAGACTGCCTCTAAACAGCATGAGAGACACATTGTGCCATTTTGCAGCATATTAGCAATCTACATATCCATTAACTGATGTCCTGTCAAAAGCTGATCAATATCTGTTAATATTCTTAAAGGTAAGAAAATCATTAATATATTGCATGCTTTTTTTTACAGCATTTCTGAAAGTACACTGTGAACAGAAAACTTAATCCCTAGAAATGTTCATATATAACTAATGGAAAGTATCATTCAAGTTTGATCCAAACAAGACGAATTTTAGTTCAATAATTACAGATTTAGTTTAACTATATCGTACCTAGAATTTATGCCCCTACAGCCTTAACACTGGCTTGATGCCTGCAGAAAACATAGACCTTGAATAAATTTGCCCCTATATTTTAATTGGTGTCATTTTGACATTTTTTAATAAGACTGTTTATAGTTTAAAATTTGATTGCTATTATAACCACAATTAAAACAGTTTTAGCTTCTAAGTAAAAACTTCTGAATATGCTCTGATTTATGTGCAAGTGTGTATATAAGCATGCAGCGCCATTCTGGCCTTCCAACCTGGAATGGCCTCCCTATTAGCTCCATCTGGTCCCTATGACTCACTCTACCTTCTTCCTTACTAATTTAAAGACTCCTATCTTTAGTCGTAGTTGGACTGGGAGAACTGAGTAGATCACTTGAAGGGGTGCTATATAAAGCGCCTTAAAAATAATAATAATTTAATAATAATAATAATAATAATAATATAGCATGCATATATGCATGTATGTATGTATCTCAAAAACAGACCAAACAGTACTTGACAGCTACTCAAAAGATGTCTTGATACTGCATCACATTGCATCTGCATAGTGCTATTCAAAAACCAAAGACGTCAAACTGTCAGCAATCAACTAGGGGAGATTTAAAATCAGCATCTAAGAGTGAATTAGCCTCAATTAGATGAAGCAAGCTATTGGAATAAGAATTAATTACAGAACAATGTCACATACCAATTCACCTGATCCTGAAGTGGCAGCCAATGGTTTTTGGAGTACCCTTGCTCTTAGCCTATTTGTCAGTGGAGCTGCACCTCTGTTCGTACTATATCCTAGCTTTGGAACTGGTTTAGGAGGATCCACAGGAAGACTTGTAGCCACGTCGATGCCCTGCACATTCTGAGTCTGGGCCTCGTCATGCTGGTGGTTAATCACATTAAAAAGGTAGAGCTGTCGGAAGTACTCCGTCCATGCCCCCAACGTACCCGAGTCAACTCCAGACTCCTTTTTCGGCAGTTTTTCGTCCTGTTTCATCTTTGATGAAGACACTACCTTCTCGCCATCCTTTGGTGATGCATTTCGCATTGTAGTATTGCTGGGTGGTGGGCGCCAGCAGTAGTCAGAGTTTTCTCTGGGGGTCGTTTTCTCCAAGTCAACAGCTGCACTGGCTACTCGATCCTTTGAATACTTTCCCAAAAATGACTGGACATTAGGCTGAGGTCGTGAACCTGCAGGAAAATTCTTTGGAATAGTCTGTGGATGTTGTGCAGAATCTGCAGTGAGGATGCTGGAAGCATTTGGCTGATTTTCTGAACTGTGAACAGAGTCAAGGAATTTAGCGATAAGCCAGGATTCGGCTTTCTTCTGGGGTCCTGGTTCCAAGTTCTGTGTGCCCAATCCATCTATTCTTCGGCTGTAATTTCCCATATGGGGATAGGAGGCTGTCTGAAGTGGATAAGTGATGAAGCTATTCGTGGGATAACAGCCACTGTCCACTGGTAACGAATTTAAGTTTCTACCACTTGGCATGAAGTTAGCAGATGATGGTAAGAGATTAGAGTCTCTTGTATTCGGCAAATAGCCTGATATGCCATCCGCTGAGTGAATGACCTCACGTCCTTCCTTTGTTGTTGAGGCTTGATTTGAACTCCGTTGGAAGACTCTAGGACCCGTATCGATGTTTGACACCACTGTCACTGATGTTGAGTCCGGGGTTTCCTCAGCAAACCGCTGTGAGGGTCTGTCAGTATAAGAGGTCTGTGGATACCCAGCAGACGTGAATGGCGTAGATGGGGGTGGATAGGGCAAACTCCGGACCCCATTCATTGCTACATTTTCAGACGGATTGCCATATGTAGGGTACTGAGTCGGCAAGGTGAAATTGCTCTCGAAGCCGTGCTCTCTACTTGCGGGGGCTCTCCAGATATTTTGTTTCGAATCGTGATAACTGTAACTCATGGCTGCTTGCTGATCCAAAAAGAAACTTTAACGTAAAGTCATACAAGGTAGCTGTCCTATGTTGATAGATTCCACAGTATGCGCTTAACCACTTGACAATATTCCACAACTATGAATCACAGGAGAGCTTTATTATGAATATACTCCATAAACAACAGTAACATCACTCTGTGCCAAATGTCCATCAGATTCTCAGCTACTCGAATGATACTTCTAAATTCTCTACTTTCAGCAAAATTCCCAGATGCGTCAAAAGTTAACAATTCCTTCACACAAAAGTTTAAAATGTAAACAAATCATAAGTACCTGCCTATGACCGTTGGCTGTACAGCTGCCATATCTTGGCCTCCTTTGGCTAACAACAATGCTCTTTTAAGCTCACTTAAGTTCATATTCATACAGACCAGCAATGCACAGTGATTTAATGACATGCCTCTGCACTGTGCTGTGACTACAAATGCCAGGCGTGGCTTCCACACTCAGCCTAAACCTATAATATGGCTTTTCAGACTTGTGCTCAGCCTATTTACTCTAAGCAACCTATGGCAATCAAAGAACTACCCTGCCGTGGCCACCTCTGCCTGCCTGTCTGTTCATACAGGTCTGTCTATTTCTGTGTGGATCATTCCCACAGCTGTCCCTCCCTATTTTCTCTGATCTGCTGGTGTGTCTAGTGTCTACCTATCACTGCATGTATGAAGTTTCCCAGCCTGAATCAGCCATCCATGAAGCCTTTGGTCTAAGGTATCTTAATAAATGGGGCCACGCATATCAAACAGTGTGCCTATACTCAGGTTTTAATAGTGAGCATACGCAATATATACCTCATATATATATATATATGTAGGTGCCATCTAACTTTATAAAGCACTCAAAGCTCATGTTTTACTAACAGTTCATTGTGTGTGATTTGTGCAACCACTCACTGGCAAACATCCCTCATATGTTTTTTGCACTTTCTGCATTCTTTGCTGATCTAAAAGTGAAATCCACAAAACAACAAAGAATTTATGCAAATAATTAGCTTCAGCTCTGTAAATTTGTTCAGCATCACAAGGTTTTGCCACTGACCCCAAACCGGGGGCCTTTCCCAAAGACCCCATCAAGGCCTTTAACCCAGATCACACTACAGGTTCACTCTCCTCACTCATCATGTGCCAGCCCCTCTAAACCTCATTGCAGATGGACAACTTTGTGCAAATTCATTGTTCTGGTTTTTAAAAGTGAAGTCAATGCAAATGACTAGGCTTTATAAACTTATTAGAAGCTAGCAGAAATTAATGGTATCATAGAACTTAGAATTTGCCAGATTTCTCCAAATTTATTGGAAGTATATTGAAAAATCTTTGTCAGGATTATACTTATAAAGTACACTTGATAGGACTGTAGTCTATATGCATGATCCAGGATCAAAAAGTCAAACGCTCACCTTTGTAAAGTCAATAGACAATAACGTGGGAGCTCAAACCACACAGCCGAGGGTACTGCCTTAATAATGGAGGGGCTTGGGCCAAGATGAAGTACGGAATGTTACGCCATGAACCACAGCCTTCTAAATATATACAAAGCCGTGCATGAAGTAACCATCTTCAGGCCCTCCACGGTGCACTGTTTAGGCAATTAATTGTTAGCAGTTTCGTTATAAAGTGCAATTTAAAATTTAATTTATAATACTTATATTAGCTTCCAACCTAGGCTACAGTGCTTGCTGATATACTGCAAGCCCCACGCAGGTAAGCTTGGATTACGATTAAAGAAGCAAATTCATAGTTCCTTCCAGTAGTTCTTTTATCTTTAAATTTCATCTTAAGAGAGCACATGTCCCCGAAATTTCGTTTAATAACATAAACTCACGGATAAACCCTTTTCGGCGTCTATAAGGGTTCCTAAAAACTTATTTCTTAGTTTTGTAGCGCTCTGATATTTCTAAGTCGTCTTTGCACTAAACGGTATTAACAATAATAATTTTAATGTTAATGTTGCTTGTAGTTCTTGGTGTATAAGGTATCGGTCATTCCCAATTACAAATAATAATTTCTTTAACAAACCTAGTCTAGTTGCATGCGAGTAAAATTCATAAGTCAGTCCCAGCTGTAACGCTCCTATCTAGAAGGCCGTGTCTTAGCACGGTAGCCTCAAAAGAACGCTGAGAATCATTCGGATCCATTCTGAGCAAGAGAGAGATAAAGGATTTGCGGCGGAAACTAGAGCTACATAACTATTATGTTTATCATCGCAGGAGGCTGAGGGTTTCTGCGAGAACATGGTATGTTAAGGAATAATTGAATGTTTAACTTTTAAACCTTCTATTTAGAGACCAGGAAATCAGAGTTTGGTGCGTTCGTGAAGAATACTATAGAACATATCCTGTGAATGGATACAGAGGCAGATCAATTAGGCTGTCGGAGTGTATCCGCTTATGTTGACATGCGAGACATTTTTTGTTGCGCTGAGTCAGAACTTGTCTTTAGGCGAAAACATGAAGGAACCCTGATCGTTTCATTGGTTAATGTAATGGACAAATGAAACATTCCTTGCGGTGGTTTTATGGGCCGGTGAATAAGCTGGCCTCCCCAACGTAGCTTATGTATGGCGCTGAGAAATTTTGGCGATTTACATGACATGGGAGAAATGGGGTGACCGAATATGAGACACCGTTTTTTAAAAATTGGAGTCTGCCCGAAACCCGATTCCCCGAAAGTGGTGAAAGGGACGAAATTGGCCAAATTTCAGAAAGCATTATTTCTACCAAGAGTTCGAATCTTGAAAACTGGAATTGACTAGTTGGTCTCTAAAGAATCCCTAAAAGTTAGAATTATGCAAATAATTTAGTTTTAACTTAGAAATTGAAATAATTTGCTTTGATTGCACTATTATCTTTGATTTCAGATTGTATAAATGTTTCTGAAAACCTTCCAAGATTGCAGACAGGGGAGTCAGAAGGGAAGGCAAGAGATGATGAGTTAGTCAATAGGTGTATGGAAGGGTAAGGGATTTTCTTGATTTGGTCAGGAAGGCCTAGGATGATGAATTCGGTTTTGGATGGGTTAAGACAGAGGAGATTGGATGACATCCCAATTACAAATGATGATTTCTTTATCAAACCATGATTAGGTTAACCATGTTGAGTACTTGTGTGATGGAGGTTGAATAGAGCTTGGATAGGATATGTAGAGTTTGGTGTCTGAATACAGGCCCGGTTCATCCGTTAGGCAAACTAGGCCGCTCAAATGTAGCTTTGCCTAGGGCCACAAAATGTCTTGAACCGGGCCTGTCTGAATAGAGATGATGGTCAACAGACGAGGATTTTATGAGATGGCTAAACGGTGTGGTATACAGGATGAAGAAGAGTGAACCCAGGACGGAGCCTTTTGAGGGGCACCATATATGTTGCTACACTGATCCATATAGACAGTGCAGTTTTTTGTTAATGTCTAGGTCTTTTGGCCTGTTTCAGTCCTGTTAGTCTATTCAATTAACTAATTAAGTCAGGTAATTGGGTGTAAGTGTTTTATTTTGTATGATTATATTGCAACACGATACGTGATTTAAATTGTGATCTAATTGTATGTGAGGACTGACACTACACTTTCACTGTCCAAAACAAAAATCACCAAAACTGCACTGCTTATAAAGAGAGGCAATTCTATGCAGACAAACTATCCAAAAGTCCTTGTAAGGCAAGCAGAAACCATGCATCATTCCAGCGCAACAACTGCACAATATAAAACTTATGGGAATGTTTAAGATAAGAAGTCACTGAACGTTTATAAAAATGAGAAGGCACTGAATTGTTTGCAGGTGAGGCCTTGGATATGTTGAATGCACTTCTAGACCAGCGTAGAATCGGATTATATTCTCGGGTGTAAGCAGGTGGACAGGACAGTTCAACTACCATGGAGAGGGAGGCCAGTGGATCTACCATTTCAGATGTGAATTCATCTGTTCGGAGCTGGCTGGAATTGCTGGGCCTTCCTGAATATGGACACCTGTTCAAAAAGTACTACACTTTAGAAGTAAGTTGCATTGTTTGATTGTAGTCTAACATTTGTTTATGCCTCTCCCATGAGCTTGCCATTCAAAATTTGATACTTCAAGGTGTCTGTTCCACTTACATTTGTGTATATGGTTTTATCTGTATGTATATATATATATGCATGTGTTATGTATTGTGTATGTTTTCATGTGCCATACATGTGCATCAAGGCACTTATGTCATCTATTCTTAGAACTTCTACAGTGTCGATATAATTATGCAGTAGGCATTAATCAATGGTGCTCCAAACAAATATACGTCCTGTAATTTAAATAATTCATTAATTGATTCATTCTAATTTTTATAGCACCCCTTCAAGATACCTACTCGGAAGCGCTCCCAAACCCAGCCACGGCTAAAGAAAAAGACTTGGGTGACTTATAGAATGCAGGCAGATTGTTCTAATGCAATAAACGTATCTCCGGTGGAAGTCCATTCCAGATGGAGGGACCCACATCTGAGAAGGCCTGGCACTGCCTGGTAGAGAAACGAGCCTGCAGAAGCAAGAGCTCCCCTCTGGCCGGAAAGCGAAGCACCTGATGAGCTACACCGGGTGGCAGAGATCACGTAAGATGGGGCACAACCAAGAAGGCAATGAAAACTATTGCATTACCTTTACCTTATGACTTACCTGGGAGACAGGGAGCCAGTATAAGCCATTTCTAAGTGTCAGTTCAATTACATGGATATGCAGCCTGAGAACTATAGGCATGCTGAAAAAATTTCTTGAATTGAGAAATTCATGGAAAGACAACAAGCATTCAAAGGTACAGACAGTTTGTGGATGTGTATTCCAGCATCGTGGCCCAGCAACACAACCTTGTAAAAGCTTCTTTAAAAAAATGCATGTTACTGTTATTCATCAGCATGGCTGGCAACTCTGGAAACGTGCACTGATCTTTCCTGGTCTTAGTAAATTTTTGTTACAATTTGCATTTTTTCAGGAATCTTTCGTTTCATCTTTTTCTGTAGAATATTCTTCACCTAACCGAGACAGACCTTCGAGATTTGGGTGTGCGAAATGGAGCGCATCGAGCAAGAATGAGCTCCAACCTAGTGATGATACGAGAGTCAAACACAAGACGTAAGACTTATCAACTTCCTTACTTACTTCTTTACCTTATGCAGAGGCGTAACTTTGGCCTAAAAAGTGAGGGGGAACCAATTTCTTACATACACGAAGCAAGGTGGAGACTGCGATCTCTGGGAAGGCATAATAATAAAATATTGATTGGCATTGTTCAAAAAGTGGGGGTACGGTACCCCCCAGTCCAAAAAGTGGGGGGTACGGGTACCCCTCGTACCCCCCACAAATTACGCCTATGACCTTATGGCTTCCTTATTCTCAGCTTTTTAAGTATATTCGATGTGTGTTTGTGTGTCTGTGTGTGTGTAAATATCCATACTTACAGGTTGGGGAAGTTGAGTACGGATTGGAAATGGGAGTTGGAGAAGGGGATTGGGTGAGGAAAGAGAGAAAGAAATATGAAGCAACTGGATTCTCTCCTGAATGGATATTTTGTTGAACTAATGTACAAATAATCTGCTGGTGACAGGGTAGTGGAGATTCATTTGTTTGTTTTATTTTGCATAATTTCAGGTATGCGACCAAGATTTCAGGAAGCAGGACCTTTAGATAAAAGTGCTAACGAGACTTCTTTATCTTCAAGGTGAGAATGTTTCAAGTAAAAAAGTTAAGCTGAATTCAAAGATTTGAAACCCTGACAAGGCAGATGAACCTTTACATTGTATTATCTGGGATTTTATTGGCTCCATTTGAGCCAACAACGGCAAGTGTAAATGTGCATTATGACATGTGTTGTCCATGAGAGGTGCTATTAAAATTTCTCAAACATCTTTATTATTGATGCTAACACTAGTTTGTTGGGTTGACTTTTTCAGTCTGGCATCATCCTACACCTCTGTTTCAAACACAGCTTACCAGCAGGGGTCAGTGTATCAGCCATTCTCTGGTCTTGTTCAGTCACCCAATTCTGGTTCGCCAAACGTCGATCGTACGTCTGGCAACCTCACGATGCAGCAGTGGTATCACGCCCGGATCTCCCGCATTGAGGCTGAAGGCCTTGTCTCCCAGGAAGGCATGTTTCTCATTCGTGACTCATTCACACAGCCTGGCGACTATGTTCTCACAGCATGCTGGAAGGGAATGCCACTACATTTCGTTGTCAACAAGATCGCCGTGCCTGGACAGCCGAAGGGCATGTACCGTTTTGAAGAGGAGTCGTTTGAGACCGTTACCCAACTCATCCAATATTATGTACGCAGTCGGAAGCCTGTAACTGCCTCATCCGGAGCAGTGATTAGTATTCCGGTGTTGCGCAACGGGCCATTACCACGTCAGTCAGACGAAATGCTCAGTCGCAGTCAGGTGCTGCCCTCTGTAGAAGATCCTCAGAAGGATTCAATGAGACACAAAAGAACTGGCAGCCAGCCACTTCTGACAGTTGACACAAGTGAGCAGAATGATGATGTGAGACGATACGATGCGAGGCACGGCAGCCTACCATCGATCGGCAAAAACGTGCTTTCGGCAATCGAGATAACAGATGCAAACGTGCAGCCGACCGCTGTGCTGAGTCATCACAGGTCAGACAGTGAGCCGTGTTTGTCGCCAATTTCTCGTACCTTTCCACCGGAAGTTAAGGAAGCGTCTGTATCGGTGACGAAAGATCGGGCAAAGGAGAGCGGTCCTCCGAAGCCGAGTAGAGTTCCGACCGTGAAGAAGCGTGCGATGGAGAAACCGTTGATCGTAAAACGAAACCTGTCCTTGTACGAAGACGACGGTAAAGATTACTCGGATTACGATCAAGTGAAGGCATCACCAGGTTGCCAAAGCCCCGACGAACGATCCTTGAGAGACGTGATGGCAAAACCAGATTCGTCCGGTGTTGGGATGTTTGATAATCTGGCAAATAGCAACGGAGTGCTTCAGAATCTTGACTGGCTGAACGCGCTTGTTTCCACTGGTCTGAGAAGTCTGAGATCCTATTTCGAAGATCTGCACGCGTATGAGAATAGCCTTCTTACAGTCGAAAACAGACCGCTGGATCCTTTGGCGTTTGCTATGATGAAGTCGTTGATTTTGCAGAAGGATGCAGTTCTTTTGGCAAGACACCTGACTGTTATCGATCTTGAGCTTGTGAAAATCACTGGAGTGCATGACTTTGGGTTTGGAGTGACTTCGGGTCTGGAGTTGATCACATTGCCTCAAGGTCACTTTCTTCGACAGGATATCATTGAAAGGTAAATGTTAGAATCTGTTGACGAATATTTGTCATTCACAGCATGGCTGTACTTGATTAATTTTCAGCTTTAGTCAATACATTTTCAGTTGAAGTGGAACATTTCAGCTTAGCACTACCATTATTAACTTAAATCCTATTTTGAAGATAGGATTTAAGCTGTATGGCAGCTGAAGTTAATGTATTTTCAGCTAAAGTTGACACATTTCAGCTTATTATGAATCCGCACTATTGGTTGAGTGCTTGCCTAGTAATTTGCAGAATTCGGGTTCATTGATCATTGTGTAATTCTTCATGCATACCGGTAATTGTTTTGCACCACCAACGAATGGCTAATCATTAGACTATGACGGTATACTCTGCAAAATGGAAATAATTAGGTCACACCTTTTCCTGTCTTGTTATATGAACGCACATAAATACTCAAGGTTCTTACATGGTGATTGTCTTTTAGGAAAGCATAAATTTGCTCTCTTGATGCAAGGTGAGCACTTAACCAACTGACCAAGTGCTATGAAGCTTACAATAGTGTTAATAAGATCTTAAGCAATTATCGCGTGAATCGTTACGTCTTCTGCTGTTGTTTTAGACACTTTTCTCTGAAACTCTTTGTGTCATTAACAATCCTTCACTGTGCGAATTCTGCCGAGCGTGTTGACCTGATGCACAAGTGGATACAAGTAGCTCACGAGCTGCGCAGTTGCCTAGGGAACCTGTTTGGATTCTCTGCAGTCATGGAGGGACTGATGGCAAAGCAGGTATGGCTGTATTTCTTCAATCAACAAATCAATCAGTAATACAGCTAATCAGTAAATCAGTCTAGTTACTCTAGTAAGTCGAACGCCCCTGTGTAACCCTCTTGAAGAGGTGCTATATAAAGGTCTTAATGAAAATGTGGTCAAATAGATTGGCTTCATGTTAGACAATGTATTAGTCTTTTCTGTAAGCACTAGTTGTTGAGAGAAATGATCATCATGTGTGTCAAAAACTGATCAATTTTGGATTTTTGACCTTGGTCAGTTAATACAGCATGTCAATAATTAAGGAATATCCGTGTCCAGATTGGTTTGGTTAGTTACTGTTTAATGACGCTGTGTCATAACAAAGATAATTAGTGTAACCCTCGTCCTTTCTCCAGATATGGGACTAGTTTTTTAATTAAGATCTTGATTGTACTTTTTAATTAAGATCTGGATTGTACTTTCATGTTTCAGTGTAATCTTACTGTGTCTGTCAGTTTGCAATAATAAAGAATATTATTATATTATTTATTATTATTATTTAGCACCAACTGAAAATCGCAATGGCGACGTTAAGATTTTTTGATGCAGATACTTATTATTATCCCTATAGGCTACTTCTTTGTGCCTGTGAAATAATAGTTGGGAATTTCTGTGGATTTTTGCTTGTGAATATTGTGAATAATGCACTGTGTTTAGCTTTTAGTTAGAGCTTTAGTAATGTTTGAGTGTACAGTTGCGATTTGCGGCTATGCTTCTGTGTAGTGATGACTGATGCACTGCTCTATGGGTGCAAGATGTGTCTGGTGGTGAATGTCGACTATGTTCCGCTCTAGGCCTTCATTCTTGCTGTATAACACTTGACATTCAGGACTAGCTGGTCCTTCTATACAACTCTGATCCATGTGGTCATGTCTTGTTCATATTGGACCATAAGGCTCTGTGGTGATCTTTGTCTTTGGCAGCACATGCAACATTGCTGGAGAAACGCAGTGTGTGTTTTTAAACTGTGACAGAGTACGGTACTGTTAATGTTCTCGTAGATGCCATATTGCTGACATGTATGGAATATGCAGCCTGCTTCTGAGGCACTACACATTGTTGTCATCCAGATCCAATATTAACTGTAGAGCGGTACTGGCAGTATGTATAAACTGTAGAGCTGCAACATCGTGTTCAGCCTAGTTGTAGAGCACCAAATATTTGTATCGAGGGTGGCATTGCAGGATCAGGCCATTGTGATGTGGTGCTTGGTCCACTTGCTGGATCCATTTTTAGCTGCCCGGGTATGTGAAGGCGTCCACTACCTCCAACACTGGCCACATAGGCTTTATGTTAAATTTGGTTTATCTTAGGTTGGTAGGCTCGAGAATTCTTGGTTGCTGTTGGAACAGCAACATGGCACAAGCAACTTCCTCTTCGCCAATCGTCTCCGCAGCTTTCTTCAGAGCCTCAACGACGCAACAAGCATTCTTCCAGTCCAGAACATAACAGTGCCGCACATTCTTCCGTTGGCAGTTTTTCTCCAGGAGGAATCTACAGCATCATTTGTGTGCGAAACTCCGGCGAAAAAACTCGACCTGGATTCCCTCTTTATACATCTCGACAAGGCTCGTGCTGTGGCAGAGCAGTGCATTGTCTATCGGAAAACAGCGCAGAACTTTGTGGCCGAGTCGGCCCTCGATCAGTTGCTGCTCGACATGCTCAATCCACGGACACATCTCAAGTTTCTCTGGGGATCGAAGGGGATACGGGCTTTGCAGTGTGACAGGTTTAACAAATTTGAGGAGATTCTTAATGTCCTGTCGCTGAAAGCTAGTCAGAGCAGTTAGACATGAGTTGAAATAATGGGGATAAAGAGTCTGAAGAAGATGTCATTTGCTGCTTCCTAGGATTCACTTAAGAGAGTATGAGCATTGAGCATTGGTCGCTGTAAGAAATATGTGAATAAAATGTTTGCTGTTAAATGTGGCAAAATCAAGAAAGGTTGATCACTTGGGTCTGTTTCTCTGCCAGAAGTCTCTAGAAATGCCAAGCTGGTTTTAAGACGGCGGTACAAAACAATTACCTGTAACTGTGTTCTTTATTGCACAGCATAATTTCTCTACATGGCTGATTCGAACAGTTGTTACTTGTTAGTGCTAATGGAGATGTTATTCTAAAACTAGCGGAAAAGGAGTTCAAGATTTAAGCAGTTATGATGCAGCTGTGTTATTTGTAACACTGTAACACAGCGTAATACGGTATCTGTGCAGTCTTCTCGATAGACTGACGGGTTTTGATGAAAACTTTCACGGCACAGCCTGGAAACTATGCTGTAGTCCACCCATAATGCAGAAACAGTTTGGCTTTTTAATGTTACTTGTTCATGTTGTGTTGTGAGATTGAGCTTGCAAGTGAAAGGTTGAAAACTGATCTTTATAAAAGCAATTAAGTTAGTTTGAAAGTTATTTTGTTGATCAGCGTAACACTTGTATATAAGGCTTTGAAACGTGTCTTTGTGACAGATCTAACAATGTTTCTTGAACTGTTCCTGGTTGAACAGTCAAAGATTTCAGCTGGAAAATGTTTAGTTAGTCCATTGTCTTTTTCTTCCTTTTTAATGGTTCAGAGATTAATATCATTTGCTAGATTTTCAATGGATTATTGTGAAATTACTGTCAAGATCTGAAAATAATGCTGTGATCTGATCGGAGAATTATGAGAAGTTTTTTAAATTGGTCTATTGTGCAGATATGTGTAGTTTTTGTTTCAGACTGTCTCATTAATTGGCCGACTGACTGATTTTTTTATATATGACGTTTACAGAACACCAAATGACAATCAATGTGAGTCATTTAATGAATGACTAATTATTGTAATAATTGTTTTGATATGCACGTATTCTGGACCAAAGACCTTCTGAATGCAGCAGTGATAGAAATTCCACCATTTCTCTAATCACAGGCTTTTCAGAGTTTTTCCATGGATGCATAGCTAGAACATGTTCAGTGCGTAATGTTTTGCTATGTGGTTTTTATCAAGTATTTCTTATTTTCGTTAAGTTTTCTGTTTACTTGCTGTTGGTTCAATAGGTCAAGTTTTTTACAAGTCCTTGATATTATTAAGGTTAGTTGATGTTACTAGCATGTGATCTGATTGTGAACTGTGTATTAAACACTTTAACGATGAGTATGTACTAAAAGCCAATGAAGCTCGTCGTTAAAATTTTAAAGAAACAAGCGTATTCTGTATTAAGCTGATTGTGGTGCTGCATCTTTCTAGTCCGCAGGTTGTCTTACACTGAAAACTTCTCTGCAGTATTTATGTAAAATTCTTATGTATTTTGCAAGAGTTTAGTAGTTTTTTCTTATATACTGGTAGTTTCAAGGAATATTAAAACAAGAAACTATACAGGGTTTCTAAGTTTAAGCAAATTCTGGTGCATTTCTTTAAACTGATGTCTGAAATGCATTTCCTTGTGAAATCAAAGGCTATTACGGGTGAGGAAGCAATTACCCTTGAACACATGGTTCCATTTTCCAGGATTATCCAGTATGCAGAATAATCCCTTTTCACTTTAATAACCATGAGCTCCACCAAATAAGATCAATCCTACACAGAGTTCTCTGAGAACTTATTAACCTTTTGAACCTCTGATTAACCTTTTTAACCTCTGATTAACCTTGTTGACCTCTGATTTCTGTGTGTTATTTCTGGTCGCCTCTGAATTCTCTCATTCTGCAGCTCTTCTCTGTTTCAAAATGCATATGGAAATTCTTAAAATTATTAAATTAGTTTCTGTTTAACTGTAACTAGGTTGCTTTATTACCGATTTTAAGATTTTTTTAAACAATCCTACTGTAATGTGGTTTCGTTTCATGTGAACTAATATCATTTGGCATGTTTTAAGAAAATCAGTATCCTAAAGAACAGTGGTTTAGCTGCTTCTGAAGTGCTTGCAGTCCGATTCAAGCTGTTTGTAGAACACGGGCAAGTGTTAACAAAGTTTCTAGGTTAAATTTGACAGCCTGGGGTGGAGTCATAGTTGGCAGTATTCAAGAAGACCCCAGCATTAAAGCAGCAAGGACCCAACTTATGTGACCATGCTCTTGGAACAGCACCTGTGATCTTTCCAAGTTGTTTGTCATGCTATGCACAGATCTAAAGATAATTATGTATCTTTACAGCGGAGATTTTAGCTCGTCTGTCCATGATTTGAGTTGGAACAATACAAGGATTTAATTACAAAGGGTTAAAGAAGACAAGTTAAGCATAAAGCACAGTCATACAGTAGCAACTATCCTAACATTTTTTGTCATCACTATTGTACTAGGATTTGGTTACAGCTATCAAACAAGAGCTAGAGCATTGTGTTTGCATGCACAGTTCAATGCATAACGTTTCAACTGTTGTTACGCCCGTGATGTGAAATAGATTTATTTTCTGTAACGTGTGTTGCTATATGTCTCAAAGATTTCTATGCAAAGGTTTTAAGTAATGAGGACATGATGTCTGTGAAAGAGAGTTAACTTTATTATGTGTGCTTGGGTTTCGTTTTAGAATTGACCCCAATACGCGTACTTGCTTTGAATGCTTTGATAGCTAAAAGCAACACATTAATTGGTGGCTGCATTGCACATGAATACAGAGTGCACTCTTTCATGTGCTTCGGGTTTACATGCCATTAGGCTTAACACAGAGTGGTGTTATTCCAAAGCTGATAACTTAAAGCACTGTACCAAAATCCCCTTATGCTTGCACATTGTAACATAAGGCATGTCCCCAACCAAACTGACTAAAATCATACAGTGCTGTTTGTAAACTCTTTTATTCTTAAAATCAGCCAAGAGCTTGCCTTCATACCATTGTGTAAATAATTAAGATGTTGACAACAGGTACTAGAAGATGCTAATTGTTGCATTAGTAAAACCTTTGGAAATACTTCTAATCCATCGTGTTTGTTACAGATATTTTGAAAATAATTTCACTGAGCGTTTGCCTTGTATATGTTAATGCTTTGCTGATTAGACTGGAAAATATTGCTCATTTGCGCTTTACAGTATTCATTTTTCCTATTTTAACCTTTTTTACAATTTGTGTACTTTTACTAATTTGTGTGAAACTGGTATTTCATTTAAATCAGCTGATGTATCTCTGTTCACTGCTCACCGCTTTCATGATAAATGTTGTACTTGATGTTGCTGTCTCACACCATGCCAGTGTTGGTATATCAGACTTTCTTGGTGGCTGGTATGAAGCTTTAGAACTTGGTGGCCAGTTTTGTTCATTGTATCAATTCAGCAGATGCCTGTGCATTTATGTGAACAGTGCTGCCAAAGCCCTTGGATTAAGTTATTCTGTGTTTGAATTAAGTTTTTTAAACTGTTTTTGCCTGGGTTAGTTTGTCACTTCAATAACAGCATGTATATTGTGGGTTTTAATAACAATTGCGTCACTGGCTCAATGAAGTAATTTTGTTTTATTCTATTTGTAATAGTAGAATTCCACCTTCATCTTGAAGGTTGTTAACTAGCTGACTTTAGGTGTAACGAGGTCAGTGGTTTGCAGTTTAGTCAACAGATTTGTCAGCAGCAGCATAGTAGGACTGCACCTTTTAAGTCATGTATCTGTGGGCATGTAATACTGAAATGCTTTAATCTTTTAACAACGAGAGTGATTAGTTTTCCATGCATTTTAGTACATGCTCATCATTAAAGGGTTAACACATGTTAGTGACATATGCTCTAACGCTTGTGTAATTACTAACTGGAGTAGATGTGTTTCTCTCACATGCAACATGTGGCTAACGCTTATGTAAGTACTTACTGGCGTAGATGTGTTTCTGTCACGTGACTTGCGACATGTGGCTAACGCTTGTGCAAGTACTTGCTGGAGTAGATGTGTTTCTGTGACATGTGCTCTAACACTTGTGTAAGTGCTCGCTGGACTATGGCTTTCATGCAAAAAAGGTTTTGCAGGCTTACAGATGAACAAGAGTATGCATTAAGAAAAACTATTTTTCTGATTAGGTTGTAAGGCACAACGGGTTGTGAAGGTGTTGGGTAAACAGAATGTTGACGTCATGCAGTTGTATTATTGTGCACCATTATATCTGATAGTTTCAATTTTTACTTCTAAGAGAACTGCTTAGTAAACTGGCACGACAAAGCGTGATTATGTCATATTAATTATATGGCCAGTCACGACAACAATTACTTGACTTTTCCGTCAAGAAATAGCTAGTTTTTGAGTGAAGGAAATGGGTGTCCTGTGAACAGGTACGTTGAGACACCTGTGATTATCAATGGCTATCATCCACCTGTGATTAGTAAGTAATTCATGGCAATGAAAGGAGGACTTCATGCATGCTGTTGCTGAATTCACTAGATGCTGGATTAGTTTGTAGTGTTCGGCAGCAATTTTCTTTGCTTGGAAAATGGGACGTTGTCAGGAAAACTAAAGATCAGATATTCTTGTGGTCTCTTAAGAGGCTGAATAAAGGACAACTTAATTAATCATTTCACAAAGGAAATCAAGACAACGAATGCTGTTCTCAGCATGGAAAATGAATTTCTGTGTTATGCATTAACGATGCGTGTAGAATTTAATTTGTCTGAACACGGATTTTTTTAAGATGGTTACCAAGGATTAGAAACTTGACTGCTCAGATCCTGGTTTATTGCATAAAATCTTGTTTAATATGAGAAACACCTTTGAAATTATAAGTTGTTTTGTCCAAACTATGCTAGTAAGCACTAGTTATGTGTTATTGCACGAAATTTGTTTCCTTTGTGTTGTAGTAATTTTGTTTGCTACTCTGGACACCGGCCGACTGTGTTACTGTCTAAATAAATATTGTGAATGCATTATCTGCAAGTCATTAGTTTAAAATTCAGTTGCATGATGCCAGAGGTCCAAAGATATCTAGGAATGTGAAAGTCCATGGCCAGAAGCTAGCATCAAGTATTAAGAAAAGTTGGTAACCCACGGTTGTAGATGAGGTTTCTTTGAGACATGATTTTTAAATTGCAGTTATTACCGTAATACTACCCAGAAAAAAATTATTGTAGAAAGGGACGAGGGTGATTTTTATTTTGCAATTTAGCATTACTACCCGGTGACCGTGGCATTAGTGACAGGAAGAAAAATACTGCCTACGTAACCCACTATCCCTATCCCCAATTGCAACCATTCTTTATCGCTTTGGAGAAGCAATTACTGAGGCAGTGTGAATTTGGAATAAGGTGGGTTAATTAATCTGATCGCATGTCATGGAACTGTAACATTCAAATCCACTGGTGTCAATCCATTTGTTATAATTACATTTTGTGATTCAGCTTCCTGTCAACTGCTTAACATGCTAAGCTCACATTAGCCGATTACAAGCAATGTGCAACGTAGATACCTCCGAGATTTAAGTCGTACGTTGATACCTCCGAGATGATAAAGTCGTACGTTGCGACTGCCAAGTCAGAATATGTGAGACTGTCTCAAACCTTTGTAATCACTATAAATTAAAGTAGTAGGAAATAGGAAATTAAAATATGATGAATGTGTCTATTATTAAACCTCTGTATTGATTTCTTGAGGCATGAAACTAATCACATTCTGCGGCTTTCTACCTTAATTTAATCATTTAATGTTGCATGGAAATGCCATGCTTTTGCAATTAAATTTTTTTGTATTAGTTTTACACGGCTGCTATTCGATGTTCAATGTACAGCAGCGGTTTTTAAACTTTATTTTTATTATACCACCAGGTAAAAAAATCGAATGTTGGCATACCACCAGCAAAGGTCAGATAAAATACAACAGGGAAGCACGAAGTCCCTTTGCAATTAGCGTAGGACTGTAGGGAGACAAATTTAAACATTAATATATAATTTTAAGAATGTAATCTTTTCGCATACCACTTAGCGACACCTGGTGTACCACTAGTGGTACACGTACCACCTTTTGAAAACCGCTGGTGTACGGAACACCATTATTCATGTTATGTTAAGTTACCAATGTGAAAGGTACCATTGATGCACTTGGTGGATGTCTTTAAAACACGGTGTATTCTTAGCCAGCATCAGTTTTATATTTACATAAGTAAAAGATGCCAAAGTGTATCCGTTTTTAGCTTTATTTTATTTAAATATGTATGCCTATTGTATTGCAATTTTATTAGTTTACACTGTTGCTGCAAATATTTTGTCTATTTGTGGAAGCTTGATATTATATCTGTGTAGGTAGCACATGCTGAATTAGACGTCTTTATTAAATATGTAAGCCTATTGCAAATATATTATTTTACAATGTTACTGTTTGTGCCACTGTTAATTTGGGGATTTCAGCATATTGTATGACATGCAGACTTCACATACACCTACCAGCAAATCATTAACATTTATGTCGTCTACTCTACTAGCTACTATGGCACGAGTAAGTAATTTAAGGCATCAAGGCTCGACTTGACTTTTTAGCCTGTCTGCTAGATTAATGAAATGGCCAATTTTACAACAGTGCCCCAAAGCTACGGATAAAAGCCTTACAACAGTGGCAGCCTGCAGGGAATAAACCTGTTTCAAGATGTCATCTTGAAGCCATTGCTTTCTATACTTTTCCATTTGCAGATCTTATGGGGCATCTAAGGCTGGTACTTTTGTCTGTCATTTTTCATATTCAGGTATTTATGCCTGTTCTTGCTACACATGTGTTTAGTTTTGCAGTGTGGTTTCATCTTGAAGTTATAGCAGCATATTGTGACTTTTCACTCTATTATTCGGGAGCTATTCAGTAGGCCAGATTTTATTAATAGTCGTGAGTGCAATAATATTATGAGCAATAATGAGTAACGGTGCCATATTCTATAATAATACATAGATTTAAACAGGGATTGAATTGTTGGGGGGTTGGCAGGGTTCAACCCCACCCAATTAATTTTTTAACCCCTCCAGTTAATTCCCAAAAATTACCTTGTGGGTTAAGTTAAACCCAAAGCACAGCTTTCAGTTGTTCAGTGTATCTATTTGCTTAATTAATGAAAACTTTTGGTTTTTTCTGAGTTTTCATTCAGACCACTTCAGTGTTTGTTAAGGACCACTTCAGCGTTTGTTAACTTAACCCTTTAACGATGACAGGGAATAGTTTTCCATACATTTTAGTGCACGCTCGTCGTTAAAGTGTTAAGTCATAATTTTTAGCTAGAAATCTTCAGAACAATTAAATTTTCCAACAAGTATTCTTCATTGTTTGATTTTTGTCGAGTACACCCATACCCACTACTAGTTAGCATGTATACTGGTTTTAGGTACGTAAGCAATTCTGGTTGGGATATCCGGACATGTAAGAAATTTCAACCCCCCCCCTGCCCCCAGTTCAAATTTTACAACTCAAACCTTGGATTTAAATATCTTCATGAGTTCAAGAGTGGTTAGTGATGTGATTCACAGTAACCTGTTTAAATTGATTTCATTTGTAGTTTCTTGAGCCTTTTCTAAGTTTCACAAGCAACAGTGTTATTGTCAGCTAGGAGTCAATTAATGTATAGAACCAGTTTCTGTTTCATGTTATTTCAGCTTCAAGTATATATTTGTACAGTATATTCTGCTTTTGTGACTTTTTCATATACATCTTAATATTTACCAACATGAAATTTTACATTCAGTGTGATTTCAAGATGAACATGTAGGTTAGTTACATTATAGTGTTTGCATATTATAACATTAAATTATGTTGTGTATTCGATAATTGGTTTGGTTTGATTTAATGTCTTTTGAAATAACCCAGTGAAAGGTTTCACGGGTGAATTCAGTAGGTGTCATGCTTCAATTATACAACTCGTTACTTCTTATAACTATTGCACATCCCAAAAATAGCCAAAAATTTGTCTTCAGGATCGCTGGTGATGAGGGCATTCAGAGAAAGCTCAAAGTGTATGGGCGAGTCAATATTACCACAGTATAAATAATTACACAGTAAGTCGACTCTCATTGCTGGCTGTTGACTAGTTTTCTGGTCACGTGATTACGACGCCATCTTGAAACATAGCTTTTGAATTATAGATTTAAGCTGAAATTAACGTTAAAAATAATATTGTTAATTCTAATGAAGTCCTCAATGTTGTTGTAACGTTTAAAAAATATTTGATGTGATTGTTTCCGGTGTATCGGCATGGTAAACGGTCTCTTTTCAAGATGGCGTTTGGTCACACATTCTGACTGGTGCAGAGGCCGGGAGTCGACGTACTGTGTAATTATTTATACTGTGATATTACAATGTGATAGAAGACAGCTGGCAGAACACCTATATATTTTTTATACTAACGCTGGCAGACAACACTTGAATATGCCGGCACATATTATCGACACATGCAAATGCAAAAGCTCATATGGATCTGATCTAGCATGCTTTACAAATGTGAATGCGCACATTATTTAGGACTCTTACACGTTTGGGCGCATAGCAACGATAGCACCCGAAAGACCTGGACATTCCGTTGGCGCTCTTTCCCTTTTATTTCTCCCCAATATATTAAAATTAAAGCGTAACATCGCGCAATTCAGCCGACGTTTTATCTATGATCCGGCGACCCGGGCGCAGCCGGGGACTATTACGCGGGACAGCTGGGCGACGCCAGATATGTGCGTCGCAGAGCAATTTGTCCCGGAATAATTATTTTCTTTCAGCGATATTGACGTCGGGATGGTCGGACTCCTCTGGCCAACTAATTGTTGTTGGTCATGATCCGGTGATTGATAAGACCAACGGCCATATTTGCTGGGTGGGAGTGAACCGGGGCGGTTTGTACTAATAGCCGCGCGGGTAATACGCTAATATTGGCGTCGACGACGTCGATTGATTTACCATATGTAGTCGTTGGTAGGTAAAGGCCCCCGCGAGACTGATGCACAGAGGCGGTCTGACGGACGGAGATATATAGAGACGACCAAACACACGGACCTATCAAATAAAATTTTCAAAACCAAGTCCATCCGTATGCCCTAGTGCTGCGACATTTCTGCTAATTATACGCAATTACAGCAGAATCTATATAATAGGCCTAATACGCATGGGCGTCCGCACATAGGGGTACGGTAGGGTATTTGCCCCTCCTGGAAATCATAGCTGAACATGTTTGGCCCATATTAGGCCGTGTGACCTATCCCAGTTTTATGTTTTGCCCCCACATCCACAAATTTCTGTTGGTGCTCATGATGCGCTTAGGCTTGTTTGTACGTGATCCAGTATAGTAATGATGCAATCTTGCGAACAATATGTGAATTTTTGCAATTGTTTTAAGGCTCTGTCGTAGCTAACGAGCAAGGGGAGGCAGAGGGACGAAGGCACGAGGGGTAATTGGGGTTCCCAGAAGGGACATTTTGCTGAAATAGCACTGTGCGTCCGATAGACTAGGCCTAGTTCTTTGGTAGTGTATTTATTTCTGTCCAAAACGATGTAGCACGCTCAAACATTCATTAGTTCCCTGCTTCAATCAGCTGTACGCCATTTAATTGAATACAATCTAAAAATTTGCCTCTGCAAGGGAATATTATATAGCGGTACCCATCATAAACGGCCACGGCGTTGGAAATCATTGTGCGCCAAAGCATGGTGGAGACAGTCGGTGGTTGTGAGTCTTAGGACTATCGTAGTACTCACGGGATTATTACTACTGACCGACTGACGACCCACCGGTCAGGCACGCGGCCTAAGAGCTCACACCCCGCCATAGGTTGCCAACGGTCATCATCACGAACGTTATATCCGTCACCAAGGCTCACAGGTCGCGCCACTAATTAGATGCCCTGCCCATGGACTGCTTTCGAGTAGTATATAGGCCTAAACGTGTGGCGTCGGTTGCGCCCTCTGGTGTTGTCAGTTCGTACGAAAATGCTGGTAATGTGTATTAAGACAGTAATAAGACATTTTGAAAACCTTTTAAATGGTTACGCCACGTATGACGCAACTCTTAATTGATAATAACATATATTTTATATTATATTATTATATTATTAAACCCCATCTCACATATTTTTATGTTGGGTTTAATATCATTATTCTTGAAAGTTGGATTCTAATGTCATAGACCTAAGCATTTTTCCCACGGACCCCTTGTCTTCACCTTGGAGTCTGAATTATGATTAACAACACACACACACACACACACACACACACACGCACGCACGCACGCACGCACGCACGCACGCACGCACTCACGCACGCACGCACGCACACACACACACACACACATTTATCCAACTTCCTTACGGAACCCTTCCCCTCGCGGAAGCCTAGGGTTGCGCGGAACACAATTTGGGAAACGCTGACCTAATGGATGGGACTTCATATGTAGACCCCCTAGACTGAATTGAATTGAAGCCGTTTATTTAGGCCTAATCAACATGATCAGCAAATGATTAACACTTTAACTGCATGGCCCGGTTGGCTGCATTTAGCAGTCTTGTTGTCAAGACCTTAAACCTCAAGACCAAGACCAAGACCAAGACCTTGAACCTCAAGACCAAGACCAAGACCTTGAACCTCAAGACCAAGACCAAGACCAAGGCCTTGAACCTCAAGACCAAGACCAAGACCAAGACCTTGAACCTCAAGACCAAGACCAAGACCAAGACCTTGAACCTCAAGACCAAGACCAAGACTAAAAAATTCACAGTCATATCCAGACTTCTATTCCTTACTAAAAATCGTTATTTTAATAAAAACGTGAGGCTTTTATTTTATTCAAGCAAAACAACCTTAAATGCAGACTGCAGGGAATTCCGAATTCGTATTTACAAAGTCCTTCTTGCGAAATGTTATTCCAAATTCCTCTTGAATTTTATAAAAACCAATTTGCTCAGAATTTTATGACCAAGAAGTGACGTGTGGGGCCTCACAAAATTCTGCCATGTGAAAAAATACGGTATACAAGTGCTGAAATAGCTAGCACAGAAAGCAGCTTTTCAAGAACCGGATGTAAATGTACAAATCGTGAGTCTGTTTTGAAATCATTCCATGGTAAATAAACGGAAGTCAAAATAATTGTCCAAAACAACAGTGAAGCCTCATTCACACCGTGTATACATACTAAAGCAATAACTGTATGAGTAATTAGGCTATTGAATACATTTTTAAAATTCTTGCCGTTTGTTAAAATTAATGACTGTTCATATTGACAAAAGTCTTGGTCTTGGTCTTGGAAAACCAAGACCAAGACTTTGAACCTCGAGACCAAGACCAAGACCAAGACCTTGAACCTCAAGACCAAGACCAAGACCAAGACTTTTGATCGCAAGACCAAGACTAAGACCAAGACTTTTAAAAACGAACTCGAGCGCACTCGAGACCAAGACCTTGGTCTCGAGGACAACAAGACTGGCATTTAGTAAGAGCACACGTGACACGCCCATGCTCCTCTGTCCGTGAGCGTGCCAGTTCGAAGGTTTCCTCTAATGGGATTGCTTGAGTCTAATGGTTAGCTTATTGAACTGTCATACCAGAGATCTGGGGCCCGAGTTCTTGCCAGGGAAATGTTTCTAAAATCTGCTACGCTTGTGCCCCTATCAAACTCAGCTATTAAAATAGACCACTGACGCTGTTAGACTGTAGGTCAATCGTAATCGCCATCTCGGTCTCTTCAACGTCCAAGAAAGCCATGTGGTGACAACCAGCTTAATCACAGGTGATCAGTAATAGGCAAAAGTCAGAGAGGCAGGTATGGCTAGGTTCATTCCAAACTCAACCGTCGAGATCCAAGGTTTAAGCAGGTAGACACTCTCACACACACACACATACACACACACACACACACACACACACACACACACACACACACACACACACACACACACACACACACACACACACACACACACACACACACCTACACACACACACACACACACACACACACACACACGCGAGGCGGCTACAGTGGATGGTCGGCAAACTCAGATGGAATCGCAGAGCTACAGCTAATTGAACCTTCTTCTGCGTGTCGTCAATTTACGCTAATAGTCCGCATACATGCGCTTCTTGTACATTTAGTATTACACAGAAGTCCTTTCAAGGGCTGCCGCTGCATCCAATCGCCAATCGCATCGTACCAGGCCCGTTAGTCCGTGCGGGTGGGAGAGGAAAGAGAAAGGAAGAGACGAAGAGAGAGAGGGACGCTGCCCGCGGTCCTCGTATCGGACGGACGAAAGCGTACGGGCGATCAGTTACCAACCGCCGATGACTCCGCTGTCGTCGCTTGTTTACTAATGTCTCCGTAGGATAGCACGCCGTTTCAACGACTCGCTCTGTTTCACTACGTAAGAATTACCCGTCTGTCTTTTTCCTCATCTTTCGTAGTGTTTTTAAGAATAATTGGATTGGTTTTTTGCTCGAGATACGTTTAGGAAATTCAATTTGTTGTTCGTTGACGGCAGGCATGGATGTCGCGGCGTGTTTGGCCGTGTTAGACGACGAAATGTTATAGCGCCAGATTAGCTGAGTCCGGCAAGACTTTCCGGTAGATCTGTTAAATTGTTTAGTGGAACATTTACCACAGCAGGTTTTCAGTAAGACACAATTAAATTGTAGGGAAATTACTTGACTACCGAGAGTGGAACAGGGCACGAGGAATGGACGTAGTGTATGAATTGTTTACAATCTGTATGAAATAAATACATGTACTTAAGTTAAGGTAAGGTAATTAGCAAAACTTCGTTTGGCTGAAGCAGTTCTGGCTTGACCTTTGTTAGGTTTGTGGGAGATGCTATATGACTATCCAAATGCATACATACACATTTGCATTATTGCATACATACACGTTTATATACATACACATTTACATGCATACGTATACATACATATATACATACATACATACATACATACATACATACATACATACATACATACATACATACATATGCACACAAACACATACATAGGGCCTATTATCCTATAGTACATGATGAGTTGATTGGTTCACCAACACTTTGTCATTTTCTCATAAAGCGTTATTTATGTCTTGGATATGGATGTAGGCATCCAGAAGTATTGGCAAGTGAGTGCACTTTGTTAAGTTCCTAAGAGGTGAGTGCACTTGCAACCCCTGGAATTCATGTAATTATATGGACTGAAGGTATCTGCTGCTGTAAGAATGAAAAAATGAACAGTTTCCGATTTTCAAAAGCAAGTATAAAATCAACTCAACTAAATGTACAGATGAAACCTGCCTCACACCAACTATAGTTGTAGACTAGTTAACATGATCTCTGGCGCACATGGTAACTATTTATCACAACAACAGTGGAGAAAATCAAGAGTTAAATGTATCCTCACTGGGAATAGTCGTAACCTGTGGGGAGCTTTCCTTTTCCTCTTACAGATTACACCCGATCAATAATACCGGCATATAGCTTTTGTTCATTTTTAAATGTGATGACGTGTTGTATGGTGCCTGATTGACGGGGCTTTGCTTTTCTATGTGTTCATCTAGAGTCTTCTTGATCAAATTAAATTAGTTCCTTGCTTCTTTCTTGTAAATTTTGTCTTGTTTTTTAATTGTATTTGTTTTTGGACTGCAGTTGCATCTTGAGGTACAGTGGTCATTTAGTCAGAGCACTCGGCCCCTGTGTTGTGGAGAATATAGGCTGAAGCCTCCACTGAGGCAGTCACTGTATAAGAACTTTGAGAAAGTCCTTCATGCACAGTTACTCGGCGCCATAGATGCTCTGTTGCATGGTAGTGTGTTCGCTTGTGAAGTTTGGAAAGAGGACTGTTTGAAATGAATTATTGTATTGGATTTGTTGTCTTTGCACTTCAACTGACAGATTGTTTAATCCACCAACATGAACCACAGACAGTTAAGAATCTCTGCCGTGGTTGATTTGTTGATCTTTCTGGAATAAATAAATATATATATATATATATATATATTTCCCCCTCTTCTTCCCCCTTCCCGTTCCTTCCCCCCACACACACATATACAGGGTCGTCTATCCCCCTAAGTCATTGGAGCAACGTCCCTTTTCCCACTCTTCTTCCCCCTTCCCGTTCCTTCCCCCCTAAAATGGTGGCACATGCACTGACAGATCTTCCCCCCTTATTTCTTACAGCTTGAGAACGAGATGCAATAGCTGTTGTTCATAGTGGTAATTGCTTGAGTAAAAAGCTCTTGGCATTTCTTTGTCTCTTTTCCATAAGTACTTGAAAAGTTTTCAATTCCTGTTTCAATTCAAAGACTGTTTGATATCTGTGTATTAAGACTTAAAATACTATGAGTAAGAAAAATACTGGAAGACTGTTTGACTTCTGCGTAGTTAGACTTAAACTACTAGTCATATTTAGTTCGTTTCAGTTTGTGTATATATACACTCATATAGTAATTTTCATTTTGCACTGTTACTACTGCCAAATATTATCCAGAAAAAGGGCCAATCCAGCCTCAGCGGGTCCAAATGACCCTGTTGGATTGACCTTTTGACTGTTGCATCATTTACTTTAAGTTTTTTCTTCAATTTGTGATGACTGCTATTAATATGGTGTTGATGCTCTGTCAATAAAATGGCTTACTTACTTACTTATTCCTCTGTAAAGTTTATAATTAGAATTAACAGCTGAAGGATGTTGTGAAAGGAGATGGTAACTATAGTAGATAGTGGTAATTGATGGGTTGACAGCTGGCAATTAGCCTTGCTTACTCTGTAATGGCAATCAGGATTCAGTTGCCAGAAATTAATTTTCAAATAATTATGTCATTATAAGTTATGTATGATTATACTGGTGTGCAGCCATTGTCCCTCAGAAATTGCAAAGACCATTAGGTCTGGTTGTTGGCCACAGTTTTTGCCCTCTATTTATGCTTGTGTATACGTGTTCTATTGCGGTGCACTCTAAAGTGTCTACTTGGAGTAGTCATTGTTGTGTAGGAATGTGGAAGGCAATAGATCATAAAGCTCTTTTGGAAGAGAAGATGGAGAGGAGGCTAAGGTGTTATATTAAGTGGTCCAAAGAATCTGCAAAAGACGCTGAGAAGCTTCTGAAGGAAACTATTTAAATGGTTTTGTACAGTCATGATCTATGACCATGCTGAGCAGGCAACCAACATATATATCTGAAAGACTGTTTGCACCAGACTGAGAGACTGTGTCTTGAACACTCGTACCTATTCCATATCATGAGCATCTGCAGGAATTTTTTTAGGGTTGGGAATGATGGTTTTACTTAGAATACAGAACACGTGACAACTTTAAAAATAAATAAATGGTCAAGGACTTTACCTAAATAATTAAGTGTCTTTTCGCATTGAAAATCGTGTTGGGACTGTTTTTAATAATCATAATGATCAAAAGATTTGTAGAAAATATGTGCAAATCCAGGAGGCAAATGCCCCTTCCCCTCCACCAGACGCCCATGTTCCATATCACACCTACTCTTCGTTCTCTACACTGGCTTCCTGTATATAGGCTTAACGCCTTCAGGGTGGTACTCGTCGTGTACAAAGCAGTGCAAATCATTAAGTACTATCCTACTTATCTTCCATGGCTAAACCAGAGCTGTAACTCTGTTAAAGACCTATCTATCCTCTCTTCAATGAGCATCTGCTGGAAAGTATGTTGCTTCTGGCCGTTGGCCAGCATTCATTCATAGTTGTTGGTCCCTCCATCTGGAAATCTCTACCTCCTTATGTTTGAAACTCTCCTATGGAGACTGGTTTTCTCTCCAAACTGACCCAGAGCCGTCACTTTGAAATGTACTACCAAATTGTGTGCAGTCTCTTGGTTCTTTCTTGCTCGAGATTGCATCGTCTGGTTTGTGGACTAGCCATCGAAAACGCCTCAGATCCCAGCACTGTTCTGTTGCATGACACCACAAAAGTGAAAGGGAGTCAGGATAAGAAAACTTAGTTTGTTATACATTCTGAGTTTAGATTGCAAATCTCCAGCACACAGTCATAAGGAGAGTGCTACAGATCCTAAGAGGTGGAAGATGCACCAGCTGAACGTGGTCTATGTCTTACCTCCAGCAACATATATCGCCCTAGGGCCCTTTAAGCCTGTGGTTGTTATTTGCAATGACCTATATCACAAAGCAACTTACCCCTCTTTTGTTCCAGCGCTCTGGGATTTGCCTGGGGCATATACACAAACCTCTGCATAAATTATACAGAGCCCGAGGGAATCAATCCTCTACACTCGTAATCTGAATACAGCTTACCATATACTAAGCACCGAGCTCAAATACTACACTACACTTACTATAGGTTTGCAAAAAAAATAAAACTGCAACTGCAATTGGCTGGCCCATATGGCACTTTGTCACCAAACGTCAAGGCCCACATTACTGGTCACATTCATACCCAAAATATTATCAGGCTAAAATCGAACTCCCAAGCTTATACAGAAATGAATTTGAATACTAAATCCATACGCCCAAAATAATGTAATACCAAGCTAACACCCCTGCAGTGCTTAACTGAAACTTTCAAAATGCTGCAGACCTGTTGCTCCGATTATGCTAAATCCGGACTCTTAAACTAATGCAGAGTAATGACTCCAGCAATGCTAAATCTGGACTCATAAACTAATGCAAAGTTGTGACCCCAACAATGCTTATTCCGGACTCCGGAACTAGCCCAATGCAGAGCTATGATTCCAGCAATGCTAAATAATAAATCCTGAATCCTGATCTAATGCAGGCCTACTGTATGACTCCAGCAATGCTAAATCCGGACTCATAAACTAATGCAGAGTTACGACTCCAGCAATGCTAATCCGGACTCAAGGTGACAAATTCATTTTATTGCTCCGGATGTCAAATCTGATTATTGAATATACGAATGTCATTCAGACTTTCGGTTCTGTTTCTCGTCTCACTCCGAGATGATCGTTTTCCCATTCATCCGATCTGCGTACCTCTCTCGATCCTCTCTCCCTCCCAGCCTCTCCCTTCCTACCAACCTCCCCTTCGTCCCTGATGAGTTCTGAGCGCGGTCATTGTGCCGCGGCGTCCTGTTACGGGGATCGTTGCGATGAGGAGTCCACGAGACAATGGCCGGCATTTTTCGCGACGGGGTAACTTGAGCCACCCGCACGCGGGGTGTCATTGTGATCGGGTCGAATGGGGATCTGTTTCTAATTAAACTGTTATGGCGGCCGTCGCCCGCTGGGGCGGGGTGTTGAAACGAGAAGGGGGTGAACCGGCTGATAAGCGTCCTGGGGTCAGTTGTCAAGTGTCCTGTCTCCAATTTCCAGTTCCTGCCGCGCGGACGCTATTTGCATTATAGATCCATTTATTTTTCCAGCTCTCGGGATGCCGTTGCCGGTACGTGTACGGGTCCTCCTCCGCGCCACTGACAATCGGCAACAATAGCTTCCAGGGTTTCAGAATAAATTGACATCTGTTGTTGTTACCCGATGATCTGGGTCTATTCTGTGCTATGCTTCCGACTCATGTGACGTTTTGATTGATTTTTTTCCTATTCCGAGAGGTTTGGAGCTGCATGTATAGTATCGCTTTGCATAATGTCTGCTCCCTCTCTATCTCTGTGTATAGTATTATTATGGACCGCTGTGTCGGATGAAATCGTGTCGTCCTACAATCTTGCCCTACACAGTCTGTCATTATGTTTCTTTGCACAGCACTGTGTACAGTATGTAATATCATGCCTTTCTCTCTGGACTGTCGTACCCTGTTTCATTGTGTTGCGGATCAAGGAAATGAAATGAATCAAATGAATTTTTAACATTCACAATGATAAAACGACAAACCCACGGTGTACAGTAGGCTATGGGTAGTCTATTAATGAAATAAATATCAGATCTGCATCATATTAATAAATGTTCAAAATACAAATCAGTGAAATCACTCTTTGGCCCTTTGTATCTTTGTACGTACGTGCGTACGTACTTGTGTATACGCTGTGCAGGTAGGCCTACGTACGGACGGATGTAGGCACTTAATACAATGCCTTTTAGATGCCACTCAAAACAGCGTTCCCTATATAATTATAGTCTAGCCTAAATTATGCAAAAGTCAGTAAGAACAGAGTTGTGCCGTAAGGGGTGAGCGATAGTCTAGTGCTAGACTGTCAAAATCCGCAACAGGGCAGACATTTTTTCGAGATTATTTTCTGCTCCACCTTTTCTTCTTCCTTCTCAGATAACTAGAAGTCACCAGTGGTAGACTAGACTTCCGCACACGGCACTGAGCGTAACCACAGGACTCCCATCCATGGCAGACACTTGTTGACGGTTCCTGGACCGCACTATGGGGTATACTAGTCGGCTGCCACTAGTTTCTCATAAAGAAAGTTGGGATGAATGGGGGTGTCCGCCGTCCGGCCCTTCCAGTGGCTGGCGCTAGAACTGTCTTATGAGGGTGAATTCCATATATGCTCAAAGTGTACTCTGGTTGACTTAATATACTCGCCCCCGTGATTAATTTTTTGCCGAGCTCATGCCTGACCACAGGTTAACTAATTGATGAGCAGAGTATTTTTTAGCAGGATCTTCTACTAAGACTGGTATCTTGGGTAGGAACACTACTATTGTCTACTACAGAAGTTAGTAGATTGTAAAAGGTATGACGTTGAAAGTGGCTTAACATCACAACACGTATACATTGAACTACTCAAAGAGACCTTCTTTTACTTTGATACTATCAGAGGCTGATGAAAGGACCCTTCTTCTCAGTGGCGGCGCCAGACAATGTTTGTAACCAGGGCAAAGCCAGGGCAGTCATACAAGTAACCAGGGCAGAGGGCGATTTATGCCCGAACAAATTCTGAGAAGCGCAAAAATTCTGGCAGGGCAACGACCAGGGCAAAGGCTTTTTTACCAGGGCATATGCCCTGGTTCGCCCTGGTGTAGCGCCGCCCCTGCTTCTTCTGGGCAACTTTGAACCATTCCGCCATTATGGTGCGCCCATAGAAGCTCTTCTTGGGGATACAGACCCTGGCGTTGGATCATTCTCCCTGTCGTTATTCCGTGGCTCTACACGGAGCAGTATACAGTGGCATATGTTGTCTTCGTAGTATAAGTGTCTTTCGGACATGATCATCCTGTGCCGTGGCCTCGCAATTTCGTCTTCAATTTACTTTCCTGTCCGGATTTCGAATGAGAAAGCGTTGGTCGGTCGGTCCGTCCGTCCGTCCGTCGACGTATTAGTCCGTCGAGTGCCAATTTGCATCCATTTGCTGGTGATGCAGGGACGGAGTATGTTCTCCATCGAGAGCCTGTCCATTAGACGGCGCGGAGTGGAGTCGTTTATATATTCTGCCCGTCCTGCAGGTAATCGGGAGGGGAGGGTTTCTCTTCCTCCTCCTATTCTTCCTCCTCCTTTTCCTCCTCCTGCTCTTTTCTTCCTCCTACTCTTTCTTCTCATTTTCGTCCTCCTACTCCTCCTCCTCTTCCTCCTCCTACTCTTCCTCCTCTTCCTTCTCGTCCTCCTCCCCCTACTCCTCCTCTTCCTTCTCCTTTTCCTCCTGCTCCTCGTTCTACTCTTCCTTCCTCCTCCTCCTCTTCCTCCTCCTCCTCCTACTCTTCCTTCCTCCTGCTCCTGCTCCTCGTCCTCTTCCTGCTCTTCTATCCTCCTGCTCCTTCTCCTCTTCCTCCTCCTCTTCCTCCTCCTCCTCCTCCCCCCTGCTCTTTATTCGGCTCCTCTCCTCTATCCATGCCGGCCAACTGTTGATAATACTGGTCTCTTAAGCGCAGCCGGCGGTGTCTAATGTACTCCTTCGTTAAATGGATGGATGGCGGGCTGGTTGTTGCCGATTAAGTGGTAGAATGGCTTAACGGCGACATGGTAAAAGCGGTATGATGGCGAGGGCGGAGTGAGTGGACTATAGAGGTAAATGGGATGGGAGGGGGTTTATAGGGAGGGAGAATGGGAGCGCGAATGGAGCACGTTTGTCAAAATATCGATCGTTCAATTGGAAGAGGGAAAGTGCAGGAAGTTTCAACCGTCTTGCCTCCGACATAATCACGATCCTTGCAGACAGAACAAAGACATGCACACACACTCACATGCACACACGCACAAACACACACACACACACACACACACACACACACACACACACACACACACACATGCACGCACGCACACGCACACACACGCTTGAGTTTGCAATCACAAAGCAGATTTTTCACATTGACGCCACCCACAGTTTGGAAGCCATCCGTGATCTATACTATAGAAGAAGAAGAAAAGTGATCCCTTGAGCTACCTCTGGGGCAGCCATGGGTGTGAATTGTTAGTGACTTCATTTCCTAGCCTTGTTTTGTGAGGACGGGTGGCCCTCTTCCTCACCGACTGTTCTTCCCACCAACAGTGTATATACGGTCAGTGTAGGCCTAGGTATAGCTGAGGTGACTAGGGGCACAAGTGGAGCGGGAATTTGAACCCCCGACCTGTGGGTTGGTATTCTATTTCTAGCATGCTAACCCCAAGACTGTCGCGCTCTTTTTTACTATAACGGTTCTCAAAACATAAACCCGTATCATAGAAGCACAAGGGCAGATCCTTACAGATTCTGTTTAACAACACTGTGCCTTAACAAAGGTGATTGACGTGCGTATCTTCTTTTATCCAGGGTTTGGACTGGCACCACCTGAGAAGAGCAGTGGCGGAGTTAGGGCGGATACAGGGTGTCTAATATACTTTCTTCTAAATGTGCTGTGGGAGGGGAATAGCCAGACTGGGCTTGGCCAATTGAAGAGGGCTAGAAACTGGTATCACGCCCTGCTTGGCATCACTCAGTCTGCACATTCCCCGCGGAGTTGAATTGCCCCTTCCCCTGAATTACCCCTTCCCCAAACCACAAACTAGGTTTCAACAAAGGTTGCCTACAGAATTTTTAAATTGAAAGCCTGTGTGATTAAATGTGCACACTGTTACGGCAAGAAAAGTGTGAATAAGAAAAGGAGAAGTAAAACAGTTTAAGGTTGAGAGCGAGAAGTAATGCAAATTATGGACGAAAGAACCTGGGAATGACTTAAGGAAAGGTCACCAAACCCTAAAGTGGGTGGGCTAAGAAAAGAACAGATACCATACAACACTTCCACCATTTTAAAATACCATCCCGCTATTAAACTTGTGGATCTGTTTGTGGAGGAAACTGTGTCAATACCAGAGCGGTTAGTTAATTTCTTTAAACACAAAAAGTTACTCTGCAGTTTCTGTGTTTGTTCTCAGCATCTATGCAGGTAGTTTCTCCAGAGTCCTTGACCTCCGAAGGTCAGGAGTGCGCCGGCTGCCGGCGACCCATAACGGAACGGTTCCTGCTGAAGGCGATGGACCAGTTCTGGCATGAGGATTGCCTCAAGTGTTCCTGCTGTGACTGTCGCCTTGGGGAGGTCGGATCAACGCTCTACACAAAGGCCAATCTTCTCCTGTGTCGCAGAGATTATCTACGGTAAGACTTTGAGTTTTCTGTGCTTTTATGTGAATTTACAGGGGCGTAACTTTGGTCTAAAGAGTGGGGGGGACCAATTTCTTACATACACGAAGCAAGGCGGAGACTGCAATCTCTGGGAAGGCTCAACAATAAAATATTGATTGGCATTGTTTAAAAAATGCGGGTAGTTCTTCTCGCCCTAAAAGATGCCCGCCTTAACAGCTGCTCTGCCTCCTCTCTTGATCTGCACCCTCTGGAAACCGGACTTGGAATCCTTTGGACTACTCTTTGGAAACCCCTCTGACTTGTCAATAAGCTGGTGCCGTGTGTGTGGCTTTCGAGTGGCGCTTTAGAGGTTTGGAGATTATGATTACGAGTAATTATGATTTCTATAGTGCTGGTGTCTAATGCACAAGGTATCAACAGGTGTCGCACCAAAACCAAGCCGTAATCAGATCAGTATCAAGATGGTCAGTCCTGAAGAAGAGAGGCAGCCTGTTGTTGCTCCATATTAGGCTATTATTAGCTATATGAACGATGAATGCTACTGACAAAAACTACAGTCCTGCTTTCGAGAAGTTTTACCTCTATGCACTGCCTTTGTGAAACAGCTTTTTCGTTCTCATATTTTTAAATTTTCGCCAGATAGTGCCAGTGTTCGTCTTGTGAAACAACTTTTTCCTTATCATATTATTTGCCAGAGAGCGCCATTGTTCGCCATCATTTGCACAGTGCTGGACCACATAATTGTCCAAGTGTATAACATAACATCACTTGGACTAACATTAAGTGGGGCAATAGACTTGACAAATGACCGAGGACAATGGAGATCATTTATTCGTACCCATCGCCGCCAAATGGCTGGCGTCAGGGACTGATGATGATGATGATGATGATGATGATGATGATGATGATGATGATGATGATGATGATGATGATGATGATGATGATGATGATGATGATGATGATGATGATGATGATGATGATGATGATGATGATGATGATGATGACGATGACGATGACGATGACGATGACGACGACGACGACGATGATGATGATGATGATGATGATGATGATAACATAGGTTATCTGTTATTTGTGGAAAGAATATTGACTGACCAATCAATGCAGTGTGTGTCTGTGAATGTACCCGAATCTCCCATTCACCTCGAGATAACACAAAATTGGGAATTTAAACTGGAGACATATCTCGATCAGGCCAGCCTATCTCACACTTCCTGGAGAAAATGGGATGACTAAGCCTTATTTCAGTTTGCAGCTACTCTGGAGCAGATAAATTTTCTGTGCGCTGGTGATAACGATTCTCAATTTCATCGCGTCTGAAACTGTGCTACGCAGTACACAACTTCTAACAGGCTCCTGCACATTTCAAAATAATACAAATATAATATTCATATAAGTATATATTAAATCGTTTTCGATTTTCAACAACTTTTCAAGTCAACTGTGCTACGCAGTACACAACTTCTAACAGGCTCCTGCACATTTCAAAATAATACAAACATAATATTCATATAAGTATATATTAAATCGTTTTCGATTTTCAACATCCTGATTGGGGCCCGGATGTTCACAAGCAGACAATTACCATGTGCCAGTATATGCTTAGTCACGTAACACTTGAGAGCCACATTTTGTATTCCCCTCTGTCAAATGAGTGATCATATATCTTCTAAAATGTCAGATTAAATTTAAATTGAATAATAAATAATAATAAAACATTAAATTAATTAATATGGATAAATAACTTAATATGGATAATATATATATATATATATATTATATATATATATAATATATATATGTTTTTTTCAGCTGGAACGCGCCGGAACAGCGTTTCAGCACCTTTTTTCAGCTACTAAAAAATAAATTATTTGTTTTAATAATAAAACAATTATTTAGTTTAATTTCAGTGTTGTGAACTGTTTTCAGTGTTTATTGAGACACCTCCCAACCCCCAACCCCGATTTCGTCGGGATTTTAGCCCTTCCATAATTGTTCAGTTCCGGAACCTTTTTTCTAGAAGAAAAGCACTGATATATATATATTCCTATATTTTATTTAGGTCTCTCAAGGTAGAAAATCTGACTTTTGAAACCAAAAACTATGATGTACTAAATATTTAAAACAAGAAATAAGATGTCTGCAGCAGGAAACCCATT
Source organism: Allolobophora icterica (assembly GCA_963556255.1). NCBI lineage: Eukaryota > Metazoa > Annelida > Clitellata > Crassiclitellata > Lumbricidae > Allolobophora > Allolobophora icterica. Next base: position 13,358,242 of record OY744616.1, read on the forward strand.
ACTGTATGACTTGGGTGTGTATATAAAAAGGTAAACGGACACTTACCCCCCTGGACAGTTTCCCCCCCGGACATATTCCCCCCGGACAGTTACCCCCCCGGACAATTTCCCCCCCATACTAGGACATTTTCCCCCCTCAGTGCAACATACACAAAGCTTTCTGTTTTAGTGATCAAAACATACATACATACATACATACATACGTGCATATATGCATACATACTGACATACATACTTACATACATGCATACATACATACATATATACATGCATACTTACATACATACTTACATACATACATGCATACATACTTACATACATACATACATACATGCATACATACATACATATATACATACATACTTACATACATACATGCATGCATACATACTTACATGCATACATACATACATACATACATACATGCATACATGCATACATATATACATACATACTTACATACATACATGCATGCATACATACTTACATGCATACTTACATACATGCATACATACTTACATATTTACTTACATACATGCATGCATACATACATGCATACATACATACTTACATACATACTTACATACGTACATAAATCCACAGAGGGGGGAATTTGTCCGGGGGGAAAATGACCTACCTAGATTCGGGGGGGAAAGTGTCCGGGGGGGTAACTGTCCGGGGGGGAATATGTCCGGGGGGAAACTGTCCAGGGGGGTAACTGTCCGGCATTCATATAAAAAGGCAGCTGTGTGAAGTGGCGATGCCTGGATTTGGGAATTATTGTATTTCCGGGGACGTTCATTGGACTTATCTTTCAGCAGAATCCAATTGCGCCCTTTCCTCCTCACGCGACTTCCAATTTAGCCGAACAAAGTCCTCGCATATTTCATCATCAGATCACGACTTCTAACGGAAATTGACCATGAGCCTGAGCCGCAGCACTGTCTCTTGCGTTTAAGGTAAGGTGAGGTTTAAGGTATGGTATGGCAGTCGTGCATTGATTAATTATTCGCAATTCTCAGGGACCTGTGGACAGTGAGGTTGAGAACTGTGAGAAGTCCTCTCGCTCTGTACTTCTTCCTGTTTACTTTCCCATGGATCCACTACTGTTTGGACCCTTAGAGTCTTGCTTAATTCAACACTCACTTTCTGTAGAACCCAAGGTAGCTTACATCGTCCTGAACATTAACTAGCGCAACAGATGTAATGCTGATGTTTATGTACTACATGTAACATTAATAAAACAATAAAATAATAATAAATAAAATAATAATAATTCTAGAACAACAATATCCCTAATTATTGTAATCCTGAGAATTAACCTCAAAAGAAAATCGTGATGTCTTCGCTCAACACTTGATTCAGCATGCCTGAAAACACTGATGCGCAGCCTTATTCTGACGAGACTTGACTACTGCAACTTTATACGGTGAACTTGCATGACACAGCAGAGGTGGTGATTTCCAAGAGAGTGTTGCTTTTATATGGAATGCTCTGCTCCTGGATATGTTTTAAAAGGAAGGACCCCACAGACATCAAATCATTTATATTTACGCAAATCATTTATTTTTGTGTTGTATTTATTAATGAAGTTGGGAAAATGAAGGCAAGGTTAAAAGATCGGAAGAGGAGGAAATAAATGGAGGAGAGGCGAATGGTTGACAATTGCATGAAACCTTGTTGCTTTATCGTTACTTTATGGTAATGTTGTAGGTTATTTGGGGCAACTGGATCTTGCTCAGCCTGCAGAAAAGTGATTCCTGCCTTCGAAATGGTAATGAAAGCCAAGGGAAATGTCTACCACTTGGATTGCTTTGCTTGTCAACAGTGCAATCACAGGTAATCACAGATTAAGCAATCACAGATTAAGCAATAACAGATTAAGCAATCACAGATTAAGCAATCGATTTCTTATTGCAATTTTGAAGTCCAAATAAACTGGAAGCAGTAGGCTATAAGTGGGTGGATCTCTAGAGACTGTTACAAGTGACTGTACATATTTCTCAATATACCTTGAAGCACTCATTCTGTAGAAGTGCATTCATTTATAGGATCTTGGGCCATTCTTGTCATGCCCTATTTTATTTATTGGTCTTCTATTGTCTTGACTGTATTGTATTTTATTGTATTGTATTGCATTTAAACATTTGTAATGAATGTACACCTTTACTGTATCAATTGTATTTCAGTGTCTTTGATGTCTTTGACTGCTTTATTCTGCTCTGACTTTTAGTGCACAATCGTTCAATGTTATTCCTACATTACTTATTATTGTTATTATTATTTTTTTACCCAAGGTGGTACTAGTACCTCAGGCTATTAAAACTATGTCGAGCCTCCTAAGCAAAGTGCGAGTAACGACCAAAGGCAATTTCTTTGTACCATTCATTGAGCGTTGCCAACTAATACCGTCACCACGCAGTAGAAACTGTTGCCTGTGTGAGCCGTCAAGTACACAGCAAGTCTTGCAATGTACTGGCAGATAGTGAGTCCGGAACCTAGTGATTCGTCCATTCCCGGCTCAAAGGCCTCGGAGAAGTAAACGACTGGCTCTCCTGAGTTCCACTCTCGACCGTTACATTACTTACTTTTCTGTATGGTATTGTGTGGTATTCTGTTCATTGGACAGGTTTTGCATCGGTGACCGCTATTATCTTTACGATAATAAGATCCTGTGTGAGTTTGACTACGAGGAGAACGCCGTCCTGTCGAGGATGACCCAGGGAGGCGCATACGGCAACGCCCTGCCACCCCACCTCAGGAGACCGACGACGGGCAGTGCCAATAAGGTGCCTGGAACATGCAACAGCAAGTCTTAGCAGTTTGGTAATTATAATTCTTCCATTCCATTCCGAGTTATGCCCCTTTCAGGGTATGGCGTGATTCTCCTTTAATTGCTGCCCATCTTGGCAGCCTTCTCTTTTCTACCTCTTCAGCAAGAGGATGTAGAAGTTTGGCAACCAAACTTGGATCTTCCCTTGACATTTATGGACAATCCCTTTGACATGACGCAGGGCCTGTGAATAAGCTGGTGCCCTGCGCTTAGCTTTAGAATAGTGCTTTAGAATTTGGAGTTTACGATTATGACCTCAGCCAAAATTGGAAAATAGTACATGTGTGGGTGTAACCCTTCCACTGAACTGTACTTGTGTATCATGACTTTAACATAGTGCATTTCAAAAGAATATCTTTAACATGTTACAGTCCTTTATGCCCAGTCCTTTAGTGTGTCATTAATGAGCAATGCATTGATTACAGCCTCTGATAAGATGGTGGTGCTATATAAATATGAGAAACACTAAGTATTGACTTGGTCATGTTTGCATTTCAGCCAACTGAATTAATAGCACCAGGATCATGCCTTCTTTGACTCTGAGGACCTTTATGCAATCTCGTATGCAAAACTTTGAACTCATGTACCACAGCCTTTGCTATATAAATAGTCTTATTGTTGTAACAAATGGACCTTTTCCTTATTTCACTTAATTTAACGTTGACTTTTCTTGTAGTTGTACAGTTTCTGCCATCTATCGATTCCAATTAAAACTAATTTCTGCAGGCTGTCGCAACTAGGCATCGGTTAAAGTCGAGCTGCTGGCGGTTTCAGAAACAGTGCCGCCATCTATTGAATCGCAGTAATTTTATTAATTTTGGAGGTTCGCGGTGCCGTCTTACATCATGAGTTCCGCAGATTCTCGTTCCCTCCATTATCATTGCAACCCGTCCTCTATCCTCCCCCTTTTGCTCCTCTACCGGTCACCCCCGAGCTTTCCGCTCAAGACTGAAGTCTCACCCTTTCAAGAACTCCTACCCTGAATGAATGAATGAATGAATCTGATCCTCCGCCTTCCAATTCTCGCCCTAAACGACGCCCGCCTTAACAGCTGCTCTGCCCCCATCATCGCCCATGGCAACACCGGACTCGGACCTCTTTTGGACTACTCTTTGGAAACCCCCTCTGATTTGACGCAGCGCTAGTGAATAGGCTGGTGCCCTGCGCTTGGTCTTCGAGTGGCGCTTTAGAAGTTCGAAGATTGCGATTACTGTCTGCTGTGTGACTTTTGGGAAACGGTGAAATTCCACGAAGTTTAAATGTACTCGTTTTTCTATTGCAACACTCCTAATTTTTCAATGAATTGATCGTGTGAGATACTTCACCACTGCTGCCCGTTTGAATGGGCGCCTTGCCGTTTAAGGTCCTCGTGTGCGGACCATTGCGATGGAATGGCCTGAATCTGAGTGTGATTCTCCTTACAGATTTTATTTTGGCTACAGTTATAGTTAATGGTTTTTTCATTTTAGTTATAGTTACAGTTATAGTAAGTATTATTTTTATAGTTAAAGTTACTGGATTTTTATTTTAGTACTTTCTTACATTAAGGCTAAGAGAAACTGCCTACAGACGCAACATATAGGCCTATTTACTAACTTAGGCTAGCTGTGCATATTAAGACGCTTAGGCCTACACAATTTGCTCAGAGCTACTAATTTTGGGAATTTGCGCTAGCCAATTTGGGTCGCAGTCGCCATAGAAACATTTACAAAATAATTAAATTTAATAAAATGCGCCACTACTACTGGGTTAATTCACAAATCCAAAATACTGGGCGAACATTAGGCTATTAGCATAGGCGCCGACTTCTTGGGAGCCTTGGGTGCGAATGCACCCAGAGAGAAAGTTCAGTGGGTGCTTGGCACCCAGAAGAACTCGGACCTTAAATTCAAATTTTTAAACGTAATCTCACAACTTCAGAAGTACAACTACAACACAAATACCCAACATTGCGTGATCTTACAGTCAGCCTGTACATATTATTATTTAAAAAATAAATAATAAGACTCGAACGTCGTCACCGCAGGGCATATTTTAACTGTATAACTAGTGGGACAAATGTCCCAGTAGTCTTAGGATTTGTCCCAGTAGTTAGGGTGATTTGTCCCAGGCAATGTATATTGAAAGTGTATAACTAGTGGGACAAATGTTGCAGGAGATTTAAGATTTGTCCCAGTAGTAAAGGCAAAATCCTCCAAAAATTTATGTGAGATGAATTCCCCAAAAAAGGTCGTGAAATTTTTCAGAGATGAATTCCCAAAAAAGGTAATAAAACCAGACCCATGGCCGACTTTGTCCCAGTTGTCTAAATCTGTTAAAATATGCACTGCGTCACCGATTTCCAATACTTTTTCTAACCTCGTAACCTTTGACAAGAAAACAATTTTCTTTATCCGAAAATCCGCTAAAATTCACATACCTAAGGAGAGTGGGAAGGGGAAAGGGAAGGGGAGGGAGGACCCGGGCACCCAGAGACAAAAGCAAAAGTCGGCGCCTATGGCTATTAGCCTAAGCCTAGTTGCAGTGCATTTTCGATATTGCATTTTTTTGTAACGAAAATAACGATGAATTTTCGTTAATGTTATTTTCGTTATAACTAGGCCTATAGTTAATGATATTTTTTAGTTACAGCTATATAGTTATCGTTTACGAAATCATTTTGTTTTCGTTAACGAACATTTTCGTTACCGTTATCGTTAACGAGAATCACACTGGAATCTGTTGGTTCAGACCATTATGGGCCCTACACCGCGCTGGAATGAATTTCTCGCTAAACAGTGATGCTTCTGAGTACAACTCCCATTTTGCTGACAGCACACACTGATTAATGACCAAATAAATAATAAGTTGAAACTATGGTAATCCTGGGTTTTGGCGTCCGAAATTATTTACATTGCATGAGCGATGAAAACATTTCTAAGTAAAATTCAGACTAGAAGTTGGAAGCTTGATGAAAATATTACTGAAACTAAAAGCTGGATCATTGGTAAAAAATATTACATAATAAAACACAAACTAGAAGTTGGAATTGCGATGAAAATATATCGTTTAAGCGCCGATATGATTGCCGTAGATGATCGATGAAAACATTTCGTAGTAAAAGTTAAACTAGAAGTTGGCAGATTGATGCAAAATATAGCTCAAACTAGAAGCTGGATGACTGATTAACATATTACTGAAACTAGAAGTTGGATGAACAATGATTATTTATTGTATTCAACATGTATTGTATTACAACGTTTCAATGAAAATAATTTCGGACGCTAAAACCCAGGATTACCGAAACTATAAGCTAAACAAGCTAATTGCGGAATGTGGTACATTAATCTACTAGGTCGCGCATGTGTGAAAATGGTCTTGCAATGCTGGCTGGCTGACTGGCTGGCTAACGAGACATTTAACGGAGCGCCGTTCGCGGATCTCACAATGCGCTGGTCTGCGTTCCCAAAAGCGTTGTGGAAAGTAAACAGTGATAGATTCATATGAAAAGAATGACAATATTGTTGGTTTTTGTTGGCATAGAGACTATACTATATACATAACGTTGATGGCCTTTGTTGCGGCTTCCCCTCTATCGGGGATTCGTCGCCATGAAGGCTCAGTGCATTGTGGGTGTTATTTGAAAACGTAAGTAAGCATGTGCTGCCTACCATTTTTTTATAGCGCTTGATTGCACATCTCGAACAAGATCGTGGCGACATTCTCCATTATAAAGTTGATATTGCGGCCTACTGTTGATGTGGTATGTGTGGGTCTTTGCAAATGTTTAGCTGTATAGAACGCCCAAACATTATCATTATCACTCCCATGCTCAAATCACTCGGATCCATTGGCTAAAAATCCCAGAGCGAATCCACTTCAAAGTCCTATCATTGACCTACAACTCCCTACAATATTCACAGCCCAAGTATATCCGTGTTCTCTACACCATCCAGGCAACTCGCTCCACCCGATCATCCTATCTCAGTCTTTCCCATCCCAACCCCCACCCCTGGTCACTACTCATCTCAAGTTCTCCAACCGAACCATGGCCAACACAGCACCACGCTCTGGAACGATCTCCCTCACCCCACCCCCGAGTTTCACAGATTCTCGGTTCCTCCACCATCATCATTTTCAACCTGTCCTCCATCCTCCTCGTCGTGCTCCTCTATCTATCACCCCGGGCTTTCCACTTAAAACTGACATCTCACCTTTTCAAGAACTCTTGCCCTGATTCATCTGATACTCCGCCCTCCAATTTTCCTCGCCCTAAACGACACCCGCCTTAACAGCTGCTCTGCCTCCTCTCGACTTGCCCCATGGAAACCGGACTCGGACCTCCTTTGGACTACAGTCCTTGGAACCCCATCTGATTTGACGCAGCGCTCGTGAATAGGCTGGTGCCCTGCGCTTGACCTTCGAGTGGCGCTGTAGAAGTTTGGAGATTAAGATGACGATTATTACAAAGGATTAGGTTAAGGCAAGGCCAGATTAATTTCGACTCTCACATAGGCCTATGCTAGTTTCTTTAGTAAACGACCTAGGTTTATATCTTGAAAGTATTCAGGCAAATGCGACAAAAGCGATACTCTCAATGCTGCATAGCCTCTAGACCTATTTCGCAAGCAAGTGACCATTCTGTTAGAACAAGTTAGGTCTTCTGTAGTCAGGAAGGGAGAACTCTGGTTAGTCTGACGGGTTGATCGCAATAACTGTTAGATCTATTCTTACACGTTAGCTTACAATCTCTTATATAGTTTCCCAGATCTGTGTGTCCTACGATAAACGCTCTGTAATTTATGGAATGTGACTGATGGCGTGACAGGAGGGGCGGGGGAGGAACAAACACTGACGAAGACTGACTAGCCTAAACATCGATTGTCACGTGCAATGCAGGGCAAATGCTCTATTGTTCGATCCAGAGCGGGAACGAGGGAGGGAGGCACAGGCAGACTTACTAACCACTGTTTGTTTGTCTAACAGTCCCGTCGGTCTGACTCGCAATGTGACACAATCAAGCATTCCAATAAACAAATTATTTTCTCTTCCTATCAATGCATTCATTTTCTTTCTCAACCCGTCATATATGACGGGCAAATACTCTAGTATCGTGATAAATTGTATATCGTAATGTATGTTCGAACATACACGCGGTGCGTAAAACGCAAATGCATCTACAATTGGCAGTTTTTCTCTGTGTGTTCGTACTGATATTCTGATAACTTAACGCATCTTCTGTTTTGTATATACTGCAGGTTTGCAAATCAAATGACACCATAAACTATTAATGACGGAGGAGTACACACGAGTGACGTTCATGTTGATCGCCACCTGACGATCGGTGATGAGGTGGCTTCCTGTTGTACAGTTGCTGGAACTTTTGCATAGTGTTGTGGCTGGGCGTTTAGTTTTGAACATTAAAAACTAAAACGAACGAAGTATCAAACGACTGAATGGAGTTTTGGTTAAACTTTGGAGAAATCTAACTCTTGGGTGTAAGAAACTAACACTGTTATATCCTTGTGTTAATCGAGAAGTTAACCACACGTTAATTAATGAATAAATTAATGCGTATACATTTAACAACAGTATTTATCTCATTTAGGGTGTTTTAAATGACTGGTATTAGGCCTATGCCTTCCTGTGAATAAGCTGATTTCCTTTTTTGGCACTGTAGAAATTTAGAGATTACGATTTCCATATGGACGGATGGACGATAACCCATTAATTAGGTTGTTATCATCTATGGTGTTAATTCACAATGGCAGTCATAGGCTATTACTGGCCAAAACTAGATGTAGGGCCTAGTAGGCCTAGGTTAAAATGGCGACTAGGAAAGGAAGTCGTGGCCTCCAATCCTGGATGCCATTTACTCCTCTGCACCGAGAGAAAGACTGAGACAGAGAGAGGAAGAGAGAGTAATTGCAGTGGCGTCACTAGGGTTGGTGTCACCCAGTGCGGTAAGTCATGGTGTCACCCCATGGACCTGTCTTAGTCCCTTATACCAGACCATACAGTATCCTTGGTAATGCTTTGTAGGCCTACTAATGTTACTCGTACATCGTAATTCTTGTATACCACTGAATGTAATGGTAATATCCTATATGTAGGATAAGTTCGACGTCAACAGGACTGCATTAAACCACGATTGAAGTTAGACACCTTTAAAATGTAGGCAGTCTCAGCTACTTATTCACCAGTGGCGCTCAATCAGTATCTAGATTTCAACTGACTTATATTGGAATCATTCCTATGTACGGTAAAGTCGACGTTAATGGGACTGACACCCACAAGATATCGCTAAACACTAAAGAATGCTGCATTAAATCATGAACTTCTATATTACAGTTGTATCAATAATTTAATATCTGTGGTTGTATTGTGATTAAATCGATGACTGCAGTTAGACACCTTTAAAACTCCGCCACTCTCAGCTACATATTTACCGGCCGCTTTTGCCGATGGTAACTCGAATCACTGTTGATGAGAAGGCGTTGTAAAACAAACGTAAATCGATGCACGAGAATAATAAGCGCGAATGAATGACTGTCGGTCTTTTTGGTCATTTGTTTTTATTATTGATCATATGCTGGTTGACACACCGCAACCGTAGACAAGAAGAACAATATATAGCCTGGAGAAAAGAATAAAAAAAATGTGAGAAATAACCTACTGTTGCTGTTAAATTTTGCAGCGTTCAGTAGATATCTTTACAAAGATTTCAAGGTATAGGTCTATAGTTTTTTCATCCTTCGATGGGAGTTGGAAGGGGTAGGCTTGAGGTCTGAACCCTGGGCGTCGACTAACTCTAGATGGAAAGAGACTGCTGAATCCTTCAAATCTGACGCAGAACTGAGTCTGGTTTATAGACAGAAACGCTAATGAAATCATAATGAAGTAGCCATTACAAATACTTAACAACCTCAACTTTTAAATAATAGAACAGACTGTAACTTCTTGGCGTGAGAACGTATTGCACAGTTGTAAAATTTCCAGACCACGTCTGTATACAAGTTCGTCGGCAAATAAACATACATACATATGCGTCGTTCATTCTCATCGATGTGTGTGTGTGTGTGTGTGTGTGTGTGTGTGTGTGTGTGTGTGTGTGTGTGTGTGTGTGTGTGTGTGTGTGTGTGTGTGTGTGTGTGTGTGTGTGTGTGTGTGTGTGTGTGTGTGTGTGTGTGTGTGTGTGTGTGTGTGTGTGTGTGTGTGTGTGTGTGTGTGTGTGTGTGTGTGTGTGTGTGTGTGTGTGTGTGTGTGTGTGTGTGTGTGTGTGTGTGTGTGTGTGTGTGTGTGTGTGTGTGTGTGTGCACGTAAGATGATATAATGACGACATTTGACGGCTGTGACATCACCTGAGGGCCCTTTTCGTGGCTATAGACCGACTCGTAAAAGTGTCCGGGCCAGAGGATGAGTTGACAGTTGGCGAGGAACGATGGACCGTGTGAGCAACGGTTATCACTCCTCTTCCTCCTCCTCCTCCTCCTCCTCCTCCTCCTCCTCCTCTCCTCCTCCTCCTCCTCCTCCTCACCCTCGATCTCATCCACATTCTGATGTGTACCTATAAAGATAGCAAAATCAGAATCGCCTTAGGAATAGATGTTCCCCCATTCTCATGCATGCGACACCTGGCTGCTCCCTGGTCCCACATTATATGCATTTATACATACGTACGAGACCAGTTAATTACATGCAAAACGTTGTGCCAACTGTTAAACGTAATTATATAACCTTTCCTATACAATATACACAGTTGTTGCTATAGGCATCGTAATATAAATATGCAACTGATGCTATACCATGTTTACATACATATATCTGCATATATGAGACATTAATCACTTACCTGTTCGTAGTAATTGCTGTAGACATGTATATGGGCAGCGATCGTGTTATTATACGTCGCTTCCTCAGTTGCGTGTAGCATTTGCGTGTTGTCCGTCGACGTGGTCAGTCGACTCTTCAGGCGTCTGTTCTTAAGGACCAAGTCCGGTGGTCACTGGTCAGTTTCTGCTCCGTCTGCCATCATATACTTGCTCCGATGCAGGTCTATCTGCCACATCCTATACTTGCTGTTACTGCTGCTGAGGTTGCCTTGGAAGCTGCGATCCAAGTTCAGAATACGAAATGCAGTGGTTTTCAGTTTTTGACATCTTATGACTGTCGTTGACGTCACCCTCCTCCTTTATGCGGACTTGGGACTGGCACCACCGGAAACAGGCAGTGGCAGCGTTTTATTGGAATCGACACGACTCTTTGTAGTAAGATACCTGGTGTTTGATGACATCTTATAGCGGTTATCAAGGCACTGGCGTCAACTTTACGTCATCAGAACGGTTGAGGGAGGTTTCCAGTATGGCGTGAGTAAGCATGGGATTTCGTTGACACGTTAAATTTAGTTATCCTGCCTGAGCCTTAGACATAGGGCCTACTTATGGGGGCTGTCAAATTGTCTGATGATGCTCCGAACAAGATGTGAGCTGATTACGTTGGAAAATAACTCTTAAAATAACTTTAGTTATTATAGGTCTATTACGATAAATAAAAGTGTCGTCGTTGACGCCAGGCCTCCTCTCAGAGAAGACAAGCTGCGGAGGGTGGGGGTGGTGCAGCGGAAAAGCGGGCCGAGAAAAGCCTTCTCCCACGAAGGAGAGGAAAGTGAAGGGGAAATTAATTGCCCTTGTCCTATAGGAGAACTTAGGAGAGGTTCTCATTTCCTTTTTATAGACCTTGGTGCCAGCAGTTGGTGGCCTAAGGCCACAGGACGAAGGCATCGCAGTATTTGGCGCTTACTTCCCACCTTGCGCCCGTGTACCAAATTGTACCGCTTGGTGACAGAGACACATGTGCGCAAATATCTTGCCCATGGTGGTTACACGGAATCGAACCCGTAACCGAATGTTCATCGACCAAGCGTGTTACAGGTAGACCACCATATCGCACTAAGAGCGCAAATGTCTGTTTTGTCCTCAAGTATCGACCAACCTTTCGCCTGAAAACTCAAAGGCAGCATGTAAGTTTATATAGTCCCACAGTCTGCTGAAGAACTCGGGACTACATAGATTTACGCGGTGCCTCTGACAGTATCAACCGCACGCAGATCCACTATAGTAGGCCCTTCATGTGCAACAAGTGCGCAGTATAAATTACTAAGCAATCAGACTAAACATGACAATGAATCGATAAATCAAGGGCAACGCTCGTCTTAGGTCCTGTAGAATCCGAGCCAAATTGAGACAGACAGACAGACAGACAGACAGACAGACAGACAGACAGACAGACAGACAGACAGACAGACAGACAGACAGACAGACAGACAGACAGACAGACAGACAGACAGACAGACAGACAGACAGACAGACAGACAGACAGACAGACAGACAGACAGACAGACAGACACTGTCTCCTCAAGTGACGGAGACAGTGACGGAGACAGAGACACAAACAGAGAGAGAGAGAGAGAGAGACAGACAGACAGACAGACAGACAGACAGACAGACAGACAGAGACAGAGACAGAGACAGAGACAGAGACAGAGACAGAGACAGAGACAGAGACAGAGACAGACAGAGAGAGACAGAGACAGAGACAGAGAGAGAGACAGAGAAAAAGACTAAAAATGGCTCTCGATATGCTGTATAGTAGTATCCAGTGTTTAACGACATCTTGTGGATACAAGAACCATAGACGGCGACCTTACTTTCCTTGACGTTGGCGACCACTTTCGCTGCGATGTACCACGACCTCCTTGGCCAGTGGCTGGGTTCTGTAGGCTTTGATGATGTCACAAATGACTGCAGCTATATTTATAAATGCAGTCAGTGTTGACGTCATCAATTCAGTCAGTGCTGACGTCATTATCGTCGTCATCAAAGTACCGTCATTGTCGGAGAACGCCTGCTTTTCAAGAGCTCGGACATCAGTCCATATGCTGCCACAAAGTCCATCATTGGAGGAGTGCCGCTAGACAAAATGGACAGAAAATGATTAAGGATACTTATGGTGAATGCCTAAGGGTAACCCTTCATGCTGCCGATACACTAGGTTGAGGGCGGTGCCAGTGGCGTAACTAGGGTTGGTGTCGCCCAGTGTGGTAACAAGCACTTCAAGGCTGACCACATGTAATATCATACCGACCAATCACATGCCGTCTTACAAAAGACGACTTTTAATTAGCACAAATCAGTCAAAGACGATGACGACATCCCAAGTTTAACTTTCAATTAACATAAAATCAGTGTCGAAAATATCGACATGTCGAAGTTTAAACTTACTTGTGAAAAATGCCAAAACAGAGTTTGTCGTTAATTTTACGTTCGTCAATTTCACCGAGATGCTGATCTTCCAGAAGTCCGACGAGCTCGAAACATGAACAGGCCGCTTTTGAAAGCGAAGGCAAAGTCAAAGAAGAACTGTACAATTCAAGAATGTTACTGATCAGAAACCATTACCAATATTCATATTATTTATATTACCTATGAGATATCAGTAGGCCTACCTTCAAAATTAAAATTAAGGAATCCCTGATGCTCATGTATAAATAACTCCAATGGCCTTGGGCGGCGATCCCGGGAGGGGGTCGAAGGGGACAAGACCCCCACCTTTAACAGTGTCAGTGGGGGAAACACGCCATTCATCGGACCCCGAAATTTTGAAGAAACACCAAAAATATTTTCTTTTTTGACCAGATCAGTTCAAAACTCTTTTTGACCAGATCAGTACGATAAGGGCTCATGTTCTATTTTTCAGTTGTTATTATTTGTTTAGTAATATGAAAAACACAGTACATTGAATGAACTTAATAAAACTGTACTGCATCGAGTCTATTTTGGATGAGGAATGGTTATGTGTTAAAAATTATAACTGACATTGAACTAATAACTGCTTACGGATAATACTAAGATTAATTTGGCTATACCATCAAGTGTAGCAAAGATAGTAAGCTTACTTGACGTTGGTTACTTTAATAAGCTTAACATACCTTACCTTACTTTACCTGACCTTCACCTTATCCAAACTTACCTTATTCTCCTTCAACTGCTTTAAAAATCACCATACCTCACTTCAACTCGCCTGAATACCTTTCCATGCGTTACCTAACCTTACCTACCTCTGCAATCCATTTCCTTCCCATTCTTACCTTCTTTCCGTTCCTTCCATTCCCTTCCTTATCTTTTCCCCCTTCATTACCTTCTCTTCCTCGTCTTACCTTCCATTGTTTACCTTCCCTTCACTTACATTCCCTTCACTTACCCTCCATTCCTTACCTTCCCTTACGTTGCCTTGCCTGTGTCGTATAGGGTCCCACCGTGAGTGTAAGGTGAATAGGTTGGGTTGTGGCTACATGGGAACCGAGAGTGACTCATCCGACGGACATCGGTGTCTTCCTTGTGAGCCGATCAACAGTTCTCTCGTCTCCCGTCTCCCCGATCTAAGTCCCAAGGCAGCCGGTAGCTACTGCCGGTACATTCCATTGGAAAAGTGGAACAGTCCGTCATGCTTCGTTGAACTACCCTCCGGAAACATCCAGCTGTCAGCCTGGAATATACCCTACTGCGGTAAGTTGACCCGATACATACCATGACCCAAACAAGTAACATCAAATGGACATAATATAACAAAACTACAGTATAACACAAAATCATTCATTCGTCCATTAAATTGTTCCTTCTCTCCTACTTTCATCACTCGTCCCTGCATATCTTCATTCGTTTCTTCCTTCTTTACAAATTAACTATTTCATTTATTCACCTGTTCATTCACTCCTTCACTGACTGACTGACTCACGCAGTCACTGACTTGAGTCGTTCATTTGTTGATTCATTCAAACTTCATAATTATCTTAAGTCTTTTTATGGATCCATGCTGCCATCGGATGAAACAGATTGTTGCCACGAGCTGAACAAAACAGGTTGAAAAACGCGAGACTCGATTTATTATTATTATTATTGTTGTTATTCTGACAATTTTTAACGAGAGCTAAAGCTCGCAGAGAAATGCAAATCTCCTAGACAGTCGCCAGGTGAAGAAATTAGATATCCAGATGTTTAAAACCCCGTAAGAAACACTGAGTTTTCGGGAGCCCTATAGTTTAGCGGTTAGGGTACTGGACTGTTAATCGAGAGGACGGAGGTTCAAATCCCAGTTACCATAGCAAAGGATATTACGTCATCAGTGCCCTTTGTTTAGAAGTTGGCGTCATTAATCATTATCCAATCACGGGACCGATTTTGATCACGTGCATCTCGAGTCCATTTTCCCTCGTTCAAACCAGAGCCTTCTATACTCGAAGGCTCTGGTTCAACCTAAACATCTCTGGTTCAACCCAATTCAACCACGACATTAATTAAATTCAGTAACTAAATTAATTTCTACTTACGCGCTGTTAAACAGAAACTGCTAAGCCTGCTACTACACGATTGAACATAGGCCCCTATATATGTGTGTGTGTGTGTGTGTGTGTGTGTGTGTGTGTGTGTGTGTGTGTGTGTGTGTGTGTGTGTGTGTGTGTGTGTGTGTGTGTGTGTGTGTGTGTGTGTGTGTGTGTGTGTGTGTGTGTGTGTGTGTGTGTGTGTGTGTGTGTGTGTGTGTGTGTGTGTGTGTGTGTGTGTGTTACACGCGTCCTGTATTTTTATAGATAGGCTACTAGCCTACTAGGTCCTGCAAGCGCTGACCTGTGCTATAGCATTTAAACGATCGATGGAATCTGCCTCCAGCTCCTCGAGCGTGTCTGAAATTCTGCAACCACTCCTTAACCTACGCTGTAGTAGCTCTTTTGAACGAACTCCCGAAAGATCTCGTCCTCCTTTCTCGTCTTCAGTCTTCCCGCTTGCCCTCCAGTCAGTCCAGTGGTTAAATTGGTCATCGAGAGGTGGCTGATCTTCAGATTTTTGTAAAGCACAAACAGAAGTCTTTCTGGCTAATCTATAGGCTAACTGATATTCGCTCTGTGCTATTCTGATAAAACTAAAAAATGCATGAAATATGATGCGTATTATCGATTACTGCAACCAAAGATATATCTGACGGGGTCTCCACTTTTAGGTGATGAGTCTCCACATTTAGGTGGCAGATCTCATAGTTCAGGTGGCGGATCTCAAATCAAAAGTGCCGGATATGAGATCTGGCGGCCGGAGAGATCTGGCTGAATTCTATATAGCTTTCCACTCAGGACTGAAAACCGAACTTTTAAAGCTCTCCTATCCTGATTTTATTCCTGCACCGCAGCACCACCCCATGATCACCACCAGGGTGAGAATTGTCGGGGGTTGGGTTCACTTCAACCCCCGTCTTTCTTATGACTCCCCAGTTAGGTCTTCATAGCATACCCCAGGGGGTCGTTTCCAACCCCCCACAGTAGTGTGATTATATTGTGCATGTATGTTAGCATTTTCTTTCACAATTCACTTTGTGGTTACTACTAAAAGTAATATTCTGGTTTATTATGAGATTTATGATCATGTGAATTGTATACTAATAAATTTGGTGATGTTATCGCTTTAAGGAATTTAGACTTTCTGTTGCATTTTTTAATTTTCTCAGTTTGCAAAATACGGATAAACTATTCAACTCCACATGCATCAAACTCATCAAAGTCTAACCCTCCCCCAGTCTCTTTTCGACAATTCTCACACTGACCACCACCACCATAGGCGTAGACTCTGGGGGACAGCCGGGGCACGTACCCCCAATAATTGAGATGGACTGTACAGTCACCCAATGCAACATGTGTAGAATGAATAACCAAATGCCCCCTCCCCCACATTTTGGACAAGATTATGCCAGTGACTACCACCACAGATTTCCACCGCAGCACCACACTGTTTCCTCGGCATGGAATAAAACGGCGCTGTAATAATTCTGTAGCAGTCACGAAGGGAACGCATAACCTTCGCACTCCCCTATTCAGAATCTGGGTGATTTCTCGATCGGGACGATGTTTGTGGACATCGCTTTTGGATAACCCAATGTAACTCCAGGCTCAACGTTCTCCAGACCATTCTATAGTTACAGAAGGCACGTCGAAATATCATAACTGAACATGACAGACAGAATGAATAGTTGCAATTTAGTGTATACCTTAAGCCTAGACATTGATGAAATACGACGAGACGAGAATCAAACCTATGCCTATAACATCAGAACTGGTGTAAATTCAACAGACTTGCAACTGATCTGTTTTATTTGTTCCCGTGAAGTAACTAAACCCATACATTTAAAATAATTCAAGAAATATATATGTCTGTGGAACATCACAGTAGTGAATGATAACATAATGATAATTTTCTGATGATGATAACATAATAATAAAGTTCCATAAAATCCTTCTCAATTTTAGACAATTTGTCAAACATTCCACATCTATTTGGTTTAAAAAAATTAAACAAGTAATAACATTCAGACATTAATCTAGAATAGCTGTTTTCAATCAAAGTGCTTTCATGGAATATCTGTGTGCCATGTTCGGCACAACGAACTCATAGAATTCACTCACATAATTTCTACCAGTATGGATCTTGCATTGGCAGCTGAGACACTCACTCCGTGCAATGCCACATCACATAAGGGGTCATCCAGAAAAGACTTCCGAAAATATTACCTACTTTTGACGCCTCCCTCCCCTTATCCGCATTTGACCTTACCCTCCCCCTTTGCGGACGTCTCAAGACAAAGCCAAAGAACGAAAAAACCAACACTGTGACTAACGTCATTAATAAGCTACCAGTCTCTGAGGCAATCAAGAAGAAACTCAATATTTTATGGCGACCCTGTTAGCGATTTCAACTCCCAGAGTGCATTAAAGTGCTAGTAAACGAACGACATGAGGTTTTAGGCAATCACCTCACTGTGGGTTCTTCTGTGGCGTTCCTGAGTAGTATTCTGCGCAAATTTTTTGTTACATAAATTGCACTTGTATGGTTTTTCTCCAGTGTGGGTTCTCTTATGGCGTTCCAAAGTAATCTTCTTTCCAAATGTTTTGTGACATAAATTGCACTTGTATGGATTTTCTCCAGAGTGGGTTCTCTTATGGCATTCCAAAGTAATCTTCTTTCCAAATTCTTTGTTACATAAATTGCACTTGTATGGTTTTTCTCCAGTGTGGGTTCTCTTATGGCGTTCCAAAGTAATCTTCTTTCCAAATGTTTTGTGACATAAATTGCACTTGTATGGTTTTCCTCCAGTGTGGGTTCTATTATAGTATTATGGCGTTCCAAAGTTATCTTCCTTCCAAATGTTTTGTGACATAAATTGCACATGTATGGTTTTTCTCCAGTGTGGGTTCTTTTATGGTATTCCAGAGTATTCTTCTGTGCAAATATTTTGTGACATAAATTGCACATATATGGTTTTTCTCCAGTGTGGGTTCTTCTATGGCGTTTCAGAGTATTCTTATCTGCAAATGCTTTGTGACATAAATTGCACTTGTATGGCTTTTCTTCAGTGTGGGTTCTATTATGGCATTCCAGAGTGTTCTTCTGTGCAAATGTTTTGTGACATAAATTGCACATATATGGTTTTTCTCCAGTGTGGGTTCTTCTATGGCGTTTCAGAGTATTCTTATCTGCAAATGCTTTGTGACATAAATTGCAGATGTATTGTTTTTCTCCACTGTGGGTTCTATTATGGCATTCCAGAGTGTTCTTCTGTGCAAATGTTTTGTGACATAAATTGCACATATATGGTTTTTCTCCAGTGTGGGTTCTTCTATGGCGTTTCAGAGTATTCTTATCTGCAAATGCTTTGTGACATAAATTGCACATGTATTGTTTTTCTCCACTGTGGGTTCTATTATGGCATTCCAGAGTGTTCTTCTGTGCAAATGTTTTGTGACATAAATTGCACATATATGGTTTTTCTCCAGTGTGGGTTCTTCTATGGCGTTTCAGAGTATTCTTATCTGCAAATGCTTTGTGACATAAATTGCACTTGTATGGCTTTTCTTCAGTGTGGGTTGTTTTCTGGATTTTCAGACTGGATTTCTGTGTAAACATTTTGCTACAAAAATCACAAATGTATGTTTGTTTTGTTGTGGCTATTTGCTTGCATCTTGAGATCTTGAACACAGCCCAAACAATGGACTTATTTATAGGTTGAATTTATTACTGCTTTTCCATGTTATTGCAAACCTATCATGAATTAGAAAATGCAACTGTTAAAAAATAAAAATTTTGAAAGAAGATGGGATGCAATAGGAAACTGAAGGCACAGAATAATGAAACCCTAATTGCAAATCCAAAGTCATGAAAAAAGTATACAGAGATGACACAAGAATGGTATTAGTGGTTGTATGGTAGTACAGCCAAGGTGATACTGGACAGATGACTTAAACACTGGAAACACTTTTCTGTTACCATCTGTAAATCTGAGATCAAACTGATATTTGAAAGGTTGCTTCTGTGTGATTATGCTTCTAAGATATGTTGATAGAAAGTTTGGAATAGGCAATCTAGCAACACAAATTTTGTCAAATTCATGATTGAATAAGACTGTTTTTCTGCATTTATCTTGTGCTTTTTTTTAAATGGCAAAGAAAGTCCAGAAAGCTATTGTAGCCACCTCACGATCTGGATAAAACAATTATTGGAAAAATTAATAACCATGATCCTAGCCATAAAACAACATAAAACAAATTAAAATATGCTGCATAAGGCGGACAAGGAAAGATCTCTTATTGCCAAGTAATATGACATTGACACAGACACAGGAAATGGATTGGTGACATTTGAGGGGTATTCCTTACTGAGAACTATCATAGAGCAAAGAATAGGGAAAAGAAGATGAGATGGAGACCTAGATGGATGATGCTGGACTGGAGGATGGCAAATGGATACAGTAAACTGAAGGAGGAAGCCCAGCATCAAGAGGGGGAGGAGCCATTGGACATTTGAACCTGCTCAAAGGCAGAGAACTTGAAGAACAAAATCCCTTGCCAAATAAAATCTAACCCTGTTTGGAATCCCAGAGGGCAGTGCCATCTAACAAATGCACTGCACATAATTGTTTCATTAGAATAAGTTAGCCTACGAGTGTTTGCTAAATTGCAAAACAGTCATAATCGTAATGGTAACCTCCAAACTTCTAAAGCACCACTCGAATGCCTCGCACAGAGCACCAGCCTATTCACAAGCGCAAATATTGTATTTCGCTAAAAAGCATAAATTGTATTCGTCAGTGTGCGTAATAATGGCCTTTTAAGATGAGATTACAAAACGAAGGCAATGGTCGGTGAAATAAGAGACTGATATAACTATATAAAAACGTATATACATAATAATAGTTATTACTTAGCCTATGTATCTATGTATCGATTCCTTACCTTAGATATAGAACGAAATATGCTTCACTTGAAAATAAAGGCAGGAGGTGAAATTAACGTATCAAAAACTAGTACAATAACGAAAAGAGTAGGCTTAGTTATAGAATCGTTTTCTTTATAGTGCAGTAACCGGGCAGGAAACCTAGAAAAAAGTAGTATAAAGATGGTTAATGCATCGTTTGATGCAGAAGACAGCCCTGAAACACTGGAAGATTTTCTGCATTATTCTCACTTGAGCAAAAATTTTTACAAACAATTATCTGACTGAATGCACAATACGTAGCTATTGGCAGTAACGAAGATGGGTCAGTCCCTGTGAAATCGTCGACCTAACTCAGATTTGGCTGTAAGTTTGGTATTTTGTAGTTTGATATGTTTGTACATCATACTGAAATTTTCAGAAGCCTATCACCCTTTATCTGCATGGTACGGCTGAAGGTAATGGAGGGTGGGTTTGAAGCACTCGCGACATGTGTGAATTTGGTGACATGTTCAGAGGCCAGTATCTCAGGAATGGGTGCACAGAGGCTTGCAAAATTTGGTGATTTTGTACAACTTTTTGTGTACTTTCTGATTCTGTAAATTATTCTGAATTGAAACAAACAGTTTCCCACTAATATTGTTGTAAAATTGGCCAAAAACGCACTTGCTAGTTTAAATCTGCAATATTTGTGGTATTGTAGCAGTGAAGACGACCAAAGCTATTGCAAATATTTTACATTTCTGTTATCTGCATATAGTTCACTCTGTATGTAACAAATCTTAACCTTATTACTCTATGTCTTCATGGTGCTAAGAGTCTTCAAAGTTGGTCTGTCCCGTAAACTGCTTCATCTTCGGCTGCAGGTACGCGCATGTGGGACAACAGATAGAACAATTGTTCTGACTTGGTGTTGTAGAGCTTGAACAGACTTTTCCAATAATATATGGTTTGTTTGGTGCTTCTGGGTCCTCACATGAGTGTAAGTGTTCGAAACATGACATAAGGGTTCGAAACATGATATATTTGAACATTTAAGAGTGGCTGTTTTAAAAGGTGCAAAGTGCTCTGATGCTGCATTTAACTGTTATTAAGTAATTTTAAAAAACAGCCACCCACGAATGCTCAAATATATAAATATATCATGTTTCAAACACTTAAATCATGTGAAGGACTCAATCACAGCCAAAGATGAGATAGGTCACTTACAAGGTGTTTCACGCCTTTACGAGGCTGAAGAAATGTTCTTACGGTATCTTTCTTCAGCGAAATATCTGCAATGACTTCGCCAACCTTTCTGTGCCGATGGCTTCCACTTCGTCACAGTTGATGCCGTCACCTTTCTCAGCAGTGAAACCCACTGATAAGCAACACAACTCACCTTGGCACACAAAAGGGTTATGACTCTCAAACCATGCAATTACTTTCTCTTGATCGTGCATGTCACACTTCACATGTGACTGCCTCACTTCAACACGTTGTTCGCTTGTATGACGAGATAGGTTTGTCAGACTCATCATAGCCTGATGCACATCTGCACTGCGTGCATGGTGTGGCTCCATGTCAAGTGAACAGACTCTGTGAACTTGCGACCTCGGGACAAGCGACCTCGGGTCAAGCCACCACGACTCTGTGCTCGCATCAGAATCTGCTCAATGGCTAAATCAGTCCAAATACCTGCCCAGGCTCTATAGGATCTATGAACAGACTGAAAAGAATTGACGGAAAACTGCTCATACAACCAAGGATGTGTATCTGGAAATTCTTGAATCATCTGCAGGTACAGCCTGGTAGACTTAGCATAGTTTAAATGACCGCTGGCGGCAAACAGGTTCAGTCTCCATGATGTGCCATCTCATGCAGTGACCAGTCGCTTAAACGCTCAGCTCAAATGAACATGGCACACTTTACAATACTTCGCTTCTTCCCGGCGGCCTAAAACTTCCAATCTTGGAGGCGGAATTGCCTTCCTAATCCATGAACCAGCTACTGTCTCACCGCGACCACCAACACATATACCACACAAAACGCCGTCCACAGTGAAAATACTAATCGTAATCGTAAATAGGAAAGTTATAAAGCGCCACCGCCGAGACAAGCGCAGACACCAGCTTATTCACGAGCGCTGCGTCAAGTAGAGGGGTTTCCAGAGGGTAGTCAAAGCCTCAAAGGAGGTCCGAGTCCGGTTTCCGGGGAGGGGGTCCAGATCAAGAGAGGAGGCAGAGCAGTTATTAAAGCGGGTGTCATGTAACTCGAGAAGAATTGGAGGGCGGAGGATCAGACGAGTCAGTGTAATGAAAGCGAGGAAAATTAACGATGAAACCGTAATATAATCAATCAATAAAAAAGGTTAAGAATGGAGCTACGTCTTCCTGAGAACCACAATCGTTGGGCCCATTGTGGCATTGCATGTCCGGACAATGTGGCGTCTTTTTAAATAATAGCTTTTTAAATACCTTAAATCTCTGGTCTACAGGTAATCGAAAGCGAAAACCTGAGCAGCTGTCACCCTTTCAACTCTTCCTCATCAATTTGTCTTTCAACCCAATGTACCTCCCCCCCTGTTTCTTGGATGGAGCATTTGTTCCAAGGTTTCTATGGTGTAGACGCTCCTGAAAGGAGATACAGAGTTGAGTTTGTTTAAGCGTAAAGATGGTTTTCAAAACCTTTAAGAACTTAATTATGACGCAGTATGTATACACTTAGTGGAGTGGTGTACAAAGAGAAAAGTAAAGTTTCGAGAACAGAGCCTTGCCGGTAAATGTCACCCGATCCTATATACTGCTCCAATGATGACGACAGATTGAATACGAGAAGCAGATCTGTATGATTGGAATCAAAAATTGGTTTAGGTTAAGATTATTCACACAACCAATAGACCTACTCGAGACGATGGATCGATCGATATAGCGTGGTCGATATATTTTATTACGTGCCTTCCCAGAGATCGCAGTCTCAGCCTTGCTTCGTGTATGTAAGAAATTGTTAGCCCCCACATTTTAGGCCAAAGTTACGCCTGCTTTTCGGAGTGCATGTGCTGTTTCAAACAGTAGGCCTATGACTAGAGTGCCTGTGCTGCTTAGAACACTAGGCCCTAGCTACAGCATAACACAAAATCATTCAATCGTCCAGTGGCGGCGATCTTGTTTGAGAGGTGGGGGGACATTTGGGAACTGATCTGGTCAAAAAAGAGTTTTGAACTGATCTGGTCAAAAAAGAGGTCACGCGCGAAAAATTTTACAACCTGAGTACGAAAAAATTTGATGACCTTTTTTTGGTGTTTCTTCAAAATTTGGGGGGGTCCGATGTATGGCGTGTCCCCCCCACTGTTAAAGGTGGGGGGGTCTTGTCCCCCTCGACCCCCCGGGATCGCCGCCCATGCAATCGTCCTTTAAATTGATAATTCTCTCCTACCTTCATCGTTCCTCCCTGCATATCTTCCTTCATTCGTTTCTTCCTTCCATGATTAACTATTTCATTTATTCACCTGTTCCTTTTACTCAGTCACTCTTTCACTGACTGATTGACTGGCTCACTCACTCACTAACCAATTCATTCACTCATTTGACTCCTACCTAAGCTACCTTCACTTTACTCGGTCGTTTGTTCATTCATTTAAACTTCATATCTGAAGTCTTTTAATGGGTCCCTGCTATGATTGTATTAAAGAGATTTGTTGCCGCGAGCTGAAGAAACTGGTTGAAAAATGAGAGACTTTATCTATTATAATTATTCTGAAAATTTGTAATGAGATCTAAAGCTCGCACAGAAACGCAAATCTATTAGTGAGTCGCCAGGTGGAAGAAATTAGATATGCACATGTTTGAAAGCCCTTAAGAAACAGTGAATATTGGAAAGCTGCATAGTGTAGTGGTTAGTGGGCTGGACTGTCAATGGAAAGGTGGTAGGTTCAAATCCAATATAGGGCAGAAATTTGGTTCACTCTCTTCCTCGTCTTACCTATATACCTACCCATGTCTCTACTAGAGTGAGTGAGTGAGTGAGTGAGTGAGTGAGTGAGTGACCGGTGCTGTACAGCAGGGGACTAATGCCGGCCGGTGGCGGCATTGACCGGTGCTGTACAGCAGGGGACTAATGCCGGCCGGTGGCGGCATTGACCGGTGCTGTACAGCAGGGGACTAATGCCGGCCGGTGGCGGCATTGACCGGTGCTGTACAGCATGGGACTAATGCCGGCCGGTGGCGGCATTGACCGGTGCTGTACAGCAGGGGACTAATGCCGGCCGGTGGCGGCATTGACCGGTGCTGTACAGCAGGGGACTAATGCCGGCCGGTGGCGGCATTGACCGGTGCTGTACAGCAGGGGACTAATGCCGGCCGGTGGCGGCATTGACCGGTGCTGTACAGCAGGGGACTAATGCCGGCCGGTGGCGGCATTGACCGGTGCTGTACAGCAGGGGACTAATGCCGGCCGGTGGCGGCATTGACCGGTGCTGTACAGCAGGGGACTAATGCCGGCCGGTGGCGGCATTGACCGGTGCTGTACAGCAGGGGACTAACGGCTTCTGTTCTATTGTGAAACATAAACCGGTTGTCTTGACGACGGCGGTCTTGACGTCATAATATGACGTCATAATATGACGGGCAAATAGTCTAACACTATATACTGCCGTCATAATTATGACGGGAAAATACGCTACGTCACAAACGGGTTCTGTTCTATTGTGAAACATTAACGGCCGTTTGTCTTGACGACGCCACGACGGCCATCTTGACGACGGCGATAACCAACGATACATGTATATAGGCCTATAATATGACGTCATAATATGACGGGCAAATACACTAGTAATAATAATAATAATAATAATAATAATAATAATAATAATAATAATAATAATAATAATAATAATAATAATAATAATAATAATAACAATAATATATTTTCTTTAATTAAGCGCCTGCTAACCGCACTGCGCTGTACAGTGAACATACATAGGCCTAGAGCAGCCACGCAGGGCGCCCCACATACATGTACACAATAGAAGCACATGATAACAGTTCCACAGGAGTCGAACACAACTGTCCTTAACGGCAGCCACGCAGGGCGCCAATCACGGCCTAACACTCACTTGACCACCGCCGCCATCTAGCGAGTAGAAGGCCGAGTAAACCTTATGGGGGGTTCGCATTATCTGTTTTAATCTCTAGACGTGACCTTTAAACAATGCCGGATTGAGAATCTGTGATATCTTAAGCTATATATATAGCCTGGAGGCCCCTTGTTAAAAAAAATTACACCAGAAGGTGTCACAAAACTTGAAAACATATATGCCTATTAATTTTTTAATAGTAAGGCATTTAAAGTGAAAAATTCAAATTATTTTCAATTGAATGCATGACGTATAGGCCTACTCAGACGAGATGGAATTTGCTACACAAGCCGTTTAAGAAAGTTCTACTTAATATATATATATATATATATATATATATATATATATATATATATATATATATATATATATATATATATATATATATATATACCGTACACATAAAATTACCCTCCTCCAAAATTTTTTAAAATGTTTTTGAGGCCCTAAGCTGTAGCTTTTTTTTTAGCTCATTCCTAAATCCGACCCTGCCTCTGCGGACGGAAAGGCTGAAAACGGCCTATACGCCCACCACATTTGGCTGCATACATATATAGGGCCTAGTAGTTTACACTTTACAGTGTTTAGACTCAAAGACATGTTGTGGCTGACAGGGCCGTTGACATGATTTTAAGGGTGCTTTGAACAGCTGTAAAAAAAACGGTTGATTCCATAAAATAATGCTTAACATGTCAGAACAGCAGACGTTTAAAGCTTCTCAGAAAGTGGAGAAACATTCTACAAATACTTCATTTACCGTTGAACTACACTAGAGACATCATCGCTCCAGTTGACTCCAGCATACCAATAGCTCTGGTACCCTTCCGGAAAAATCCACCGCAGTGATGTGCAATTCTGATGCAAGTCCTTCAAGGCTGACAATTGACAAAGAATCCCTCCTGCGTCAACTCCGTATCTGCAACTGATGCAAATTGTACTGTATTCTATTCGGACGTTTATAAAGCGCCTCTAGCGGGAAAGCCATTCAGAAGCGCTCCCAGTGCAAGAGACTTCGAGAGAAAAAGCAAGTTTTAACTTGGGGTCTACGAATGCAAGAGTGCCTAGGGCCTATAGCTACGACGACATTAAAATGGCTCTACCTGTAGCAGCATGCATGCGAAGGACAGTAAGAAGTCCATGGGCAGCCGACTGAAAGGTCTCAGGACCCGCGAGGCTTGAGACTGAGTGCAAAAGTCTGATGTCAGTGTATTGACCCGGGGCACTAGATCAACTAAGATTTGAAAAGCATTGGCGCTGAATTAAATATGGCTGTTTCGGATGTGCCGTTTTCTCGTTTCTAATAATAATTTTATAATAATTTATAATTTTCTTTATTAATTCAAACTGACAAGTACGCAGTAAGATTACATTGAAACATGAAAGTACAATAAAATCTTAATTAAACACACGGTTTGGCAGCCATGCAAGGCGCCGCCCTGGGGGTTACGGAATCGAATCGCGATCAGATGCTCTCCTGGCCGTGAGTGTTACCATTACTCTAACCCCCTCAACTAAAATAAATTTATCACGTTTAACGGTTTAACGCTCATTTTAAAGCTCTGGTGTTACGTTGGTCTGGTTAAGAGATGTGGGAATTCGCTGAGTATTAGGAATGGACTTGATACACTCGCTAGATAACGCTTTATTGTTCAAATGACGTCACTGAAAAAGTTGACTCTTTAATACGGAAATCATGGTCGCAGCATCAGTGATCTTCACTGTTTTTCGCTGTTTTCCGCATCACATGACCCACCCATATTTTATTATGCATGACTTGACCTAGATGACCGCTAATCATCGCCATAGTTGATTAGTTATTTGGGATGATCGTATTTCTTTTAAACAGTTGGCGTCCGAGAAAACTTTTATCGCTGGCGTTAGACGTATAATTCCTAGAATCGCATACTGACCAGGCTTTAATATTCAACAGGATAGGAGACGAAGATTTTGTAGAGTTGACACACAAAGTGAACGGGGGTACTGTACTCGGTCGCTGGCTCGTTCGGGCGGTCGGACATTTAAAGACCTGGTCTTGATCAGTATTTATGTTTGCGTTCCGAGAACTTCCAATCTATTCGCCTTTTATATGACCATATTACCGGTAACGGCCAGTGGACGCCTGTCGTTTGACTTTGCCCAGTTTGTGCAGCGATCTTGTAGCGCATTTGTTCACGAGTGAGAAACAATGTGGTCGCCAACACACATCAACATAACCGGTAGGTCGTTGTTCTCTCTGCTCTTCTGATGACTGGTGTCGTCAGACCCCAAATTATGTTTTTCGTTATTTTTCAGATCCATAGGTTTGTAACACTCGGCTGTCAACAGTCAGGCCTTGTGGATCAGGTTGCAAACCTGCTGCATAAAGAGATAACAATTCTGACTTTTATAGGGCAGTGGTAGGGGTTGTGTGGTGGTGATACTTTGTATGTCTACCCTGATGGTCATGCAAGCATCAGAAGCACCACATCGTGGAAACAATAATGAAAACAGGATGTGTGAAGTTTTGGCTAAAGTATGTTTACTGTTCATTGCAGGAACAAGTTTTCAGATAACACAGCGTCAACTGATCATGACCATGGTTATTGTTCAATGGCTGCTGCTGCCAGGGGCGTTTACACCATAGACACCTTGGAGCAATTGCTCCATCCAAGAAGTAGGGGGAAAGATTTGTCAGTGTGTGTGCCACCATTTTAAGGGGAAGGAACGGGGAGGGGGAAGAAGAGGGGGAAAAGGGACGTTGCTCCAATGACTTAGGGGGGGGATAGACGCCCCTGGCTGCTGCTGATGACATAATTATACTTGTGATGAATCTGGTTGTGATATCTTATTACACAATGATATTTATTGACTAGTTTAGTTGTCAAAATGAGCTGTGGGCTTGAAAATTTTGCACATTACCAAAATACGTGAATGCAATTCATAATTGAATGTTGTTAGTATGTTCCACATGAAATAACGGACAACTGATGAGTTAAAATGATGATGCATCTAAATAGGTGTATTGAAAAAATAACATAAACATATTTTACAGACCCTTACACTTTAGTTTAAAAACATAATTTGAAACATGTCAAGACCTTACCCCAACATCTATTCAGTTACTTAGTTGAGGGGGTTTGAAGAAGAGTTAGGGGGTTGAAGCCCAACCCCTGGCAACTAAAACACTGACTATAGGATGATATATATTATAGGGATGGCAACAAATAGCTTGCTTCAAAATGCTTTGACTTCCAAGCTCTGCCCCAAACCTAGCCTACTGCTCCGCCAGCATGCTGCTTATAGCCCATATAGTTACAACAACAACAGCAGCAGTAACAACAGCAACAACAGCAACAACAACAACAGACGATTTGTATAGTGCCGTAGCTCAGTTGAGGCCAAAGCAAAGGGTGCTGTAATATGCGACTCACTGCAGCCACAGGTCGGCACAATGGTGCATATAGGACCCAATATTGAACCCGTATAGACCCATTTGTGTCCCACCTAGTGCCCATGGAAGTGCTGACAGGGTGAGAAGCTTTCAATGCTTTCCCAACCGCCAGCTTGTTAGGGACCTCGTGCCTTTAATGATCGCTGTCTCAGACTTCTGATGTAATACAGTGCAAAGTTAATGCGAACTGGTAAATGATGAGGTTGATTGCAATGGCAGTTGGAATTGCATTTATTATGATGATGTTATGCTGATGAGTTGGAAGTGATGGAGATGCAGATGGGCGAGATTAACGAAGACACAACGAGATGTGGACTATTCATGGGAAAAGCAATCAATTTGACAAATGACCAAGAAGAATGGAGGTCATTTATTTGCAGCCATCGTCGCTAGACGGCTGGCATCAGGAACTGGTGGTGGTGGTGGGTGGTGTGTGGTGTGGTGGTTGTGGTGGTCATGATGGTGATGGTGGTGTGTGGTTGTGGTGGTGATGGTGGTGTGTGTGGTTGTGATGGTGGTGGAGGTGGCGGTGGTGGAAATACTTGGAAGACAAAGGGTGATGATTAAGAATAGAAGAACACTGCAAAGACGAAGATTTCCTGTCATCATCCTGCAAAGAGCAGTGCTTGAAATGGACCGGAACGCACCGGAACGCCGTTCCGGTTCGTCAAATGAATTATTGTGGAAAATACTATGAAATTAATGTGAATGCGTCCATATCTTTGACTAGCGTTCCGTTTCGTAAAATTTTCCATTTCGAGCACTGGCAAAGAGCGTTCTTCAACGGCAGATATTTTATTTGTCATGTGTCATTTCGCTCTCTACATTCTCAAATTGTTATCCACGATCAACTGTTTCCTCTTGGCACACTGATCTTCTGGATCTTGACCTGATTATGGCTTGCTTTTGGTGTGCCATTTGTTGATACCTTGTGCATTAGACTGGCACTATAGAAGTTAATTAAATAATAGTAATAGTACTAATGATGATGATGATGATGATGATGATGATGATGATGATGATGATGATGATGATGATGATGATGATGATGATGATGATGATGATGATGATGATGATAGTGAACAACGGAAAAGAGATCCTTTGGCTGATCCATCGGGACTCAGATCTCTGTGTCTGTCTGCCTGCTGTCCTCTCTGCCTGCCCGTCTGTCTGCCCGCCTGACTGCCTATGTTTGTGTCTGTCTTTCTGTCTGTCTCGGCGTGTCAGTCTGTGTATATGGTATATATGGTCTGTCTGCCCTCCTGCCTGCATATGCTTGCGTCTGTCTGTCTCAGTCTTTCTGTATACATGTGGTCTCTCTGTCTGTCTGTCCATCCGCCTGCCTGCCTATGTGTGTGTCTGTCTTTCTGTCTCAGTATGTCAATCTCTTTGTTACTCTGTCTCTCTACCTCTTCCGTCCCTCATCGAAAATTAAGCTGGCTACCTATATACAGACTTAACAATGCACTATATTATATATATATATATGTATAAATATGTATATATATATATGTATGTATATAGCACACACATACATATATATATAGTGCATTTTTTAATGCCACAATCTAATGACTCTGGTATGCGTAAATTGACGGTGCTTATCAATTGTGCATGAAGGACTTGCACAGCAAATTATAGGCCACCACCGCAGCGAAAGGTAAATGTAGAGCTTGTTTACTGTTGCATGGGGTCCATTATAGTAGGTTCCATGACTGGTGTAGAAACTCCTCAGGCACACGGTCCTCGTCACATGACTTGATTGATGTTTCCGTAGAAGCACAAGCATAACAACTCTAAATCCTGCAACCTGAGACCATTTTAACTCTCCAACTTGTGTGGGTGGTCATATACCAAAGGACTGGAAGGCTGAGTTGGCTGAGTGGTGACCTGGTGTTGCACAGATTATCCTACATCCGAGTAAAAGCCAAAGTTTGATAATGCTTAACTGTGCTTGCCAGCGTCTTATCCACAGCGCCAAGCAGTGTTTGTCACAATACTGTGCAAGTGATATGAAATTTCATCCATGATTGTTTGTCAGTTAGCTGTGTTTAGTTGAACTATGTTTGGTAACGAATGCAAGCGAGTGTTCCTCATAGAAATAAGTCCATTTATAATACTCAGGCCCGCCGAGGGCAGGTGGGCAAATGCCAAGGGGCCCGGCGATTTTTAGGGGCCTGGGCTGGGCCAACAATCAACTTTTCTCATGAGGCCTAATGATAGTTTAGGGGCCCGTGGCTGCTCTGCCTAGGGGCCCGGAATTTCTGTGGGTGGCCCTGATAATACTGCCTATGTAAGGTTCTGTTTGGTGAGTAGGATCAGCTGGGGGGGGGGAGGGCAAGGGGTGTTCTAAAGTGGCTGAATTTCCCCAGGTGCATTAGCCACTGTGGTGTGAGATGAAAATGTGGTATGACGTGTTAAAACTCCATTATATCAGTGTTTTAGTTGAGGGGAGGGGTAGGAGTTCAACCTCCAGCTCTTCTTCTAACCTCTGAGCTAAATAACCCAAAAGATTGGGGGCTCAGGAAATTAAAATAGCTCATGAGTTGGTAGCCTTGAGGCAGCCATGGCTATGACGTGTTAGCGACTTCATTTTCCTAGCCTCGGCATATGAGGGTAGGTGGCCAGTTCTCTCTCTCGACGTCTCATCTTCCCACCGATAGTGTACGGTCAGTTTACTCGTTATAGCTAAGTTGGCTAAGGGGTGCAGGTGGAGCAGAAATCTCAACCAAATTTCTCCTCTGGTGGAGATTTGAACCTCTGACCTCTCGACTGACAGTCCAGCGCGCTAACCACTACACTATCAAGCAGCCCTTTAGGATAAGCTAGGGTTCAAATTCATGTATAGGCTGGGAAAATGATATATATATATTTATAATACTGTTAATCCACAATAGCTGCTTTTCATATGGTTATGACTAAAAATGTATTTGCACTCTCAGTTTGTTTAAAAATTATGTTGCACTTACTCACCTGGCCTTGCTTCCAATAGATTAATTGTATGTGTGTCTTTAGTGGTTTTGTGTGTGTGTGTGTGTGTGTGTGTGTGTGTGTGTGTGTGTGTGTGTGTGTGTGTGTGTGTGTGTGTGTGTGTGTGTGTGTGTGTGTGTGTGTGTAAGTGTGTGTGTAAGTGTGTGTGTAAGTGTGTGTGTAAGTGTGTGTGTGTAAGTGTGTGTATAAGTTTTTGTAAGTGTGTGTTTGTGTGTAGTGTATATGTGTGTGTGTGTTGGAGCACTTGAGTGTTTTGGGTGGGTGGGTGTGGGTGGGGTCGGTCATCTCTGGTCTTCTGAATCATTGGGGAAAAGAAGACCTTGGTACAGGAGTTATAAAGGATTCTTTTTCTTCTTCTGCCATCTGTTCCTCTTCATCAGCATTGTCTGCAGGGTCTTGTGGTTTGAGTTTTTGGCTACTTTTAAACACTTACAAATACACACTGAAGAATTCTGTCATTTTTCTAAAATTGTAGTTTACTACTTGTTCTTTTTTGTCTTCAACTTCAGATTGTAGTTAGCTTAATGTATTGCAATAAAAATCGTGTCTTTGAAATTGCATTTTGTTATTATTATTATTATTATTATTATAAGTTTTTGTTATATTTTTTATGATATTGTCTTTTCCATGGTTGGACCCACCACGTAGAATAACCTTCCTCAGATCTGTTTGTTTATTCAACCAGGGACTCTTCATACACCTTTCACAAGCATTTAAAAACTGTTCTTTAATCCCTGGAGTTGGGCTGGAAGTTCCTCTGAGTAGGCTTCTTAGAGGGGTTTGCTATTTAAGTGCTCGGAATGAATGAAAGAATAAGTGAATGAATGAATGAGTGAATGAATGAGTGAACTGTAAAAGATCAGTGAATCTGAGTGCACTGTATACAGTAATTGTGAGTTACGGATTAGCTCAAGGTCAATATGCAGTTATGTGAGTAGCCGTCTCAGAGGAGACTCGAACCTGTACTCTGAGCATCCTATGATGTGTTTAATCTAGTCCCCCTCTCCTGGGAGGGGAAACAAGGTTTCTAGGGGACCAACGAATTTACACATGACTTTTTGGGCATTTCATCCACCTTGAAAGAGTTCCAGACTTTTTCATATTTCATCTTCCAAAAAAAGTTGATGACCTTTTTTCTTTTTTCTTCTTTTTTTAGACATTCTTCCAACTTTTCACACTTTTTCTAAGAATTACTCTCTCAAAAAGGAGGTTAATGACTTTTTTTAGGAATTCATCTGTATAAAAGTATCTTGCTGACCTTCTCGGGGTGGAAACCGTGTATCCTGGGGGGTATTCCCTCCCGAAACCTCTCTACATTATTATGGCCACGGGGAATTAAATTAGATTAAACTCTGTTCTATGATGTCATCCAAGGAGCAAATTTTATTGATTTAAGTCAGATTTAAATGTAATTCAGTAGAAGGTATTATGAGTGCACGATGGTCTCGTGGTTAGCATGCTGGACTGTGAATTCAAAGATCAGGGTTCAAATCCCAGCCAGTCCAGACGTTTGTTTTGAGATTTCTGCCCTAATTGGACCCTCTAGCATACTCAGATAGTTATAATGAGTATGCTGACTGTCGGTGGGAGGATCAGATGGCGAGGGAGATGGCTGCCCCGAGGACCCCCTGCCCCCCGATATATATCCTCAGCTGGCCACCTGCCCTCATATGAAGAGGCTGAGAAAAATGAAGTTGCTAGCACTTCATGTACCCATGGCTGCCTCTGGGGGCGCTGCTCAACAGATTGCTCTTCTTCTTTGTTTATCCCAGCCGTCCCTGTGTCAGGACGCGCCCTGACCCAGAATCTGTAATGTTCTAACGGGTCCATGTGACTTATAATAGCAGTGCACTTATTGCCTGGATGTTAAGATGTTTTGCTTGGCGAATACCCGACTGACAGGTGGTTGAGTGCTGTGATACGGGTGGTGGCCAACCGTAGTGGATGTGATGAAACTAAAGCCTGGATGCTGGTGAGATCTACAGCAGCTTCAGAAGTTATGTGCAAGGGGAGATGTAATATGTCTGTCCGAATATATATATATATATATATATATATATATATATATATATATATATATATGAATAGATATATATATATATATATATATATAATTATATATATATATATATATATATATATATATATATAGAGAGAGAGAGAGACAGAGAGACAGAAAGACAGAGAGAGAGACAGATAGAGAGAGACAGAGCGAGGGAGGGAGAGAGAGAGAGAGACAGAGCGAGGGAGGGAGAGAGAGAGAGAGAGAGAGAGCAGTCCATTAAGCTATTCTTGAGACAGGATAGGTATGAAGTTTTAGCGATATCATTTTCTTAACCTCAGCATATGAGGGTGGGTGGCCAGTTCTCTCCTCGCCCGCCGTCTCATCTTCCCATCAACAGTGTACAGTCAGTGTACTCATTATAGCTGAGTTGGATGGGGCAGAAATCTCGAACCAAATTTCTGCCCTGGCAGGGATTAGAACTCCCGACCTCTTGATTGACAGTCCAGCACACTGACCACTACACTATCGAGCACCCCACCCCATATATTTGTAAGGCTTTCTTTAAGGCACGATGCTATGACACATCCACACACACACACACACCTACACACACACACACAAAACGTGCGCGCACACACACAGTTCCTGGTTCAACATGGCTGATACAATCATAGTATTATTTGTGTCATAGTAGACAACAATGACTTTGGAACGATCTAGCCACAGTGGTGTCTGTTGTGTATGAGACATTTTCTTGTTTATATGCAAAGTGAATCATGTAATGAGTGGTTTATATGTTTTGTCTGTCTTTGCAGTGCACAAAGCGCGGAATCTGCTGTGCAAAGGAAAAGCAGGTAGGCTGACATTAGCCGACTTCTCATCTCTTGTCCCTGTTATGATGTTACAACATGCTGTGACTGACCTTAGCTAACCTCGCTTCGTATACTTCCCCTCTGTGATGTCAAGATGGCGCCATCAATTCTACAGGATTGTCTGAGATAAAAATCTGCACTTGTGGTTTTGTTATCAGATATCTGTTGGCTTTTAAAACACAGCTCAAGCACTGTAAAAGTGAAGCAAGAGCTTCTGTTAATTGCAAACCACTAAACAGACTTTATATTTTTTACCAGAGGCATTTCCTAATTAAGTAACATGGTGTGACTCATGGAGTTCCATATTCTTGCAGCAAAAACTGTTGTAAAAACGGGCACTTTAGCATTTGTCATTATTGTTGTTGATGTTATTATTATTATTATTATTATTATTATTATTATTATTATTATTATTATTATTATTATTATTATTATTATTATCATTATCATCATCATCATCATCATCATCATCATCATCATCATCATCATCATCATACATCATCATCATCATCATCATCATTATCATACATACATACTCTTACATAGAGGTGAATGGGACATGCGCTTCAGTCAATGTAACTAAGTGGGCCAGTTTCTGTAGGGCTACTGCAGTTACAATTTAGGTTTCAATTCAATAGCATTGGAAGAACAATGAAATTGTACATTTTGAAGATACAGTAGTTCAGCCAGTGAAGAAATCTATCTCTGGCAAATAGATGGATATACGTTCTGGGGAAGACAGGTTTTGAATTGAGCAGCAGAGAGGAAGTAATAGAGAGAATAATGATGGTGACTATGCTAACAATGTCTGTTCTTGTTAGTGCGGTCATGAGTGCAAGTTGCAAAATGTCATTTGTAAATATGAAGAGGAAGAGAAAGTGCTGTGCTAAAGAGACTTTCTATGAACGAGAAATAGCTCTGCTAAGGAGAAACCCAAAACTATTTACGAGAAACAGATGACTGAGGCGTTGGTATACAGAGTATTTTTCCACCCGTTTTGGAAACATGTACCATGGGAAAGCACGATGTCGGAAGGCTGAAGGCATTCAAGGTGTAGATATGGTACAGTATGAAAACATTCCATTGCCTAAAACAAAACAAAAATAACAAAGAGGTGCAGAAGTTGGTGGAAGGTGAATGACAATGCACTGCACAGTGAGAACGTAACAGGTGAATGGGATGAAAGAAAGAAAGAGTAGGCCTAGAGTTTGTGGTAGTTTAGTATTAATGGACGAGATGATCATAGATACCAGTACCATGGATTGGCTTGCTGGGCCTTGGAACACTCTGTCCCCCCAGGTATGGGGCCAGCACGCAGTGCACAGACACCCTCCCAAGTTTAGTTCCGTGGTCCACAAATTTCATACCTATAGACAACTTTCTGGTCTGTTGAGAGGTTGTTATTGGTGCTGTAGAAAGATCAGAATACGTACTGATACACTTAATAGGTGGAAAATTATTATTATTAGTAGTAGTAACTAGTTGCATCTGTATCGCCAATATCTAATGCATCAACTGATGGTACTTCAAACGAAAGTCAAGCTGCAATCGGGTCAACATCCAGAAGATTAGTCTGCTGAGACAGGGAGAAGAATTCTTTCAGAAATAATCATGCTTGGCATGTTTACTGTTAACTGATAGCCAGTTTTCTGTTGAAGACTTTGAACAGTCTGTTAAGTGAATTTTAAGATATCTGGAATTACCCATGGAATTACCAGTAGGTTCACGTAACACAACCGTGAATCTGCTAACTAGCTATGAGTAAATTTCTACTGTACGACATCTTGCATTTTGTTTTCTCATATGGTGATAGCATTGATTCCTTATATTTCTCTATAGTCTATGTATGTCTTCTGCAGTTGAAGCTTTACACAGTGCTGTGTTTGTTTTCTTTGTTTGTTTATTTGTTTGTCTGTCATATTCCCAACAGCCCAAACTTGCTAGACAGTGCTAGCAAAGTCATTAACCTATTTACCAGAAATAATTCGCAAAATAGTTAAGAAACAGTAATTAAACATGAATAATTACTGGCTCAATAAGCCTAACACAGTATATGGACATGCAAAATCAGAGTGTTTGAGATACTTGCAACCAAACCACTTTGGACAGGCCTTTGCTCCTACAGCTTCCTATCCTTTGCAGCAATGCAAAATCTCTTGCTCTTGGTTGCTAAGTTTTACTCATAAAGTTCATGAGAATCATCTGCAAGCCCCATTTTGCCCTAGACGATACAGGAAAGCCTAGATCACATTCCATACATCATTACCATAGTAATTGGGTGTGCCTTCCTTATACCTAGCAGATTGTTGTGTCCTTCGCTGACATGAGTTTGCACAACTGATGACTTGAGACGCCCCTAGTACTGGCCATAGTATATCACTGTGTGCTTGTGAAATACAGGTCATTTGTGGTTATTGTTGTCAGTACAAGCATGCACAATTGACATTTGTTATTATTTACATTGACTAGTTAGCCGCAGCCATTGTAATGATTCAGTAGGTAGTTTTAAGGAATAAAGAAACTGAAATTGCTGATGTTTTATCCAGTCTGAATAAAAATGATTTCGTTTAGGTTTTATAAATATTCATTTATTAGCTATCAGGATGACACACAGCATCCTGCTACATGAAAACTTATACCACTGTAGGCTAAGAATGATAGAGACTGGCAAAGGGCGATAAGAGACAGTTGGACAAATGCAGATAAAGTTTTATCCTCTTTTTAATACTTTAACAATGAGCATGTACTAAAATTGACTGGAAAACCAATGCAGCTCAATCAGAGTGTTGAAATAAAGAAAATGACGTTGCTGAGGTTTTAAGCTCTTCAGACGTGCATGGAGAATTGCTGAGGATTTCTCCACTCTTAACAGAATGACAAGGAAGTTACTAAGTTTTAGGATACTAGTGTATGGAAATACCATACATTAATGTAGTAGGATTACTCTTCGTATGATGGCTGAGCATTATCTTAGTGTTTTCATTTCTCTTCCTGATACTAGACAATATGCCGTGTTTCATCAAACTGTTAAGGTTGATGAAACACGGTATATTGTGTCTATAGTTGAGTGTGGCTTTGACATTTTTAACCACACTATAGATTTGATATTGGAACACGGTCCAATGACAAGTTTTAAAAGTCTACCTATAACATACATGCATACATACGTACATAGAAATATACATACATACATACATACATACATACATACATACATACACACACATACATACATATTGTACATACTACATACATACCTGCTACATTCATACTTTCAATGCATACATACATGCATACATGTACATACATACAGTCTACCTATGGCTGGCTAGGTTGAACTGAGCTTTCCCTGTTGCTTATCTTGCTGCTGATGACCAATCACGTGAAGGTGCTGCATCTTTAAATTAGGCTGCATGATAAAGTAAACTGAGTAGCTCTGTAGCCTTAATAATTGGTTTTCCTGCCTGAATGGGTCTGGTCAAAAATCCTGTGGACCAGCTCACCAGTGTCCCCGTGTATCACTTGTGCTGGTTTAGATGCCCTTCAGCAGCTGATGACCTCTGTGTGACCTCTGTGGGCTTATAAGAACCAGAAGGATAGGGCTGCAGCCTAGTGGTTTTGCC
This sequence comes from Allolobophora icterica, assembly GCA_963556255.1. Taxonomy (NCBI): domain Eukaryota; kingdom Metazoa; phylum Annelida; class Clitellata; order Crassiclitellata; family Lumbricidae; genus Allolobophora; species Allolobophora icterica. The sequence goes on from OY744616.1 coordinate 13,396,391, forward strand.
ATTTCCGTTCACCTCCTCGGAGTTTGTTTTTCTTTGTCACGTTTAGTTATTATCGTTTAGTTATTATAGGGCCATGCACCCAAGAGTTACCATCTGCTAACATCAGACACGATTGTGGCAGTATAGCCACACTAACATGTTACGATGTTACTCATTTAGTACTTTGAAAGCACCATTTTAAGCTGAAATGGGTATAAATTGTTTTTTAATGTAAGTATTTCTTTGCACGAATTCTGTGGAGCCAGACTTTGGAATATAATAATGCGTGTTTCTGCTGTATCTGTATAAGTTTGGTTACCAAATAAACAAGTGTCCAAAAAAGTCCCTTATGGATGAGGATTTCCGTGAAGTAAGGACAATCAAGTTATGATTCTGTTGCATTGCGTTGGCTCTTGCTGTGATAATTTTTGAGGTACGGATGCTGTTTCTGTAGGGACCAACGATTGCTATGCCACGATGCATCTGGGTAAAGACAAGTATCACACATCGATCAAGGAGAAAAGCAAAGATCCTGAATGGCAGGAGGAGTGCGACTTGTACGTGCACTTTTAACTTCTTCTCCCACTACGTAGTCAACTGCATTATTAAAACAATAGCTAATGATTGTTTCTGTCTAATAACAGGCCATCATTGTCTGCTGTGCAATAGACGTGTTTTTAGCCTGGTTCTAAGACAATATTTGATTGACATTGTAGCAGCAGACTAGAGGTCAATGTGTTGATATGCTTCCTAAATGCTAGATATTTTGCATTATGTGCTTATGAACTTCATGACTGTGAAAGATTATGCGATGATTCCATGTAGCTGGACGTTTGTATAGCACCTTTTGAAGTATTATGAAAATGGTTCACTCAGTTTATTATGAGTGTAGCACAGTGGTCCACAACGTCCGGCCTGCAGGCCACATCCAACCTGCAACAAGTCGTCATGTGGCCTGCGATATCCAACAGGAAAAGCAACTATTTAAAAGCCAACACTGACATTAAGTTGACAGTGACTTGTGCACTGCAATCATTGGAAAAAACTAGCAGCAATGTAGCAATATATAGAAGTACTATGAGTCTCCTTTCTCTATGACTCTTTAAGTTTACTTTTATATGTGTTTAACTGTGCGTGTCATCTTCTTAAATTTTAGCATCTGAACTAAGCTGAGTCGTCACACTTGTTTGACCCCCAAATGGTTTAAGAAATCGTTTAGTGGCCGAAAAAGGTTGTGCACTACTGGTGTAGCATCAGTTGTTCTTCTGTGTGTGTTCTGCAGCCCCATGTCAGAACAAAAGTCCATCTTAAAAATCGGTGTTTATCATCGCAATCTTCTGGGTCTTGACGAGTTCCTTGGTCAAGTGGCCATTCCTCTGGATCAGTTTCAGATCTACGACCGACCTCGAAATCGGCAAGTATTCGCAAAACGTTTCTTTAATGCATTTTTTTCTCCACTTATTTGTCTACTGTGATCTACAGTTATTTATTCAGATTTATTATATTTACCATTATTATTTAATATTTTTTATTGTAATTGCACGTTCATTTAGCGCCATTTCAAGGGAGACTCATTAGAGGCACTCTCAACCTAACACAGCGATACTACAATCAAACAAAATGATCTTCTACCATTTGCGGAAAAGAAGCATTACATTATTATTTTGTTTATTATATTTAACATTCATGGTACTTATCACAGAATATTTATTGTGATTTATTATGATTTTCAATCTTTTATCAGTGTTCATGCATTCAAATGAATTTACTCTTTAAATCCATATAAAATTCATAGAAGTGTTATGTGTGGATACATTTGACTGTTTTATTTATTATCAATTATGGTATTGATCTGAAATTGGACATGTTGCAGGTGGTATACACTTAAGGGTAAACCAGGTTCTACAAAACCAGAGAAGAATCGTGGTGAGATCGAACTCACCGTTGCCTTCATGGTTCACAGCCTGTCTGGAAGTTACATTGGCCTCAACAAGTCGGAGAAGGCCACCAAGTCGCTGTCAATCAAAAGTCTTGCTCATAGTGTTGGTAAGTAACTCAGTCCCTGTGTGGCATGATTGTGTTGTGAAATGTAGCATTACTGTTGTTTCGAAAGGGTTATTACCATCACCAGTGCCTAAAATACTCAGAAATGTCAACTGCATGCTCTTCCTCAAGCTGTCAGACTGTACTGATATTGATAAGTAAAGTATATGAAGTATTAGTATGAAATCGTGTGTAGTTGACTTGACGTAATCTTTCAGAAATTCATACTATGAACTGCACACGCCAGACTAGTCAACTGCCCAATCGACAGTGTCAATTGCACATGCCAGACTAGTCAACTGCCCAATCGACAGTGTCAATTGCACATGCCAGACAAGTCAACTGCCCATTTGACAATGTCAAGTGCACACTTTGTGTCAGAAAGCAAACTATTTTAAGCCCGGACTACCATCATCATTGTTTAGATTGTACTGTATTTGAACATTTATAAAGCGCTTCTAGCGGGAAAGCCATTCAGAAGCATCCCCAGTGCGAGAGACCTCATTGTTACATCGTGCCAATAGCTTGGCTTTTCGGTGCTATTATAATTGTTTTACCCATTCAGATGTAATTTCTGTTTGACCAGTATGAATTCTGGTGGCTTTGTTCTGATGTCCGTGAGGAGAAACATTTCTAATGACCCATCTCCGGTTGAAATCAGTGTCATACTCGTACGAATAACTAAAATTGACTGTGCAGTGGGTTGCGCAACCGAGACCAACGTGTGAAATTTGATTGGAATGAATTGTCTGATAATTGCAGCCTCTGGCCACTTTTGTCTGATTTATTGTCGGGTGAAATTATCAATGCAAGTTATGTGGAGACTTCTAGAGCGCCAGTCTAACAAGATGCTAAACATCAGTTGAGGTGAAATCATAGTTGATGTCAACAATTCACTATAAATACTGGACCAGGTCAGAGAGCAGAAAGATGGTTACAGCGGACGAGCATGTTGCAAGAGATGGGTTTTTAATCAGAGATGGGAGTTTTTCTGGTCTATCGGAATTCGACCTGACTCTTATGGATTATGAGTTTTGATTGCAAATTTACTCTAAGTGATCATCAGATGACTTATACAATACAATACAATACAACTGTATTTTGATATTGCCCTCCTTACAAAGTTCAGAAGTGTACACGTCCATACGACAGAACGTTGATTGCGCTGGGTCGCTACGCAGTGGCTTAAGGTGGAATTTGAACCTGTGACCCTCCGTTCACAAGGCATCGACATGCACCACTGCACCATCGCACCCCCCCCCATAACTTATGGCAACGGCACTAAACATTGGGCCAGCCACCTTGAAGGAATGGGAGTCAAGTACCCTCCTGGTTCAGTGAAGTACTGGGTTCCCGTACCAGGTTGGTTTTAACAGGGTGGATTGAGCACCATAGCCACGCTGGTGACTGCTGTTCAGCAGAGCTTATTTGTAAGTGCTAACTGGAACCAATTTCGGTTTTTTGCATTGTTTTTGGACATCGGTTGCTGAGAATGAGTTTGTGCAGAGTTGTGTTCATTTCAGGAGATTGATAGCAGGCCAAAATAAATTGGTTTGCTTTAACATTTAACATGTGGCGAGTGTAGTTTTGAGGTGAAGTTAATTTCGAGAACTGGGTACTAAATAAAATTTTGCATCAACGCATTTGAAAGAGCTTGGGCATTATGCAAATGTTCATTATATAGGTACCTACATATGCACTAGTGCATAGCTGTACATTAAATACTGTTAATATGTGAATACATACACCCTTACATATCAGTTTGTAAGTAAGTAAGTAGGTAAGTATATTTTTCATTAAACTGGTTGCCAAAGAGCCGCACTCCGGTGCACAAAAGTGTCAAAAACATACAGAATCAGTAAGAATACAGCATTCTTGCTTATGTATGTACACACATAGATCTGTAAACTGGTTCATACTTGCATATTTTTCATGGTAAGACCCATATGCATACCAGTTCATATTTGCATACGTACCTACTTACACGCCAGTTTGTGCTTGCGTATGTACCAATGTACATGCACTCATACTTGTGCTATAAAAAAGGCATTAGGTTTCGTGGTGTATACCTGATAGAGCTCCGATACATTGATTTGCTTTTAATGGAATCATTACTCCGATTCCCCCGGATTGTTGTAAACAAGAAAATTCCATCAGATTCAATCAGAAACTTATGTCTGTGAAAAGCAGACGACCGCAGTTCTGGTTGGAAAGTTGCTCTGAGGCAAAGATTGTCTGATGACAAGTTACATAGGACGGAGCCTGTGTTGACCGACAGTCGTGCACATGCGGTGGCCACACTGGTGTTGGTGTTTTGGCAGACGTTGATTTTAAGAGCACTCTAGTGTGGATCTTGTTTTTTGCCGAAGCCTCCAGCTGATGAAACATAATGTAACGTCACAAGGCGAGAGCTCTTACCGATTGGCTGCTGTATCCCTCAAAGTAACTAATGGTCACGAGTAAACCGTGCAGCGCCGTGCCTTCTCTGTGGCTACCCCCATGACCTGGAATGGGCTCCCTACCAAGCTCTGCTAAATACCAATTGGTCATTTCACCCTGTTTCTAACTGTCCTCAAAACTGCGTTGTTCGACTGTGGTTGGGCTGGGAGTGCTCCTGAGGGGCACTATATAAAACTGCTTTAATAATAATAATAATAATAATAATAATAATAATAATAAACATTGGAATGATGTAATCGTAATCTCCAAACTTCTAAAGTGCCAATTGAAGGCGAGACGCAAGGCACCAGCCATTCACAAGCTTTGGACAATTGTGGGTGAGCAATTTGTCCAAGGTTGCTCTGCAAGTGGCTTGAGGTAAATTCGAACCTGTGACCCTCCGGTTACAAGGCACATAACATACCGCTACCCCACCATGTCACCGTGAACTCTGTGTAGTTAGCACTGTTAAGTTTATGATTAAATTACAATACGTAAGGTGACCTGTGTTTCAGGGGACAAACTGACGATGAAGTGGCCGAGCAAGAGCAATCTGAGCATGAAGTCCGGCAGCAGATCGGACGTAAGCAGTGGTGCATTTTCGGCTCAGGTCAGTTGCTCTTGGTTTTGTTTTGACCTCTGAACTTGCATCCTGGGTGTGAGAGTTAGTCCAGATACTATTTATGATGACAAATGGTTTTTCTCATTTTCTCATATACTGTACACTACTGTGTAAGATCTTCACCCCTTTCTGGATGGAAAGTGACAGCACATTGTTGTTGCCTTAAAGATCCTAGAACCTCAGGATCTCATAATACTCTGATGACAGAGACTTGTTTTTGATAAGAGAGAGGTCTCTTTATTACTTTGAATAGGCCCAAAGTAGATTTGGCATCATCATCATCATCCTCATCATACAAACATGGCTATAATCAGCGTAGAGACTGCTACATGGCCTCTTGCAAGTTTTCCACTTGGCCAGCCAGTGCGGATCTTGCTTGTGATCAAGTCTGGCCCTATGGTTTGGTTAGGCATGCTTCTGACTTCAATGTTGCATGGTTTGCTGTTTTTCTGTGACTGTCGACATTTTTCTTTTTTTAAACTTTCTACTTTTCTTGTTACCTTTCGTTAAGGGCTTTCCATTTTGTATTTGGAATTCTTTTTAGTTATATGAATTTTACTTTACTGGGATTTTCTTCTTTTGTAAGAGTATCTAAGTTTACATTTCTCAGATTGCTTTCACTGGTTTATTTAAGAAAATAGAATTGTTGAAGTTACGGATTTAAGAATTTTATTTTCATTTCATTCCACTTGCTTGTTTATTGAATTTACTCCACAGTAGTTATCAGCATTGTTCCTGGTTTTCAGATTTAATTAACATGTTGCCTTTTTGCTTTAACATGTTACAGTTTGTGTTGACATGTTACACGTTTATTTTAACATGTTTGGTTTTGTTATTAACATGCATTTTCATTTTCACCTTGGAAAGTCTATGTTAGATCTTCGTTTCTTGTCACGAGGCCTGTCTCCAGAGGGCGCAAAGGTGCCAAAGTGCCGAGGTTATGCCATTAACAGCCGGATAAATGCCAGTCCTTCGAAAGATTACTTTGCACAAGGCATATTAGTAGGTCTAAAGGAATTTGCAGCAATCTGCTTACTTACTTACCGAGCGTTTTCCGTGTTGTATGGATGTAGAAAATTTAGCCATGTTAGTTGGTTGTGGTCTACGAAAGAGTTTTAAATCTCAAAAGATGCTCTTTAAAATAATAAGGAACAGGAAGTAGCCATAGTTAAGTAAACAGTAATAGTAATTAAGTAAATAGTAATAATACTTATGTAAATAGTGATAGTAATTAAGTAAACAGTATTAATAATTAAGTAAACAGTAACATAATTATTAAGTAAACAGTAATAATATTTAAGTAAACAGTAATAAAAACATAAGAACTGATTTGTTAAGCGATTTAGTTTTCCATAATGTGCATGTGAGCAAAGTTTCCATGTAGCTTTTCTGATTTTCTTACAGTTTGGCTAATTCTGAGTTTATTGCTTGCGTTCTTACCTCTCTAGCTGAAAACTAGAACAGTTGACGTTTGTGGATAGTATGCTGTATATTTTTTTTATCTATCTATTATGTTGCTTCAAATTAAAACATATAGTGAAAAGAGATTATGTTAAAAATTGTGATAATTGCCTCTGTTGAATAGTACCATTTTCAATTTAAGTTTCTTTCAGCTGTTTAAGATGGTGGTTTTTCTTTAGGGTTCTTTGAAATTCTCTTCTGTAAAATACAGTTTTATAATTTTTGCTAAAATAACAACAGTTTGAGTTTCCATTGTAATATGAATTATGAAATGGAAAATTGAAAGTTAATGGAAGTTTTGTCTCAATGAATGATTAATTGGTTTCTTGTTTTCTTTGCAAATGTTTCTTCATTTTGTAATATTCTTAGTTTCTTCTAGTTCTCTGCTATCTGATCTTTGTCATACCTCTTCTTTCTTCCTTTGTTAAAAAAATGGCACTGACAAGCGATCAGCATGGTGCCAGTCTGATGCGATTGGACTTATATACATTTCTTTACACTGATTGATCTGAGCTGATCTAGTGACAGCCATTGTGTGATTATCTTAATGTGCTAGACAGCAATTGATGGTTTTGAAAGATTAGATAAGATGGGGAATGGCTTTGAACAAACTGTAGACAACTACATTTGCTGATTTGGTTTGTCGATGTGATGTAATTCATTTGGACTTTTTGGCGCTTTATCGATGCATTGTGAAAGTTAACTTGAAATAATGGATTTTGGATGTTTTATTTCTTGAAAAGAAGGAAATCTTACTATTTTAGAAGTTGCTGAGTTACTTTGTTGTTTGTTACTGACTGTAGAGTGCATCGCAGAAGTCATTGACGGATAGTAACTCCCTGACTGAGCCCACAAAGACGTTGGGATCTTGTAAGTCACGTTATTCAAATCCTAATGCGTCTTAGGCAATTGGCATTTCATTGTTGACTGTCTGAAGATTTGAACTCGTTCGGTTAGATGCCATGCTCTGTTTCCTGACATAATGGCTTTGTTTACGGCTCTATTGTTAGTAGTATGTTCTTGAAATGTGCTTCTTACTTTACGTTGCCTTACAAATGACAGCGTTTTTGGGTTGTGTGAACCATTGTTTTGCTAAAACGCTGATGATGGAGTCTGCCCAAATTGGTCATCTGTGTCAGGGGTACTGGCAGCGTGACGCACTGGACACAAGTGCGTCCACCCAACAAATCAAATCCACACAAGGCTTAGGCATAACTTCGATATTTTTGACAGTTTCACTGTGTAATTTTGGTTTACCATACAGGATGTACAAATAATATCATAAGATATCATATGCATGTGTTATACTGTACTTTTATGAGTCATTCTGAGTCATTTTCAGTGTTTGACTATGAGTGTCTGACAGAGGACGGGTGTGGATGGGAGGAGATTGGAGGGGTGTATGTCCAATTTTTTTAAGCCTGGCGGCACCCCTAATCTGTTTATTTGTGAAATTATATTGTTTGTGTCATAAAAGCCTAATTTACAATGTAAATGCTAAATCAGTTGGTTTGTGGTGTGTCAAAGAAACTTCAGAGGTGAGTTTTGGGGCATACAAATGTTGAAATCAATAAAGTAATCTATACTGTCCGGAAGTCCACTTGTCAGATTGTTATTGGTGTTGTGACTCGATGAGCCCAGACAGGGTCCCTAAGCACTAGTGCTGGTGATAAGTAAGTGTAACTGTTTCTGTCAGCTGGCAGAAGAAAACAATTCTAGGGTAGGGTGGGAATTAAATGGAAACTGTTACAATACAGCTGCCTTTGTCGTCGATTTGTTCCATGATACTGTCTAATCTCAGAGATTTTTTATCTTGCTTGCATGAGGAGCATCAACAGAAGGTGGTCACTTCAGTTAGATGGGTCTATTCGGTGAAATCTGGGAGAGGCCAAGGACAGAGAAAAGGAGGGAGAGACCTTATAGAAGGTGATAAGCAAGGAACCTGATCTATGTTTGTTCTGTTTAATCTGTTTCCCTACACCAGCTGTAGCGGGCAAGGACCAGATGTCGTCATTGGCCAGCCTCGTCGAGCTATCCGAGGACACTCCAGATTCCGTCTTTCCACCGGATGACTCCATCGCGTCGTCAACAGTTCCATCTCCAGAATTCATCTCTTCCAGTGATAAGTTGACTGGCGATGGAGGAACAAGGCCTGATGGAGAGGAGAGCTTGATGGAAGGAAATGCCGAAGAAACAAGAGCAAGGAAAATGACGTCTGAGTCACCAAAGACCGGATCAGCAGAGAAATTCAACGACAAATTCAGACGATTTAAGGACGGTATGCTCTGGCTTTATGGCCCACTTGTTGTATAAAGACTGCTATTAAATGTGGCAATATTTAGGTCTGGTTTTTCACTTCTTTCATTTGGGAGTGAAGATTGGTGGATGGGCGCTGTTGTTAGTGGCTGCCAGTTTCAGCATTCTGTTGTTCTGTCGTGATAAATGTTGTATACTTTATAGTTGCATGTTTCACCAAAGTGCGGTTATGCAATTGGTATAATAAAGAATATACTTACTTACTTAATTAACAGTTTAATGGTAATGGAGTATAAGTAAAATACAAAATCTTTGTTAATTCCTGTTAATATTCCTATTGCACAGTTTCCTCCATTAATCTTGATTTTCCTATTGGAGTTACATTTCTAACAGAATACCCATAATACAAATATTGGAAGTTCAGTCCATCTCCAAGATCTAATCTTATCTCTGGAAACATCTGTAGCATTGTTATCATAATGCACATGGATGGTGACTCTTGACTAAGTATTTCATGCACATGCAAGCCATGCAATCGTCGTGCATACACACACACGCACACACTCACAGCTGCTTAACTGTTGTGCTTGCATTATCAGATAATGCCACACTATAAACACAGAAATCATTATTATATTTGTTAGCAAAGTCATAGTTACTGTGAATAAAATGATTACAGGATCTGGTGTGAAGTGCTTCACACTCGGCCATCCAGGGAGAAGCACGCCACAGGTTTCGGCTTACGAGATGCACGAGATGGAGGAGTACAAGAGGACAAGGAGAGAACTCCAGAAGACGAGGAACATCCTCTCAAACGAGATGATAGATCGATTCAGCGCATATGAGAAAGAGGTAATTTTGATCGGATTGGTTCAGAATTTTGACTCCATTGGCCGAGCCACAACTATTTGCTGCTCTCCTTCTGCCAGTCATGGGGAGAGCATTACCACGATGTCTTGCTTGTCTTCAATGTTCCACGTTATCTGTATCTGTCTTATCTGTCTTCGGGTATGAGTATTCTCGTTGAGGCATGATGCAGCACTGTCATTGGTTCTCGTGCAGTCCATGTTGCTGCCCCTAAGGAATGGAATCGACTACTAATGTTTTTCAAATGCTTGAACTCTTTCCCTGCCTTTAAAAAATGCCTCAGAACAAATTATTTTTCATTGGCTTTCAAACATCTGGGTCTCTCTCTACCAGCTCTTCACCTGGCGACTCACTGACTAATGATGCTCTATGACCTTGTAAGTGTCATAAAATTTCTTAATGATAATAATAATAAAAGTTCACTCCTTGATTAAGGACTGTAGTGTAATGTACTGTAATTACCTTTGTGTAAAACTTTGAAGGTGCGTTCGAGAGAGGCAATGTTCAAAATGCACTGATGTAGACAAAATCAGACTGATGGGAGATTTTCCATGGTTTTCAGTTAGGTTATCTTCTGATGTAGCTGTTTAGGATGTTCTAGCAGTTTCAACATATCACATGCTGTGAGGGTGACCAAGACCATGCCAGGCCTTGCGAGCAATGATTTCTGGCCATCCGAATGGTTGGAAGCGGTCTTTTGGACACCCTAGTCCCACATGGACAAGAATGGTGGAAGCTGACTTGTGCCCATTGAACTTTGGGTTGCACTTAGCCTGGAGATGAACCCAGAACTAAACTAAAGAGAGGAGCGTACCACAGATGATGATGAGCTGTTTAGGTGTAACTATTTATTCTTGCTGTGTTAGGATCTCATAAAACTCGTCGTGGATCAGTCGAACGAGATTTCCAAGAAGGACTCCTACATCCGCGACCTTGAAGACTACATCGACAACCTCCTGGTCAAGGTCATCGAGACGCAGCCAAAGCTCCTTCAGAATCCCTATGAACAGCCAACTGCCATGCACCCATCCTCAGCCAAAAAACTGTCAACAGCGTCATCACCACCCTTGATTCCACTGTCCTCGACGATGCCTCCAGGAATCTACGTAACCTCAACAACTGGTGAATCTGCGCAGTCCAAAAACGCTGTTACCATGGTTACAGCACCAAACAACAAGAAGCTGAGTGCAACGAAGAACAACCGAAGGCAGCTGATTATCGCAAGTCCATTCAAAAAGCTACAGGCGCTAATCAAATAGAACCAATTACGTTCTTTGTTCGATCCACGTTCGACGATAGCATCGCCCTTTGTTTTCGACCCATGTAACGATTTAGTCTCTCTACCACATGTATTTGTTTGTTTGTGTCCGTGGTCATACCATTTTTGCTGCTGACGATAATGGCTAGGACGATGACAGTGGTGATGATTATGTGGCGATGATGAAAATTATGGTAATGGTGACAGTTATGTGATGTTGTTTCTTAGCCCTAGTTAAACGGTTGCACCATGACCTAGTCTACCAAGGTCAACATCCAGCTGCCTCACAAGTTCTCCTATAGTTGACCCAGCTGCCAGGTTTTGAGTTTATCACAAATTATAAGCCATGTTGCTCAATTTTGGATGTGTTTAGTTGCCAAACTTCGTATTCTAAGATGATCATCTCAGTATGTTCACGAAGGGGTTATGCAATTCCGACATCTCTAAACCGTGATGGTATTTCTTCGGCAGCCTGCCACTGAAAAAATAATTTTGTAGCTCTGCCGAGGATTTTGTTTGAGTGGTGCTTTCAAGTCGTTCAAGTATGTTCAGTTTGTATCGGTTCATCAGAAAATCTTTAACCCTTGGGAATTGTGCTATGGAAGTTGAAAGGGTTTTATTGCACGATCCTCCCTATCCTGTAAGTTTGGTATTGGTTAGTTTTAAGCAGGATATCTTTCTAAATGCTGTAAATGAGGAATGATATGTGGATTGTGCTTGATATTAAGATATTCTTGCAAGTGTTGATGCTGGTTAAATATTGATGTGAGTTAATATTCTCAGTTGATATTCTTCTTTCTGAGACTAATTATGTCTTTGTGTCACTTTTATGACGTGTTGATTTTTGAGTCGCTTTCTAGTCTTAAAGTTGATAAAGATGTTTGATGCTCACACATTGAACATTTGACTTATAAACTGCGTCGTTCTCCCTATTTAGGTGAACTTTGTTATGTATTTAGTACATACTGAGACGTATGATGGGCTTCCTGTTCTGTAAAGTCTTGATGGAGTTTTATAAGTAATTTTTACTTCTTGAATGGCTTTATAAATTTGCAGGAATAAGTACGTTAAACATGTTTGGCTTTGGTTGGTGTGTAAATCTGCTTTTAGGAATCTGCATAAAGAGACTGCTTGTTGTATAAATTTATGTAAGGTAGGATGGGTGTATAAGTTTTCATGCCAGTGATTAAAATTAACCCACACATATGCACTTAGAGTTCAACTCCTCACATGCCCAAGACGCTGCTCTTTGGTACTGTAAGATGCACTTTGGTACTATAAGATGTTTCTGGTACTGAGGTACTCATCATGCTCTCTTGTACTTAAGATGGTTTTGATGCAGTACGTATTGGCTAGGTTCTGGATATTAGGTCCAGTCTCGATCTTTTGTTCAGCATTTACCAGAGTGAACCAGTTGAACAGGTACTAGTCTGTTTGAGCTCTTGCAATGAAAACAGGAACTTACCTGTGCTGCACCTGCATTCATCTACACTTGCCATCCACCAGGCCACAGTACCACTATCGTACTGTGTTTGGCCACTCCTCTTTATGTTCTCTGATTGGTACTTAAGACATACATTGATCCTCCTAAAATTTTGTTATACCTGGCATGCTCTTTGGTGCTGTAAGATACTCTTTGAGATGCTGTTTGGTACTGATTTTACAGTAGTTTTTGTCATGTTTTTGATGCTATGTTGTTCAGTACCACGTAGGTGATTCAATGTCCTTTTGGGACAGTGTTTTACACTATCATTTTAGATGTTATCATAGGACTTCCAATTTTCGTCCGTGTGGTTCTGTGTTGAGAGCTAGATGCCAAAATCTGCATGCAGGTCCGTTTTGTGCCAAATATTTCTGCCTGTGTATATAAACAGTCATTTGTGCCAAGAAACTTGTCATTTTTTACTAGGAAGTTCAATGGGGATTTTGCATGGCACATGTTGATGCAAGAGGAAGAAGAGAACTTTTTCTGTAATTGTCCTGATAGCAGTGCCGGATGTAAACATGGTGAGGCCCTAATCTATATAAAGCTTGAAACCCCGTGTTAAAAAATTACACCAGAAGGGCTCACAAAACTTGAACACATATACACCCTTTAATTATTTAATAGCAAGGCATTTAAGTGAAAAATTCAAATTATTTTCAAATGAATGCATTTACTCAGGCGAAGTGGAATTTGCTACACAAGCTATTTTTAAAAGGTTCGAAATATTATATATATAGAGGTGGAATTTGCTACACAAGCCATTTTTAAAAGGTTCGAAATATTATACATATATATATAATATAAAATAAATAAAATTCTGAATTGTTTAGGTCCCTGCAGATTTTGAGGCCCTAACCTTTAGCTTTTTTTAGCTTATTCGGAATTCCGGCACTGCCTGAGAGGGACTTGAAGCAGCAGGTGCCTGTGCGCTGTGCTATATAATCGACACTAGCCAGAAAGGCAAAGACTTCTGCAGAGTACCAAATGATACTGGGTACTGCATTGTACAATTTAGCCCGAGTACAGTGTGCGTCTCGTTTGCCCCTATTAAGACTAAGGTTTTATTCTGCTGTAGTTGCATGTTTTTTGTAGAGGTGCCATTTGCTTCTTTGTGGTATGCTTCCCAGTACGTTTCTCACTGGTGCTACTTTTCGGTTATTTTTACTTTAGTTTTTCAAGTTGCAGTTGAGTGTATGTTTTGTTTTAAATCAAAGCTCTGACTGTCAGTTTTGTTGGTAGATTCTGCATGAGTTTTAACCAGTTGATATCTATTTTCTATGATTTTTTAATTAGTTTAGAAATGTCTGTAGGTGGTTTTCATTGGAAGGTTGTCATTTGTGAGTTTAAAGTAACTTTTAAAATGTTTTATGAGTTGCGTTGAGCAGTATTTTTACCTGAAAAAAATTCTGAAACTTGTCATATCTGTGAAAAATAAATAACGCCTGTAATAATGACAAGATGCAGTGGCATGCTAGATAAATGCTTTTCCATTATGCTTTGGCCCTGCTTTTGATCTGATCCTAGAATCTAGCATAACAGCAACAACAAACCTAGGCGAAATTCAATGCCTGCATGATCTACATTTGACTCACCCAATAAGATGGTTCTTCAGCTGGATAGTAATTATAATTTTTGTGTTCTTTGCAATTTTTGGTAAATCCTGAGGGATATTTACTATTGTTGGCAATCGAGTAGAATCGGTAACAGTCATTATTATTGATATTATATTTGGAATTAAAATGGCAAAGAACAGTTTGCATTCACTGCTAGAATTTCATCTGAACTGATTGATATCTAACATTCTGTAATATTTGGTTCAGATGCCTTGGACATGTAGTGCAAGGTGTCATTGACTGATAGATCATTGAATTGATCTGTAATTGATAGTTTTGTTAACTATTGCTGATTTCATATGTGCGTTCAGTTGTTAAGTGATGGAAATCTTATAGTATTTCTTAGTGACGCCTTTGTGCCAATTATAATCAAAATGGGCTTCCAGTGTACTGCACAGTGTTTCAGAAAAATATGTGAACTTAACCATTTAAAAATTTTGCTCTTGCACCTTAGTCTGCAGCGTGTGTGTGTGCGTGCGTGCGTGCGTGTAGGTGTGTGTGTGTGTGTGTAGGTGTGTGTGTGTTGGCGCTTAGATCACGACATAAAACTTACCTTTTCGTGAACCCCTAAAGGTTGCTTCTATGGTTTTGGTAATTGTCTCCCTAGTTTGAGCCCAGACTATAAAAAAATTTGGGTTTATGGTTCTCATCTGGTCTAAATCCAGATTTGAACATGAACGTAACACTTAGCAGCAACCGTCAACTGGTACCTTCTGCATGAGTATGGTAATGCTATGGAAGTTTATGGATGAGGTTTCTGAATAGATACAATCGTATATAGTGCCAGTTTTCTAAAGTGTAGCAATTTTTCTGAAACACTGTGTATTTTACTTTCTCAGTATATACATAGATACTGCTGTTGACTAATAATTATAATTCATTACTCAGTTGACTCTCAGTATTAATCAACAGATGTTGGAGTTATTTTCGTACCCAAGTGTAGTTTTGTTGATATTTCTTTACGTATTTGCACGCTAGTTGTGTATTGTGTTATAAGTATTAGTTTTTGACTGTTAACTTGGAATTGAGTCATTGCTGTGGCATAAATGAAGATTATGGTTTCTCGTTTGACTTTTTTCATGGAGCAGTTTCATACATTTATAAACCGCAAAGATGTTGAAAGATGTTTGTAAAATCTTAAAATGTCCAGGTGCTTTAATTCTTTGTGAGAACCCATGACACCAACATAGAAAGAAGTGCTAAAACTGCAGCATTGTTAACAATACCCAAGTGTGTATACATAGTATGAATTTAATGTAGTGCGATGACTTAGAAAGGACGGTGTGAAATCTGCGATACAAAATCAATGCCCACCGTAGAATCTGATGAAGTCTCATCCATTGTGCAACTGTAAAAAGTTAGGCAAACTTCTCAGTTGGACTACAGGTGTCACTGTTTGACACTTGTAAGTATACTCTGATGGAAGAACTCAAGTTGATTGTTCACCAAAGGGTACAATCAGTCAATCAATCATTGCTACTTCACACAGGTTAAGACCATCTCTTCGCCTAATTATGTGAAATTGCTAGAATCGTTGTAATTATAAGTTTGTCCTGTGTACTTTCTGGTTAGTCCAAGAGTTCTGAACAGTGTATGATGTTCAATTTCTGCATAATCAAATATTGTATTATATCTTGAATGCTTAACCCTTTAACGACGAGCGTGTATTAAAATGTATGGGAAAACTAATCCCTCTCGTCGTTAAAGGGTTAAGATTTATTTGTTGGCTTTTTGCTGTTATTTGCCTAATTTTCTATTAATTGCTATAATGCTATATATCTATATATATAATTACAACACAGGTTTGTAAATTATTTCTTGAAAATAATTAAGAAATTTATATCTCCCTGTAACTTTTGATAACTTTGTTTTCATAATCATTTCTTACCGTTTTGTATCATTAATTTTTATTTAGAATATTTTCTAAGTTAATGTTACTATTTTAGATCAGTATCTTTTGGTTGGTTCGTGTTTGCTCTCCTAGATGAGTTTGCTGGTAATTACTTGGCTTTGGAAACTCGGAGGAAGGGAGGCACAGTTGGCCGGCGTGCCTCTGGTGGTCCCTGCTTGCACAGATGGCCTTCTGTACCACTGTTGCTGGGATTCTAGTGTCACCACCGACAACTGAAAGGGGCAATTCATTGTTGAGCCATAGAGTTGACAAGGGTTTCCAGTTGTAGGACTGCCCTTCTGGAAGGTTACAAACAAACCTCAGCATCTAATCACATTACCTCAGTTTCACCTTGCTGGATTGAAAAATGCGACCGCAGGTTCCGAGTGTTTTAAATTTCCTAGGTTGTAATTTCCTTTCTGTTTACAGTCGTTCGTAATGTAATCTCATGACTTAAAAATGTTCATTAATATTTCTAGTAAGCATTTTCTGTTTGAAAGTGACATTGATATTTTATCAATAGGTATTTTATAATTAAGTTGTTTTTGCAGCACGCTGATTACCGGTAGAGTGCTTGGACTGTTAACAACGAATGTATGGGTTCGAGCCTCCACTGAGGCAGTCACTCCGTAGGGACCTTGAGCAAGTCCTTCACGCACAATTGTTTAGCACTGTTGCTCTTCTATCGTATGGCTGTATGCGCACTTCTGAAGTTTGAAAGGAGGGCAATATCAAATGCAGTTGTATTATATAATACATCCAATCAAATGTTTTTATTATGAAGACTGGCCAAGTAAATGACTAGGCCAACACTTTCTACTTGTTGCTGACTCTCTTGGTTGGTTTAAATGACTGCTCCATCAGTTAGATATTTTCATAATTATTAGTAATTATGAAATGCACATTATTATTACCAAATATGTTAGGTAACCAGTGTTGTTATTACTTATATGAGTTAAGTCATATTATTGGTATTATTACCAACTATTTTTGTTGTAAAAGCTGCATTGTTATTATTATTGTTAAAATAAAAAGGGTGTTTAATTGAAAGTCACATTTGAAATGCTGAGTTGGCACCGAGTAACAATCTTTTCTGTTGATAAATCTAGAGTTAAAATTCTTGTTTTGCAGAGCGAGTTCCATTTTGATTTGTAGACAAGCAGTCTATTAACTCCAGCCACTTGACAAGCTGAAACACGCTTTCTCTAAAGTAATTTCTTGTTTTAGTGTTTGATTTCACACCTTCTGACCACAGCCTAATCTTCATAAAATTCCCTTCTGAATAACTTCTATAATTTATATTTAAAAGAGTGTTTAATGTTCCTGCTAGTGTTTTTGGTCAATTTCAGCTACTAAAAATCCTAAACAATAACAGATGACTGAATCAATTACGGAATCCTTCAGAGGTTCTGCAAGAGGCTACACAAATGCTCAAGTACATTCACTCAACACATTAACGATGAGCGTGCACAAAAATGTATGCAAAACTAATTCCCCTAGTCATTAACAGGTTAAAGGAAATTTTCGTACTGTAATAGTGGTTAATAATAATAAGCAGCCTCTGCATGTTGCATATTAATTAGTTACATTAAATGATTCAAAATTTGTTACTTCAGTAGTTTAGTCACTAAATAGTTTCTGAATTTGCAAACTTTACCAGATCTGCTGCGTAATAAATAGAATCTTCACTTGCATTGGACAACAGGGAAACTTGATGACAGATGCAAATTTATTGTTAAAAATTAACAGAAGTAGCTCAACATAAACTTGAAAACTCAAAACGATGAAAATATCTTCCGATTTCAAAACCCATCACCAAAAGTTCAACATCAGTAAATCAACAAACATTTGATGCCACATCTCAAGTGCAATACTAGTAACCAAACTGTCATATTATTGTCCAAACTCAAGCACAGTAACTTGCCGCATAAGAATGGTTCCCAAAAAAATCAAGTGCTAAAAGTGGAATAACCAAAACTGGTGCCAGGAAGTGTGGTACCCTAAATCCCGTCATTAGACATGTTACCGTCAAAATAATTCCAAATCAAAAAAGTGTTGTTCCACTAATTCCAAAGCCAAAGTGTAGTGCTTTTGAATCCAAAATGCAGCAAACATGTGGTGCCCTTAAGACTTCAAACGAAATCATAGAAATTTGATGTGAAAAAGGATTTCAACGGTTTAAACTTTAAAGTAACAAAGAAGATAATGTAGTGATGGCTCAAAATGGTATAACTGCAGGGTAGTCAGAAATCACAGCTTGAAAATTTTTTTAATAAATGCAATACCAGATCATATTAATACATGGCTGGTAACGCGAATAAGAACATCGTAATCGTAATCTCCAAATTTATAAAGCACCACTTGAAAGCCAAGTGCATGGCACCAGCTTATTCAAGTGCGCTGTTCAGTTATGTGGGTTTAGGTATAAAAATTAACAAAACAGATTACTATTGCATATATCACTCGATTTCAACCAACGTTGAGTATAATATATCAAAACAGTTCTGCTAAAATAAAGATACTTTGAGTTAGCTTTAATTAAATTTGCTACAATCATTAGTAACAATACTAACTCTTACGTTATGGCAGCTGTTAAGTATTATAACTAGTCTGGTTTGAATAATTTGGTCATACGTGTATTAAGATCAACATATTATTTTAATACATTACAACCGGGTTCAACACTTAACATAAGCATACTTATACCATGTTTTAATTTTCGCTACCGTGCTCAAGATAACAGTGTGCATAAATTGGCTGCTTTTAAGCAATCTAGTTTAAATGCTTTAAACAGCAATTGCTTTTACAAAAAACAACATTTAAGGAAAATCATTTGCTAGTTTCACAAGAAAACTTTTCAGAAATAAGCCACCTACAGCCAGAAATATGCACAGTTTTAGAAGTTTACCTCTTTTGTACAACAGTAATTTCTCAGTTATTATCAATGTCAGCAGTAGCTAGTTTCTGTAGCTAGCTGTCCTATGTGGTAACAGATTTAGACAACCAACAGCCTGTTGCCATAAATGAATACACATAAAATATTAATTTTTAATACTTCTGCTTATTAAAAGTAAATTGGAAAAAGTTGTCAGAGACAGATATAAGATATACGCAACATAACTTCAAAATCTCCAAAAGGCACCAGCTATAACCTCACCCACGAAACTTGTCTGAACATTTGTCATCTATTGCAGTTTATAAATGAATTTCTCATCGCTTACAGATTATTATGTAGCGCTATGGTAAGACCGCACAGTTCTATCAGCATCAGCGATCTTAGGCACTTTCTTGAGGTAAAAAAGATCTTTCAACAACCTACCAGTTTTTTATTAAAAATTATTACACATCAGCAAACTGTCGATTTCACACTGCAATTCAAAATCCTGAGAAAGTGATGAAAGCGTGCAGCTTGAACAGTCAATCTCCACGATAACTAGGAGTGAAGTCAAAACACATTAGTTCCAACTGCCCAGTAAGAGAAAAATAGATTAAAATAATAGAAATTCAAATACAACCGTTACGATATATAATACAGAATCAGTACGACAGTGGCAATGATGATAATTCAAAATTATTAAACTCGTGTTCAAATCTGTCCCATATTAGAGCCACAGTTTTCCTAGAAGTAGCAGGAATACAAACTAAGATCGGCTTCACACCAGTCCATCAAAAGCAAAATATCTCCTTTACCAGTAACTATTTACTAGCTGATAACTTATTACAGCAATTATAATCTTTTACATCAGCATTTTCAATAGCTTAATAAAGTTCTCAAACTTTACATTTACAGTACCACGTCATGATGATGTTCAACATATTTAAAATGTAAGAAAGTAATCATGCGACAACAATTAGCATCTTTTAGATGCCATCATGTATATATATTTCATTAATATATTGAATTAGCCATCATGCAATATTTAACATGCTGATATATATACGTGTTTAAATATGTAAAATATTTAGCAGTGGCACTTGTCAGCACGTTCTTTCTCATGGAATGGTCTGTCTAATGAATCGGAGGCACAGGAGGATTCCCATCATCTCGATCTCCCTGTAAAATAATCAAATGGAATGTAACATAATCAAAAATATCCTTTAGCAACCCTTGTATAATACCACTACTAACAATAACAGAAATACCAACAGCAACAAAAACCTCAGCGTAATCATAATTGTACCCTGCATCAGCAATGATGATGATGATGGCAAAGATGATATCAGTATGAAGATAATATCAGTATGAAGATAATAACCGGTTCCGGACGTGGCTTTGCATCTGGCTGTCGCCGGAGGGATTGCGGACGAAGCAAGAAGAGGGCAGTCGCTATGACGACCCAGCCAACCATCAACATCATCATCATCCCGAAACCGTCAGCTGACGGGTCACCCTGCGGTCCAGGCACTGCAATCAACATCATTTAAGGTGCTACATCAAACTAATCAAATCTCAAGACTTCTATGATGCCATTAATTAAGCATAAGGTGCCAAACTGATAGGATGCAGAACAAAGACAACAAAATTCAGATATCAAGTCTACGACATATGTAGTTGTAGTCTCTGGATCATTTAGTACAGTTAGACAGAATGGTACATCAGTGGTTCATTTAGGGTAAATGACAAGAAAAGGAGAGTCATGCAAGGGCAGATTGAAGGGAGTTTGCAGTTAAAGGAGGGAAAGGGAAAAGAAATGGAAGGGAGAGGCATGCAGCGTTTCCGTTAATGCCCAAATGGTGGTTTTACGTCCGAAAAAAAAGTCCAAAACATCAAAAAATTGACAATTTTGGCTATTTACCGCAAAATTCTAGGTCCGGACGTAAGTGGGCCATGGTTCTATGTCTTAATTTTGTGCTCCTAACGGAAACACTGGAGCGGTAGGGTAGGGTATGGGATAGTCCCCGGCGCCGCCGCCATCCGCCGCCGTTAAGCCCTCAAGTCGAAACCAGTCGCTAAGCTATCGACTGCTAGCGACTTCGTTCACTTAATATTTTGCTTGTTGTTTTAATCGCGGTTTCCAAGTTTCGATTTGACGAAGACATCAGCAGCAGGACATGAGCAACACTTACAATATAATAGGCCTACAATATTCGTTTGGTGAGGAAAACAAGCCGACAAGCCGCAACTTGGTACATTATAAGAGATAGGGTTTGCTCTATTAGTAAGAATTCTTATGCAGAATACGGATGATATAGTTGTTGTTGTTGTTTTTTTGGTAAAGTGAATTTATGCATTCTATTACAAAGATGGTGTTGATGATTACGAAGAGGGGGAATAAGCAGGGTGAGAATTGTCGGGGATATGGGGTTCAACCCCTTAGGCTTCCCTATGACCCCCAAAGTTAAGTATTCATTGCACATCCCATGGCAGGAGGTCGTTTCCAAGCCTTCAGCTACGCTGGTGTGATTTAGCAATATATGATTCTGAATCTCTGACAAAGTGAAGAAATTTCCATGATGTGTCATGTATGCAGTTTTGAATTTTGTCAGCAAAGGATTTGATTTTGATTCGGGTTCGACTTGCAAAACTGCTAGCTCTGAAATATGCTGCTTTCAAATTTCGCTGACATCATTTTGCAATTATTCAACTCCACATGGATCAAAATCTAACCCATAGCCATTTCCCTACAATTCTCACACTGGGAATAAGTGCCGGATTACATGATTCTCATTCTTTGCTAACTGACTGAAAGATGCACGCATCAGCAGTTTCGGCCAACTGCATGGTTAGCCGTAAGATCGGAAACTTCTATAAATTCTCCTCGCTTCATTTGATTTATAAAATACTTAATTTCACGAATTCACAGTAACATTAGTTTTTACAGTCACCGGTCTGTCCCCTGTCAGCATGCCCACATGGAGCGGAGCCCATATTCCCATACTGGACCCGTAAAGAGCCAATATGGGTTACATCAAATGTCCACGGAAATGATGGCACGGTTAGTACAGTATGCGGTAAAATGTATTATATTGTTAGGTAATCAGGTATGTCCAACAGACACAGCTGATTACGTGAGAAGTCGATAGCAAGTCGCTAAGTCAGTCGATAAGTCTAAGCGACTTAGTCAGTCGATAAGCATGCGACTTAGTCGACTAAGTCGCTAAGTCAGTCGCTAACTCATCAAGTCAGTCGCTAACTCCTTAGCGACTGACTCCGGGGACTAGTATGGGAAGGGAGAGAGGCAAGGGTGGGAGGGGAAAGGAGGAGCAGAAGGTGAAGAGCAAGGGGAAGAAAGTGGGAACAGCAATGGATTGTCTCAGTTAGGAACATTAGCATGCAAAATGCCCATGCAGAATATGATAGTAAAAACTAATGTTTATTCTTATTCATAGTTGAGAAGTTACAGCATAAAATGTGGCTAATGATGAGTTATTAGTTTAATTTTTCTCTAAACACAACTCGTAAGTTTCTTGCACGTTAGAAATAGTTTAAAGCATTTGAAAAATATGCTCAGAGTGGCTTAGGTCAACTGCTAACAAAACAACCTTTCCCCACTGTGTGTGCGACAATCGTATGCCATTGTCTCCTGCGAAAACTGTTTGAATTTTGTTGTCATGCCGTGAAACTCTGAAAGAAAGGCTGTTTTGTCAAAAATCACAATTAACCTTAGTTAGCATTATGTATAGGGAACTACCCTCTTCACACTGCCTGAAAGAAAACAGTTCCCTGATGCTATCTGCTCCTCTTGCTCCCTCATTCAAAAACCATCAACCTGTAATTATGTGAATAATAAGATATTGAAAGTCTTACTGTCTTGAATGCATTCGTTGTCGGCACAATATGACTGTGAGTTTCTGAGCTAATGACAAAATTGAAAACAACAATTGTAATCATCAACTTATTTGCTTTACTCACAGCGTATATAATTATGGCATTGCCTTAAAAGTTTTCATAATAATGTCGATTACCATTATGTAAGATTCTTGCCTACTCAATCATATAACACAACTTTACTTGCCTTAACTTTACTTATAATTTTGCCCCAAGGTAAGTTTGATCCCTCACTAATTAAAATATTTTCTGGAGATTACAAAAGAATTCTGTGACAGTTAGAACTCGTCAAGATTGTAATAAACATTATTATTACATATGGTTCCTGAGGAGTTGACAAATTATTTGCAGAATAACAAATTATTACTATTACTATTCATGCATTCCTGCTATACCAATCTGGCTAGAACACCAAATACCCAACCAACCGCCAGAGATAGACTGTCTGAGGGAAGAGAAGCCCTACCAGATTAAGAAGCCTCTGCATCGCCATTTGGTGATTCCACACGCACTCGCAAGGATCAAATCCACCGTCCGCCATCTCTGATCACGATATTGTTCACAAAGTGAGCTTAAATCTGAAATAACAAAGAAATACACTCCTATTGCTATTATTACTAAGAATAATATTACCGGAATGGTTCCGCCCTTATGTAATATTTCCTAAAAAGATATCATACCTAAATAAAAGAAAATTAAGAGACTGGAATAATATTTGGCCCAAACCTATAACGGAATGCAACAACAACGAACCAACAGACCGAGTACAAAACAGAATGTAAATAAAAAAAATAAAGCGCTTGACCGGACAGTATAATACTGGGAAAAATAATCGTAAACAGTTTACACGTCGATTGGACTAGGAAGCCCAACTCGATGTGGTTAAAGCATTAAAGCCAAATATCCTTGAAATAATAACATAAAATACTAAATGTTTAAAGTTTATCAATGGTTACAAAATACTCAAATCCAATATATAGTAAAAATTTATAAATATTAAACGTTCACCGTCACAGAAGGCAATCGGCAGCTGTTTGCAAACAACGATGACGTGTTTAGTAATTTTATCGACTAGCGTCTAATCAATAATGGCTTTTACGTACACTCCGAGCATACTGATGAATACATTCAGAACGTGGTGTGGAACAGTGTCGAGCAGGGTTGTCAAAATAATAATAAACAAAAACCTCAGAGTCCATGCATGGCCTCCACATAAGTCGTAATGCTGCATCAAGTTAAGGAAATAACAAAGTGTCCTTATCTCTACAAAAGCGCACCGCAAACAATTTGATCATGATATCAATTTAATCGTAAATTTTAAATTTTTTTGAACTGTCGTCTTACCTATAAAACCCTCACATTGAGCACTTCTGCCTAACTTCAACCATTACTCTCTCCTTACATTCCACCATGCAGTCTGCGATCTTAGGGTACGGTGTAGTACAGGGCTCTCATGCATTCCAATTTGCCTCCCCTAAGTTTGTAAGTAAGTAAATAAATAAATGAGCAAGTAAGTAGCCTTTGCTTCAGGATAAAATATCATAGTGTTCCATTTGTTTCTTTATGATAAACAACTCTACCAGTTTAACGAATGAATCATTTAGAGAACAGTGCTATTTGTCAAAAGTTTTCTTCTGTTATAATAATTTGCACATTTCAACAAATAAAGCAACAACGCACAAAATTAATTGAAGTGCGAATCAGCAAAACGGAAGTACTCTATTTGACCGTTGCAACTACTTAATATAGCACTACCTGTGGAAATGTTATTTACACATTTGAGTTGATTTGCAAAAGGCAGGGTGATATAAAGCTGAAGTAGAGAATTTAAACTAATTTGTGTCCCACATTGTAATTTTGACACACACAGAATGCTTTTTGAACAGATCCAATCTTTGTATGACCAACAGCTCTACGATGACGTTAAATCTCTGGTATATTGCTACTTTTGTTACGATTTGCCTCCTTCGTTTTTTTTATAATGTTCTGAATCTTGAGTTTAGACATAAGTGGAAGTGTTTGATTTTGGTATAATATTATATTGTTGATGAGACTTTGACGGAATGACTCCATATTTGCGTGATTGCTTTGCTTATTTGTGCATTTGCATTTTCTCTGTTGTCATGCCTCGGTTTTACTATATAGCATCTCAAGTTGCCGTCTTATGGTTTAGGTCTTTAGGGCCACTGTAATATAGCAAGGGTCTACTCCAATTCCCGAAACACCTCACCCGAAGGTGATTAAAAGGCAAAACAGACCGAAATCGTGGAAACTGATTCTACCAACCATTAAAAAATCCCGAAAACTAGTCGTCCTGTGTCCGGAGTAGCATACAGGCAAAGTATCGCGAAAGTTAGATTTGCACAAATAATTTTGTTTTCGTATAGGAAACCTATTTCGGGGATCCGTTGACTTCAGTTTCGGGGAACAGGGTGTCGAGGATTCACTCTGCGGCCATATAGCTACCATCCCAAAATCGTTTTCAAGTCATTGTGTCACAAACAGGCTAGGCAAGTGTGGATATAAAGAGCTACATCCAATAACAAGAAGTTTGTAATTCTCCAAGTTGAATTTGACTGCTTTCATTTATGAGAGACAGCATCATAGATGTAAACATTGCGATTTTCAGCAGTTGAGACTATGTAATTGCCTTACCATCTAATGATGAGTTAATGTGGTTTTTAGGCTTCTCTTGCACTGACGCATTGCGAACACAATCCAGAACAGTTTGGCATCACGATTCGCTACCAGATTCTCTGCCTTCAAGCTGAAGCCTACTACCACTGTGGCCAGTACAGACAGGCTGAAGTATGTCAAATACAGTTCGACTATTGAGTACAGCTGTACAGTCTAACACTGTAATGCACCAATTCATCGCAATTTGACATGACATTTTTACAGTGAATCAATGCAACATTACAATAAAGCACTGCAATACAGTACAACAGTACAGTGTACAATGCAGTCCAATAAGGCCTGAGATTATACAGTATAGTAGTAGTAATAGTTTCAGTTTAACAACACTTTGTGATAACAAAGATTGTTAGCGTTGCCTCTCCATCAAGGCTTGGGACTGGCACTGTCAGAGTACAAACAGTGGCAAAGTTTTATACAATATAACAATGTTGTACAGTTTTAAAATAAATCATCTCTGTGTCAGCAGTGACTGTTATCTGAGCAATGTTTGCTTAGTGATGAAGTTTCATTTCTAAAAGAACTGTGACACTATCTAGGGTAGCATAAGCTGCTCTTTTGTGAGATACTATACAAGCTGTTAGATTAGTTAAAATGATTGGCAAAAGAATCTTTGTCGTAGAATCAACAGCTGATTTGAATAACCGCCACGTCCTAAATATATATTAATCTGTTTTCTCTCACTTCAATTTTTTTATGAATCCTTGGAAGTTGACAATGTTATTTGGGCCATTATTTGTGATTTATAATTTCTATGTTTTTCTTTCATTTTCTTGGTAAATTGTTATGCAGTACTAATGCTGCCTTACTGCCTTTTATTTAACGGGTTAACCTATTTGGCAACTGTTGCATGAGATTTTAACAAATCTGTAAGGTGTGATGTGCATGGATTGCGTTTGGATATGATTTACAACACCAGTATGCATTCGTTACTTTGTAGGCTTCCTTTCAGTCAGCAATTCAAATGAAGAAGATAATCAAAGGAAAAGGAAAGGGACAGAACATAGTAAGGCAATCCATTTACTTTTTCAAATTTTTAAGCTAATTAAATGTAAGAAAAGAAGTCACTTGTTTTTGTAACCATTTTCTGTTTTACTGAAAATTCTTCATCTGCGTCATGACTGTTTACATCTTCACGTCCTTGTGCGTTTGTTTGGAAAAAGTGCTATATTATAGGTAGCCACATTCATACATACATACTTATTACTGTATACTCCTGTTTCATACTGATGGTAAAAGGGTAATCGTAATCTCCCAACTTCTAAAGCGCCACTCGAAGACCAAGCGCAGGGCAGCAGCCTATTCACAAGCACTTAGTAAAAACTGCCATGTACCGTAGCAGAACACAACTGAGGTGGTCATTTCCTTCTTTCATCCCAAATTCTACTTCTTATTGACAGAGGCAGCTGTATACAAACAATTGGTCTGGGGTTGTTAGTTAGAGTCTGCTCAGCAGGCTGAAACCTGCAGTGATTGGATTATAAACTCGGCGTGCTACCAAATAGATGATTGTGCTTCACGTTACGTTTACTTTATATTCTCTTGTGCTGTTTATCTGGTCAGTATCTATAGTTGTTTATATTCTTATATTTGTAATTATCTGAATTTGTGACGACAGTGTTTTTGTGGATTGTGGTGCATTTCAGCTTTTAATCTAAACTTTTGTTCTTACAGGATTCACCAACCGAGGTAGAAATGAAATATCATCTCCACGAGTGTTATATCCACTTAAAGCAGACAAAAGAAGCAGTTCACACGGTAGGATTGTGTCCATGTAAATTTATCGCTGAAAGACTTTAAAAAACAAAAAGATAGTCTCTTTTACTAGTTACATGAGGCAGTCATTGGTGTGAAGTGTTTGCTTCAGCTTTTGGCCGTGCCATATGAGGGCCACTTCTTTCCCTGGCGGTGTGATCTTCTCTCCAGCAATGTATGGTCAGTGTACTAATAGGTGAATTGGGTACTAATGGAACAGGAAGCTCTAAATATTTTCCTGCCTGGTGGGATTTCTTGACTAGAAAAAATTAAGTGATATGAAAGTCTGGTATTACCAGCAAGGAAGTTTTTAATTTAGTTAAGTTGCATTTTTTGCCTTGGCTTCATTATAAATTATAACTTGTATAATAATGTTAAATCTAATGTTACTGTGAGCAAAGAATGTTCTGGAGAAAGCACCACTCACTGAAGATGGCATACATGTATGTGACCTTTTATGCAGCCCCTAACCTTTGCATTGTTGTTAGTTACCTGCTGTTGTGTGTTATCTTTATTGCAGTTAGAGTCGATTAGTGCCAAGCATAGGTCGTGTAAGGTCAATCTTGCACTAGCGACCTTATATCAGAAAACGGGAGGCAATGATAGATCTGCCGTAACTGCCTATAAAGAAGTCCTCAGGTGGAATTTTCCTCTAGTTTCTTATCCAGTAGTCTAATTTTAACCAATGCCTTTTTTTGTATCTGTGAACAAAACACTTCTGCAAGCTTCTACTGATGCATAACGATAAATTTTAATAATTTTAACAACCCAAACTAAAGATAAAAATTAAGGAAGTAGATTTACAGTGTTGTACATATGTGAATTGATCTGACTGACCTAGGTCCACCTTTAAAGCAGTAAATTCCATAAATATTTGCAGGGAAATCGTCAGGTAGCGCAACCAGAAGAAGAGGATCAGTAATTATGTACTCTTCAGGCAGCAGTGGCCCGCTGGTTGTTGTCAAATTTTTCCTTTAACCCAGGGGTTGATCAATCAGTTCAACATGTTTCGGTTTACTTCGATGTTCAAATCTGTGTCTCACTTGTAAACTGTGCCAACATGGAATATGGGTGACTGCTGTAGGAAGAGAGCTGTTGTCATTCTGCTTTCTGTACATGTTTAGGGAAAATCCGCTGTCGGTTTCTGCCATCAAAGGTCTTCTAGCGTTGGGTGTCAAGTCGCAGGAGGTTGAGATGCTCGTTCGAACATCCTTGCCCTCTTCATCAAATCTCGAATGGTATGTGGCGATAAATTCAAATGACGATTAACGGTAGTGGACTGGCTTGTCGGAATAAAACTGGCCTATTCAGAACCAAAGAGTAAAGATCTTGCTTGCTGGAAACGATGGTTTTGGAGCTGATTAGATAAAAAAAATTTGGCATGAGTAGTGACCAAAACCTCTTTGTAACTATGTCATTTTTTTATATTTCTAGTTACCATGTAAATCCCATGTTTACTTCAGGTTTAGAGTATGACCTCATTTAAAAGCAGCCTAATTCAGTGCTTCATACAGTTCTTCATTTAGCTGTATTACTTCATTTGGAGCAGAAATTCATACAGAATTCTCAAATAGTATTTATATTTTATATGATTGTTTCTCAAAAGTTTAGCTTATCATTTCCATCTTTCAATGTTGTTTTTGTGAGGTTGAACTTGTGGATCAAGGGTCACGGCCATCTGGCGGTCAAGGAGTTCTCACCAGCAGCATCCACTCTGTCTGGACTCGACATTCGACCGCTTCTCTACAACAACGTCGAGCTGCTGGCCAGTATCGGCGAGGCACAGTTCATGAATGGCGAATATTCACTTGCGATGACGACACTTAAAAGAGTAGGACAATAAGCCTTTTTGGTAGAATTAAAAAACATTTGTTGAGGTGCTATATAAATGGTGTCTTTTTCTGTGTTAAATTGGTAGAATGTACTGCTTTAGACAGGTGCTCAGCTTCTGTCATGTCCTTTTCACACTGCCAGTCATATATGCTGCACTTGAAAAAGCCTTTGAAATGGTGTTATATAAAATTCCAGTGTCATAAATTTTTAACAACATTTAGTAAATTAATTTAGAAATACAGATAATAATTGTTTGTTGATCACTAATCTGTAGAGCAGTTTCTTGTTTTGATTTTGCTATATTTGTAGCATTTATTGTTTTGCTCTTCTCTCCTATGTATGTTGGAATGTATGTAATGTGAATGTATGTATTTATATAGCACCTTTTTGGGTTTCTAATAGGCTAAGCTTATGAGTTGTTTCTGCTGTAGCGATTATTAGATTCTGTTATATGTAATAATGACAGCAATCTGACAGTTGAACATCGTTTCTTATGATTACATGGCGTGACAATGAATTGATTCATGTCCACTGCACCGTATGTTTGAGCCCTGGGCAAAGGGGCAAAATCAGTCAGAAAATACACCACCCCACAGCATGTCATATGATTGCGTCTAGCTGCTCTAGCATTCAGGTATGCAGGCTTTCATTTGGATCTGCATCTTGTCTTAGCTAGGAATTCCCCCTTGCACTTTCTACACACACTGAAAAGCTTTTAAGTCAAGGTTGGGCTGGAAGCACCCTGTACAGTTATCTTTGAGAGGAGCTATATAAATGCTTCGAATGAATTAAAGGAATATCCTTAAAATGTTATTTTGCCAACCACATCAAGAAGTGCTTATGACAAAGTGCTGCTTAATGTAAAGCTCAACTACAGTTGCATCAGAATTTTACCATGATAATGAAATGAAGGAGGCTTCGGTGTATTTTACGATCTGGTATGGATTTCTTGTGTTGTAGGTTCGTCATCTCGATCGAATGCACGTACCAAAGATGGACCTGTTTGCCTACCTTCTCTACCGAGAACACTGCAGCGACGAACTTGAAACGTAAAACAAATTCGATTTTTTTATTTTGTTTACGATTAATATCATTAATACTAAACTGACATTAATGTAATCTTCATGAAAGAGTTAAGTACCGTAATCGGTCACGTGTAGCTGTTTAAGAATTCCTATCTGCTTTTGAGAAATTTTGTGCTTATGTTGCATCTGTCTCAAAAAAATTATAATCTTCACCATTGTTCTTGTTTTGTCTGTGTTTTATCGTAGGATTTACAAGATTGAGTGGATCAACTTTGAACGATGATAGTTCAGTTTGAAATGGATTAGGAATTAGTTGGCAGAGTGGAAGGTTGCTTCCTTATTCTGGTCTACTTATGCTGAGGGAATGAATCTGTTTACACTTTGAGCCCATGGCTGTCTCTCAGTGTTGGACAGGATCTTATCTGCATACCCTTCGTTTTTGACATGTTACAGTTTTGATTCTGTTTGCAGGCTTTCACTGAACCTGCTGGGTGTCACAGAAACTGCTCCAGAGCCATGGATAGCTCTTGGATATTACAACCTGCAGGGCAAGCTGGGTGCAACTGGGCGGTTGAATAGGGTGTCATATTTTGCACAAAAGGTAAGTTAACTGGCCAGATTATGATGGTTCTTGCCCAGTCTTCTGGTGCAAGTACAAGGGTTGTAGGATTGTCTTGAAAATGGACTGTCTTTTTTCAATTTCAGAAAGTAATTTGCACAAACATGTACGGGACTGTTTATGTTAGGGCTGCATGATTACTTGAAAGATGAAGTGACAGATTTTGGCCTTAATTACTTTCTTAGCGCTTCACCTGTTGGTACAGGTTTGCTTAACAGTTGCAACATTTAGTGGTGTTTTAATAAATTTTGTCTGTTTACTGAAATTTTATGTAGATTTTTCAATTTGTTTAAATTTTTTAATTTTATTTTAAAAGATTTTAAGCTAGCTGCCTGCTTTACACAACGATCATATTGACAGAACAATAACATGTTGCAATGGCTTTGTCCTCAAGACTACCGGTACCTGAAAATTATGATTTCTTACTTCTCAGATTTTAATTTGCCCATTTGCAATAGTTTAAATTCTGCTCTGTGCTAAGTTCTTGTATGAATAAGGTATTGATTATTTTTCAGGCTTTGGAGATTGACAGTCGAAGTGTCGATGGAATGCTGCTTAAGGGAATGGCACTTATGGAAGCCAAGGAACCGAAAAAGTCTCTCCAGGCGCTGATGGAATTCCGAGAAGCCATACGCCTTGCTCCATACAGATTTGAAGCCCACAGCTGTAAGTCTGGGTGCCAGTAGACTTCACATGTGTGTAGTTGTAATACAGTTTTACTGTTTTATTTTAGAACAACTTCTTTTGATTATAATACTTATAACAGTCTTCAACTTTTTTCTTCTTGGCCTCATAGTATGAAACTACATCCATCCATACTTTCAAAACCCTCTTGATTCATACCTCTAGTTGGTTTTTCAGAATTCTGTGACAGTTGTTTCGTGATGATGTTTTGCACAATTTGTCAGATGTTTATTGGTGGTGTATATGAATATTACTGGTATTTCTAAACGTCTGTATTTCTGAACATCCTGGTCTGGTGACTAATATTAGGTTTGGTGGATGCCTACATGGCCTGCGACAGGATGCGGGATGCTGTCACAGCTGCCTCTGAAATCTGTAAGAACATGCCTAGTGCTCGCACCTACACGGTGAGTGTCTCATAGTTTATATATATATATACACGCGCACACACATATATATCTATATATATGAGCATATATATATATATATTCAAGTGTGTTTATGTAATATATAATATAAGCATTAGTCATGCATGTAGGTTGTGTATATGTAATGGAATTCAAACTGGTAATTTCAGGTAACTATGCAAGGTGTGGGTGTATCACAATATTATGTATTCAATTAAATTACAAGTATTTTCACATTTAATCCTCTAAATTTTTATTACTTTGTCTTGGTTCTGGCATGACTATCATTGCAATTACTTCTATGACACTAAAGTTACGATATGAGCATTACAGGCATTGTTAGACTAACCTACTATGTTACTGCCCAACTGCCCTCGAGACCTGCATTTAATCAAAGATAAAGGCACATAGCAACTCTATGCTATTGTTCTTTAAAACAGACCTTAGTGTCAAATATTAATTAATGTTTGTTGCACTTGATAACAATGATAATAGTAATAATAATAATGAGACGATGTATGTATGTTGCGTCATAGCACAGCTAAGGCCGAAGAAAAGGGTGCAGTTCAGTGACAATTTATAAGCACTGAAGCAGGTATGAAACACTTACTGAAATGCTCTTCAACCAATGGTCGAATGATTGCAAATCAACCTATTCCAGAATGTTGTCCTTATGTGCCAGCCACTGACAACCAGTGGCGTTGCAAAGTACTGTCTTTCGCTGCATGTCAGTTTTCATTGTTACCAATTTTTGGACTGCCCTAGAGATATAACATGAATTTTCATTGTATGTTGCGTTAAACTGAGGAAATTTTGTTGCTGTTTGTCTTAGCTTTGTGCAGTTGTGTTATCAAAAGATACAGCTACCATCGAAAAGGTGAGTTGTGTATTGTATTGTATTCTATTCGGATATTTATAAAGCGCTTCTAGCGGGAGGGCCATTCAGAAGCGCTCCCAGTGCGAGAGACCCCGAGAGAAAAAGCAAGTTTTAAGAAAGGTAAAAGAGGAAGAGACGTTACCGGAGAGAATAGAAGAACGAACGAATGGAGGAAGCTCATTTCAAAGAGCAGGGCCAATGGAGGCAATATCTACATCTACGATGCCAATGGAGGCAAAAGACCTAGATTGAGCCAGAGAAGAGTGCTGTGTATTTTGCTACTACCTACTTTGTCCTGTTCTGCACTGGGGATGGTTCTTCAAAAAGCTGATCATGACGTGCTGTATACGAACATTGTGTTGTTGATCCTGTGCTGGCTTTTTTTTATGCCAGAAATCTGATTAAGTTCTTTCCATGAATCAGTTGAGGTGTAAAAATTTGATAGAATTATGCTGGAAATTTGCTAATTTGCCTACGCTTCAACAACAGAATATGCCAGTAGAGAAAATGTCCATAAAGCTTGTGGGAAACGTTGGCAGTAGTGACATCAGTGGCATTTAAACCATTAGCGGTTTGATTCTACTTATTCTTAAGTAATTTTTGTTTTAATATGATATGGTTGTTGGAAGAAGTGCATGTTGAACTCAGACCTGAGTGCAGAATAATCCTCTGGAATGTTACATTTGCATCTGAACCTCAGTTTTGTTGGGTTCATAGCATTTTCATTATGTTGGGATGTCACAGAAGTTTCTAGATGAATGAGTCAGCTGTTTCGATTCTGTTTGTTTCCAGGCAAAGAGTTGTCTTGAAAAGGCTGTAAAATTGGATCCAACGTACCTCGATGCTGTGTATACGCTAGTAGGAATTCTACGAACACAGCAGCAATATGATGCAGCTATTAGTTTGTGAGTTATTGTGTGGTGTGATTTTGATTTACATTGTAATATGAGTTATCTGGGGTACAGGTGAGTTTTCACCTGTGTGAGAACCTCTGCGTTTGATGTTGCTTATTCCTCTATGGCAATTCCTTCCTAACTTCTGTTCAAATCTTTTATAATATTTTATTAACTGAAGCAGTGCATACCGTCATGCAAACTACATGTTTTGCACTGAAGAATTTCTGCCTCAAAGCCCCTGTTGTTTGCTTAAATAATTATCTGTGATAAAGAACCCCTTTGGACAAGTTGTTTGTGTGCACCAGCACTTGTGTCTCAGATCTAGATTTACTGATGGTGTGTGCACAATAATTAATAAACAACTATGTTATTGTGCTGTACTTGTTTTGTAAGCCTGCATCAGATGGAACTCGTTTTATGGGAATTGATGTCGTGAGTTTGAATTTAATTTGCCAACGCTTATTGTTTTACACGTTTTGTGATATCAGACGGACTTTGTTTCAGGCTGGAAGAACAGATCAACCTTAATCCAACAAGTCGACTTCACCAACTTCTCGCTGAATTCTTGAGAAGGAAAAAGGACCATCAGGCTGCTTTCGATCACTTTGCTATAGCTCTTCGGTTAGCTAAGATGTTGAATCTGCTTCTGATTCATGGCTTCAGTCATTCACTCTTTCACTTGTTTACCATTTCACTTTTTTATTGTTCGCTCATTCACTTGCTAGTGCACTTCTTCATTCACTTGCTCAATGACTCATTAATTCACTCAGTTTAATACTCTCTCACATACTTATTTATTTGCCTGCTTGCTTACTCTTTTGCTGAATCACTAGCTCATTATTTCTTTCGCGTACACTTCAATGATTTTTATTTTGTTGGGTCATTTTTCGACTGATTGATGTTTTCTTGGATTTGTTTTGATCAGGCTTGATCCGTCGAACTCCAAGGCCACGAGTGGAATGATGGAGGTGGAGAAACAGGGTTCGATTGCGACAGACAGGACACCAGATGATGACAGTAGCGATAATGAAGTAAGCCATGTCGTATGACGTGTGCGATGAAGTAAGTGAAGGCAAGTGTATGTGATAAGTAGGTCAGGTCATGTCAAGTGTCAACTAAGAAATGTGAAGTAAGTCGTGGCACGTTGGCTGAGGACTTGAGTATGTCATGTTAAGTAAGGAGTGAGAGACATGGTTAGCTGAGTTGATGTTTTGCCTTGTAATGTGAATTTCTCCATCAGGTGCTGTTGCAAAGGAAGGGAGGGATGGGCTAAATATGGGCAAGGGGAAGAGGACTGTGACCATTGTGCAGGTATGCATCTAAGTTTTGTGGATAAAGTTATGTATCAATATAGGTTGTACCTTAAAATTTCAACATCAACATGCCTGGTACATGTGTCACTGGCTACCAAGCTTCAGTAGTTGGATGCATATTGGAGGGAGACTGGTCCCCTCTCTCATCTGTAGTCACAATGTGGGGCTGGGTACCAGTGTATAGAACCGTTATATAATGTTACTGTAAAAATATATGGAGTCCCAGTTCTTGGTATGCCATGACAATATCAAAGCACCCAACCCCATAACATGGTTGACCCTAAGTACAGATGTCTGCAAAGGGAGGGTAATGTCAATATGTGGACAAAGCAAGAGGGATGAGTCAGAAGTAGTTTCTTGTGGATATCTTTTGTGACCACACCTCTGGTTTATTATATATTGGTGGCTCGTAATATGTGAACAATTACTTTGCCTTAGCCAGTGCGGAGTAATACGGTAACCTAAATTTTTATACAGGTTGTATACTTCCAGCTTTAAATTCTTTAACAAAAAATTGTAGAAAATTTGGCACTGGGAATTGCATTACTTTGCAAACTCAGTCTGAAGCTAAACCTAAAGAGTATGAATTTCTGTCAAGTGAGAAGTGAATTTAAGGAATTTAACTGAGTTTTTGCTATTAGAGGTTGATTAGTAAATTTAATACTTTCTCGTAAATAATAAATGAAAATTTTGATAAATCAGATGTATTACACTAAAAAGTATTTGAGGTGTACACTGTACAATAACATTTTTATTAAATGCAATAATTCCTTTCGACCGTTAAGTCCGTGTCTCACTACCCCAGGTGTCGTCCATCCGACACATATGGTCACCTTCATAGTTTTCTGACCGCTATAAACTTGCAGTAATCATGATCATTATCGTAATTTTAAAATTTCTAGCGTGCAATTAAAAGCTAGCGTGCAGTTAAAAGCTAAGCGTATGACCACAGCGTATTCATGAGCACAGCAAGTCGATTGGCTTTTGCACCTCCCTGCAGCATGTCGACAGACCCAAGTCTGTGCACCAAATAAAACTATATTAAATATTGTTAGTTAGCATAGTTTGCAGTTAAACCATCGTCTTAAATTGATTCTGTTGTTTTTAACGTGTTTAGGAACAGTTCCGATCCACAAGTCATCCAAGTCGTTCAACACAGGCAACAACGTTTGAATTTGATGCCAGTGGATCTGAGGGTGAACTGGACATGCCCTCCGACGGCATTGTGTTCAGCTGAGACTGCGATACGTTATATGAACCAAACGCTGAATGTTTCGCAAATAAAAACGTACAAATTTATATCTCAGCAGTGTGACGTTAGCGAAATAGCATGTCATATGCCGGGCACTTTTCTGTACGATTTATATGGATGACTTTTGCCATTGGGTTTTGTTTGGTGTAATTGGGCTTGCGTAATGGGGATTGTGATATGTAGCATCTTTTTCCAATTTTTTTGTATTAACTGATGACAGAACACAAAGAAAATTAAAAACAGTTGCCATTTAGGACCTGGTGTTGCACTGATGATCATTTTCCGTGCTTGTTATAATTACCTATAATTTTATATTGATACTGTTTGTCTGGTAGTTGGTAAAAAAAATAGTACATGTGTGGAAAGTTTGATCCAGGACATGACATTTAACTGCAGAAAATTTTATTCTGTTAGCCCATGCACCTTAGTTTCTGCTTTACTGCAAATGTATGTTTGAGTACCATTAACAATACTAAAATTTCACTAGTTTACTTGTTAGCACTGAGATTATAGAAAATAGACAAAGCAGCAGATGACTTAAGCCAGTGTTGTGAAGTCTGTCATTATATTTAGGCATCACAGTAATAAAGGCTACTTACTTACTTATTTTTTAGTGATTCTATTGAGGTCTCCTTAACCCCTGTAATGACGAGAGAGATTAGTCAGAGTTTAAAGTAGGTGGGAACGCATGGGAATGGCATTCCCACTGCTTTCGAAATTCTTCGCTGCGTTCGCACTGCTCACAATACATTCCATAAAATTCTTTGGAGTTCCCACTGGTCACCCAAACCACTTAAGCCACTGAGATTAGTTCTCCATACATTTTAGTTCACCATCGTCATTAAAATGTTAAGGTGCTATCTAAATGTTCAGTTGGATTTATACTCGGCTGAGTAGGAATGCAGAGAACTAGCTGAGAAAGGTCTGCATGCAGTCAACATTTTATAACTGTCTAGTTTCCGACCGTGAAGAATAGTTCCATAGTAAATGGTGACGGGTGGCTTCTTTCCGATTCTCCACGACAGGTTTACGCCTGCACTCTGCCGCCTGATCGTAACTCTGACAACGTATGTGAAAGAAAAATTTCGAAATCTTTGTCTATCCTAACGAGCACCTTGTGGCATATGTGACGAGATGAACTAAAAAGGTACTTGCTCATTTGCTCGGTAATTCTGCCTCAGAGGATCAGTCGTTGTAATCTGTTAGCTGAAGGGCCGGCGGGCAGCCAATTCGTGCAACAATTTAACGTTGAGAATAAGTGAGCGAATTGGGTTACATCGAGTTTAACGGTAGTTGAATCACCTACGCATTTGGTAATTACATGTTAAATAGTGTTCAGCCGAAGCTGTGATGAGAGATGCGGCGATGCCTTACAAGTTTCAGTTGTATGCACTTGGATCTTGACACGAACAAATAATCAGTCTTGTTGTCCTCGAGACCAAGGTCTTGGTCTCGAGTGCACTCGAGTTCATTTTAAAAGTCTTGATCTTGGTCTTGAGACCAAAAGTCTTCGTCTTGGTCTTGAGGTTCAAGGTCTTGGTCTTGGTCTTGGTCTTGAGGTTCAAGGTCTTGGTCTTGGTCTTGAGGTTTAAGGTCTTGACAACAAGACTGCATGAGGCTTTTGTAAATACGAATTCGGAATTCTCTGCAGTCTGCATTTGGAGTTGTTTTGTTTGAATAATTAAAAGATTCATGTTTTAATTAAAAATAGCGAGTAGGCTAGTCCGACTTGACAATTTATTTAGTAAGGAATGGAAGTCTGGATATGGCTGTGTTTTTTTTGGTATTTTTCTCAGTATTGGTCTTGAGTTTCAAAGTCTTGGTCTTGGTCTTGAGGTTCAAGGTCTTGGTCTTGAGGTTCAAGGTCTTGGTCTTGGTCTTGAGGTTCAAAGTCTTGGTCTTGGTCTTGAGGTTTAACCCTCGGGCTACCAAGGGGGGGGGTGGTTACCACCCCCCCCTAGGTTTTTCTGGAAATTTTTTTTGTAGCACATGGAATATAATTTTGACATTTTAGGTAGCTGTAGGGGGTCCATTTCCACACATTTTGAGGTAAAAGTCGTGATGATATCCCACGCCATAAAAAAGTTATACCCGATATAGCCTAGGTACCACCTATGGAATCAGGAATTTATCTCGTCAGCTGTTAGCTGTTGTTGACTATAAAGGTATTCATTATTCTTACTGGAAGAGAAACAACTATGCCATTCTTTAGAGGGTATGTAGGGCTATATTTGCTTGCTTAGTTATTTGTCTT
Organism: Allolobophora icterica; assembly: GCA_963556255.1. Classification (NCBI taxonomy): domain Eukaryota; kingdom Metazoa; phylum Annelida; class Clitellata; order Crassiclitellata; family Lumbricidae; genus Allolobophora; species Allolobophora icterica. The sequence continues at coordinate 13,434,684 of OY744616.1, forward strand.
TTGATAACCGGAAGTGATCATAATAAATAATAATACGCTTTATCAGTGTGAAAATCACTGATGCAACATCACAACGAAAACCGATATGGTTGGGTATGGGGAAGGGCTATAAGCAGTCAAAGAAGCATGCTAACAGAGTAAAGCAGTGCTGTGAAGTGTTCAAGAAGCCGGTTTGCAGGAAGCATTCGCACAAAACAATGGAAGTAACTTGCAATAACTGCAAGGACCACTGACGTATTTGGCTGCTGGGAAAAATTACATAATTTCTTGTTTCATGTTGATATAGCTGCACGCCTTTAGGTTCTGCCTGTAACTAAAACAGACTTTGAAATAGTTTGTATTGTTGAAAATTAAGTCTCATTATATTTAGAATATTCTTGGATACATAGTTCATTTTCAAAACCCACATCATTTATATTTTTTTATCCAAATAGTACAAATTGTGTGGGATAATATCAGATATCGTTAAATGGACCGGTGCCTTTGTTAAAAACTATATAATTTCGAGATGCATTCATATATTTTACAACTAAATATACCATTCTTTTCAGAAATGAATGATGAATCAAATGATGTATTACATGATATGATATTTGAAACCAAACACGAAATTCGGGGGGGGGTGGTAACCACCCCCCCCTTGGTAGCCGATGTCACAAAAAAACCTTGGTAGCCTGAGGGTTAAGGTCTTGACAACAAGACTGCAAATAATGCGAGGGCTATACTTGAAGGGCAACAGAATGACAAAGAAAGACACCATTGCCGCAGTCGAGAAACAGTCGCCATCCGCCAACATCCAATCCATAAAAACATATTTTGGTACAATCACAGCAATCACAGTATAAATAATTACACAATCGAGCTCTGGTCAAACGTGTAGCACAGTAACTTAAAGGAAAAGATGGGTCAGACAACTGGACTTATTCGCCGTGGTTTTAAATCAAATCGCATGTTTTATCGGTTCTAGTACAAGGTCGAATTCGAAATAACCGCTAAGAAGTCCTGAAAACCCGCATAGTTGATGTTGTGTCATATGTGCCAGCGCTACATAACCCTAAAGGCCAGCGTGTGAAGCACTGAGCCAGATTCTGAATTTACGCAGCGCTGTTCTTCATCGGGATGCGGGGTGGAGGAAGTGTGAAGACGTGCTTAATCCTGTTTTGTTAATATAACAAACGTTGTTTCACTTATTTCGGAGTTTATTCAACAAATTCGGTTGATTTTATGTCTTTACGACGAATCATGGATGATCTAGGTAAGAAATGATTTATCGTGTATATAGTTTAACCGGCTGCTAAAGTTACGAAAACATCCATGTTAAGTAAGTAAGTTCAGCCCAACAGTTATCAAGGTGTGTAATTTCTAATGTAATAAGTGATAAGGTAAATCTCCGCTTTAATCACTGAAGGATAACACACTGCGTTATCAAGCTTGAACTTGATATATGAAATGGGCATTGTGTCCGGTATTAAATGTAATGTTAAAGTTGAGCTGTATACAAAAGGCCAGAATCACATTTAAGGAATCAAATTGTTCAGAAGGTCTATGCGGCTATAGAGAATCACCTTGGTCTGGTTGTTATGCCTATGCAAAATAAGCATTATCAGTCAAAACTTCTTGTATTATAATGAAATACCGTACTAAACGAAATTAGTTAAAACCCAACTTGAATTTCTTGAGCTCTTATCATTTGCGTAAGAAGATGGCAGAATTTTAAGGTGCATTTTTGGTGAATTGTTAAAGAAATTTAAGGTTGTTTCTAAAGGATTTGCGGGATTTGCACACAGCAAATTAAGATAATCATGTTTAGTGAATACTTGCATACATGCATCTATAGAAGATTCATGCTAACATTGCCATGTGATCATTGAGATCTTGGGGTTGCTCAGCTGAAGCACAAGCTTGATAGTTTAGTTAGTTACTATTTAACAATGCTGTGTTATAACAAAGATGATAAAAAAGATGATCATTGCATTCTGCTGATGGCAGACCTTTTTAACCTCATAGTGTGCACTAGTGCTCACTTAACTACTGTTGAAGGAGGGCTAAGTGGGAAAAGATGATGGTCACTCAGCCACGTACTAACTGGGCTTGATGGTACTTAACTTCACTGCTCCTGCGAGCATTCTTGGTGACTTGGAGATTGTCCTCGATTCTACCCTTTCCTTCACCAATCAAGTTAACCTTGTATCCCGATCTTGCTTTTATCATCGATGCCAGCTCCGATCCATCCGCGGGTGTCTTTCGGTCCATGCTGTCGCTACACTGGTCCACGCTTTGATCTGCACTCGGGTGGGCTTTGGCAATGCTGTGTACATTGGCCTTTCCTCCTCCAATATGCACAAACTTCAGTCTATTCTTAGTGCTGCTGCTCAGTTTATAGGTGATATTCCTAAGTTTGCCCATATCTCTGCCTTTATTCATGACTCCCTTCAACCCTCACCCACATGCACAACTGCCTCACTAGGTCTGCTCCGTCCTACCTAATAAATTTCAGCACCCCAGTTTCTTCCTTGCCTGCGAGGGCCTCCTGCGATCCTCAGCCTGTGGCCTTATGATTTTTTCTTGTATGCACTCTTCCATGGCCCAATCCAGGAGCTTCGACTATGTGGGTCCTTCAGCCTGGAACAAACAGTTGTTCCCCAGTCTATCCGCCAAGAGCTTCTTCCCTCTGTCCTCTTCAGTTCAGTAGATGCTTGAAAACCTTTCTTTTTGGTGGTGCTGAAGATTATTATTACAAACATTTTTAACGCACGCAGAGTCACACAGAAATGTGAATCTGAGGCTCTTCGTGTTTGCAATTGCAACTCCCTTAGGGCAACTGCCTTTTGCTCTAAACTGAAAACTTACCTCTTTCAGTCTACTTATGGCTCTTAACGGTTGCCAGCTTCAATGTGTGCTTCTGAACTTTGTAAGGAGGGCATTATCAAATTACAGTTGTATTGTATTGCATATATATGCACAATGTTACACATGCGCACACATAAAAACTTTGCCAGACAACAAGTTTCATTATTTTTATCACGTGCATATTTTTATAAAAAATTTCTTATTTCACATGACAGAGTCAGATCCAAATGCCAAACAGATGGCGTAGAATAAGAAAGAGCCAGACGAAGGTTAAAAGTGTTGCAGCACTGCTGTTGAAACTGCAACTGGTGGGGAAATCCAAACTACTCATCTCTGTCCATCTTGGACCACATGCACCAAATGATCGCATGACAGAACTCTGTAAAATTAACCGTGCATAGTCCATTTACCCCCTAGTTAGTACTCTGGTCTAATTTACGTGGGTAGTTCCTTGTAAATCCTGCTTAGTCAACTTATCCTGTTTCACTCTTTCAACAGGATGATGAGTCAACTAAGTGTGTACCGAAAATGTCAGAACTTCTACATTATAGAGAAATTTGATTTTCACTTTCTGTTGTGGACCTCAAAGGAATTACGAAACAAAAGCCTTACTGAAATCGAGATCCTTGGGTTCTGTACGAAAAAATCACTTGGTTTGGAACTTATATCAGTTGTTGGACTCCGGTTAAGGTGTTTTTGGTTGTAAGTAGTGTGGTCTAAATTCAAATCTTGGCCATAAATAAGGTTTCAAAAAAGAACTGCAAGACTGCACCAATGCAAGATATGAGTATATTGAGGTAGGGAGTTCCAGATGAAGGGACCAACAACTGTGAATGAACACTGGCCAAAGACTAGATGTGTTCCAGGGATAACATACTTTCCAGCAGATGCTGATATATATATATATATATATATATATATATATATATCCTGCATATTGCATTGCCATAAATTAACTGCACAGAAAAGAATACTAAATAAGAACTCCCTGAATAAAGTTGTATATATGTTAATTGACCATCAAATCCATGCATTTAGTTAAGAAAGCATTCTCAACAACTTAACAAGAGAAAACATGCATTAATTATTACACGAATAATTAAACCAATCATCTCGCTGATTGTGAATGCCTTTGCATTTCCACCAGACAGTCGTGGGGCTTGGTGGCTCAGTGGTAAGTTCGGCGCCTTGTGACCGGAGGGTTGCATGTTCGAATCCCACTCTAGCCACTGCGTACGGACCTTGGGCAAGTCCTTCACTCGCAATTGCTCATGGAGCTTCGGCGTGAAAATTCCGGCACAGTATACCAATGCTGTACATAGTCGGGAGCGCCTGTGAGTAGTAGTTGACTTCGAGAGGCGCTATAGAAATATTCGCAATAAATAAATTTTAAAATTTAAAAAAAAGTTACAGATTGAAAACTACGAAAAATACATAAGAGGTAAAACTTAACGAACTTGTAATGGAATGCACTGGTACTGACCATAATTAATTGAATCCGAGTTTCCCAGATCATTAAAGTATTTACGTCAGTGAAACAATGCACCAGAAACGTTTATTACTTAACTGAGAAAGCTGAGGAGCTGAGTTTCTCATTAGTTGATCACGATTCTTCTGTGCAGCTGCTGCGCCACTGTGTGGACTCAAAGGGTGTGGCTAATTCTGGGAGGAAATACAATAGCTGCTGGTACAGTGCCTCTGCCTATTACCCTCAGTTGTCATATCCGGCTCATAGAATAGACTTTGACCAGGATCTACTGCGCATCCTACTAATGCTGTGTATGAGCAGTTATTATAAATATGTGGGAGCAGCTATATGTGTATATATATATATATGTGTGTATATATATATATACACACATGTGTGTATATATATATATATAGATGTCTTATGGCAGTATGTAGATATCTGCTTGCAAAATGTATATTACATATTTATATATATATACAAGGATACCAATGTAACATGATGGATATTTGTATGTTTATTTTGTGTATCTGTATATGTATGCATACCCAGTGGTACATATATATATATATATATATATATATGCTGGTATTCAGATACAGGCATTATTCAGTATATCACTTAAATTGACCTAGAGCTGCATAGTTGGTAGCTGATTTGGTTCTGGAGTTGGCTATCAGATCAGTTAATTTATTCGGTGCTATCTTGCTTCATGCACATGTAAATGAGCCAGACATCAATCCTGTTTCACTGTACGCTTTGACTGTAAGTATACAAGTTTGTCGCGTGTTGTATCTAATGTTCCGTAATTACGTACTGTTCTTGTAAGGGTTGTGTATATCCTGTTTGTGGGTTGGATGTTTGATTTTCAATATAATGAGTGTTGGTGTTTAAAATGTAAAACCAAACTGATTTTATCTCTAAGATTTGCAGGTTTGGTGTCAGGAAAGTAACATTAGAAAACAGTTTTAAGTGTAAACTGGTTTCAAAGTTTAATGTTCTAAGTAGTGCTGTACCGAATATTCGCTTCGTATTTGCTTCGGGGCCGAATAGTTGGCCAAACAGCTATTCGGTATTCGGCCGAATAGTAGCGGTCGGACCGAATACGAATAGTGGTCACGTGACATCTGTTTCTGCATAATCGGCTGCTATAGCGAGTGGACTGAAGTAACTCTCTCATTAACATAATATGCTGTGGTTGCAGCCAGGCGTTGCCTACTCCCTGGGCCGCGGTATCGCAGTGTCAGTAGTCTCATTCTTTGTGTACAGTGACTGTTTACTTTTTGTTTTGTATTAAATTTACTTAACTGAAACTTTTGCTTACATTTGAAATTTTGAATGTTGTCGGTAGACCTATTTTCTACACTATTCGTATTCGTATTCGGCCGAATAGTTGGTCCAGTTATTCGTATTCGGCCGAATAGTGATAATCACCTATTCAGTACAGCCCTAGTTCTAAGTAAAGTAAGTATGCAGCTGGATGTTAGTAATGACCTGCAAAAGAGCCTCATAGCCTACATTAGCCTAAGTGCATACACTTTGTACTTGGCAGATAAATGTAACAAGGTTTGATTTACAAACTAAGCAGGCGTAAGTTTAATCAGAATGACTGAAATACGTGATACTCTCTTGGTGTCAAGAGAGCATCAAGATTTGCTAAATTGATAGAGTGTCAGGACATTGTCAATATTCTAAGTCAATAACCTGATTCGACAGAGTGCCAGTATTCTAGACAATAGGTTGGCAGATATTGTCTGTGTGGTATAGGTGTTTGAATGTATTCTATTTTGGTACATTTGGTTACGGCTAGGAATCTTAACTGTAAGCTTTTCACCAGTGTCTGGGTTTGAATCCTAGTATGTCATGTGCAAATAGCAGTTAGTTATGGAATTACACAACCCAGGGGTTAGGCCTACACCTATTTGGTTCTCAAATTAATTTTGGTTGAGAGGATTGATATTAGTACTGCTGAGGAAAAACTTGGCCTTGCTTTGAATACTTGTGTAATTGATAAGGGCAAGGGTTGACATCTCATTTTATCTTATTTAATGGCAAAAATTAATATTACCTAACCTTACATTTAAGTTTGATCATGCTTATAGTTGAGGATAATTTATTTCAGTAGCATTCGTTCAAATTTCCACCCTTATGCGGAATTACTCGATATAGCTAGGAATAGTAATTTCTCAGACTTGTATTTTATCAGGTTCTAACTCTGAACATGCCCCTTGTTTTGGTCTGGGCTTTTGGCTAGTTGTGGATCCCCCAGGTCCATCGTTACACCACTGCTTACTTTTACCTCAGATTGTGGATCATCCATAATTATAATTTACAAGGTATATCTGGTATTCACGACTGGCCAAATGTAGACCTTGTTTGCTAAATAATATGTGACTAGGTATTAGTGCACGTTCAGCATTTGAGTCTATATACCAGTTTAAGACTTGCACACAGTTCTTCTGAGAGCGTATGAAAAGCTATTACAGCGGTGTCACTAGGGGGTTGCGGGCGGCACCGGGTGACACCTTCAGAGGGGATGACACCAAAATGACAAATTGACTGCCTAGCAAATTTTTGTGCAGCGTTTCAGCATAAATTTTTATTTTTAAACTAACAATAACAGATAGCAACAAAAACATTTTTCGTAAGCCCAGTAGTAAAAAAAAAATTACTAAGGATACTGTATGGTCTGGTAAGGGACTAAGGGAGGAGGTCCATGGGGTGACAACATGACTTACTGCACTGGGTGACACCAACCCTAGTGACGCCACTGAGCATATCAATGTCCACACCAGTGCTATAGTAGTGTCGCTATTCATTTACGTTGCATTTGTCTTACATTTTGTCCAGACGCACTCCTAGCTGATTTGCAGGCAACAACTTTGGGTCACATTACGTCGTCGTCGTCATCATCAATGGACAGAGACTACGACAATCGACAAGCCGTGCCTTCGACTGGTCGACCAGTTACGTCAAGCGTCATGTCGTGTGGCACCCCGACCTACGACCTAATAACGGATGTCGAGGGACAGGTAGTACAGCTCTTCAATATGACCACTGAAATTTTCCTGTTCAGTAGAGTATACAGATTATCTGACTGACTGACTGACTGACTGACTGACTGACTGACTGACTGACTGACTGACTGACTGACTGACTGACTGACTGACTGACTGACTGACTGACTGACTGACTGACTGACTGACTGACTGACTGACTGAATCATTTATGGATAGTTCACTTCATTATTGTTTTAAAGTCATTTGCAGCATAATTATCGTTTTAAAAGTCATTTGCAGCGTAATTGCAGAAGCTGTTGAAAGCTTGACTACTGCATGATTTATGATTAATACATGTCACTGTTGTTGGAGCTACTCTCCACTATCAACATAGAGCTTCTGGTTATTTGTCTCAGCTGTGAAAAATGCTTCACTCTGCTACACTGTACAGCTACTGTCTATCCTTAAGTGTTTTCACCCTAAGAACTTGAGGACTTTGCTTACATTGGAAGCCAAAGTCTGCAAAACATTGGCCTTGAGGCTGCATAATTTATAATGATACAGTCTGCAGTCGCTGACTGGTAATTAAACTTGGCTAAAGTGTGACTTCTGAAAGGTTCTCATATCTTCATTATAAGTTCATTGTGCATAGGATTTTGGAAGCTTGAAAACTGAAGTTTTGAAGCTGACAATAGAATTAAATGCTAAAAACCTTACCTAAAGTTTCTTCATAAGAAGTTCTCAACTAGTATTTAATATTTTTACATGCTGAGATTTTTGTCAAAGTTTGAGAGTAACTATAGTCAGACTTCTCTAAAATTGAAAACTGTCACAGAGTGGTACAGTGCAGATGTTTTATGTCAAAATTTAATAATCTTATGTATGTCAATCTCTGTTTTCAACTTCCGATGTATGTATATATGCACATGGCTACTATACAGCACCTTTTAATTACCTCATTAAGGTGATAAACATGGGTAGGTAACAGACATAAAAAGGTGAGATTTAATGCAAGGTGAAAATGTTTTTTAAGCTGTCTCTGTTAGAAAGTTTGTTATTCATTGTATATACACCAGTATGTAGTTCACTCTTTGTTTTGTCTCCAGAACTATCTAAAATGGCACATTAGGAAATGCCTCCATACAGAAATGCATTGGAATACCTTTCAACTGCATGCTTTGTTGTACAGTTCCCGGATCTGTAATTATGTATGTTTGTTCTTAAGCATTAATGTTTCTACGATTTTCCTACTGCCGTGTGATTAACTAGATTCAAGAACATTCTGGTAAACAACCTTCTGATCCTTATGTGAATAATTCAGCCAAATGATTCAGAAGAAGAGATAACCAAATCAGAGCTTAGTGTACGCTGGCAACGATGTTTAAAAATGCTAGATGGAAAGACGCAGAAGAGGCTTTAAAGTATGCTGTTAAATGTGTCGTAGGGTTATCTTCTCTTAATGTCCCATAGTTAAAACTTGGTCAACTGCTTTTGCTAAAAACAGATGCTGGCTGAGCTGGAGTTAAGACTGAGCTGAGTCAATTAAAAGACAGTCGGTGCTGTCAACTTAACTGATCTATGTCTCTTGCTGTGTCTACCCATCGCTATATGTCTTATGCTGCACATAACAGTTGTGGCTGTCTAATTAAACTGTTCTGTTTATGTTTATTGGTCTGTATCTTTGGTCGCTGTTTGCATGTGAGAGTTCGACTGGTGTGAAAGAAATTCAGGCAGAAATGTAAAATAAAGACTGTAGCAAAATAATGAACTGAACAAATTATTTCAACTAATTAGGTTCACTTTTTGTAGGAGATTGGTGTAGCCTTTAAAAAGTGCCCTGAGCTGCATTGGTTTCCCATAAATTTGCTTTTAGTACATTCTTGTCCTTAAAGTGTTAAAGGCCTAAGAAGCATTCAGATACATACCAATGCTGATACATGCATACTGGATACATACACTTACACACTTACATGCATGCAGGTGCAAACATACATATGCATATATACAGACATGTATATACACATGCACGTAATACATTTGAGCATTTTTCTTCTCTTTTAGCCATTGTACGAACCACAGCAGATGGTCCGGCCACAGCCACCTCTGCCTGCCTCAGCTGCCACCGGTCCCAAGCCAGTGCCAGAAGCAGTTCCAATTCGATCGAGAATCCAACAGCATCCTGCACCGCTCACCTCCTCGACAAGAGTAGCACCTGGCACCAGACAGGTGTCTACGCTGAGCAGCAACCTGTCCGAACTCGACAGTCTGCTGGCAGAGCTCAGCTCAGCTCAGTTCAATATCGAAGTTGACAGACGTACTGGAGGTCAGGGGCGTAACTTTGGTCTAAAAAGTGGGGGGTACCAATTTCTTACATGAACGAAGCAAGGCGGAGACTGCGATCTCTGGGAAGGCACAATAATAAAATTTTCATTGGCATTGTTCAAAAAGTGGGGGGGTACTGTACCTCCCAGTCCAAAAAGTGGTCACAACAATACATTGCATAACACTTCTATAATATTTGCTTTTATTATATAATTATAATTTAACACATCTTGTAAGTAATCGCAGTTATGTTAAACTAGCTTGTCTGCTTGATAGTTTGGCGAAATGTCCTTCTGGGAAATATCGTCTGTTGCACCCTGTCAGCTACAACCCTTCCCGCCGTCCCCCTCCCTCTGCCCCTTCACCCTGGCCCAGTGCAAAGAAATTACTTCATTCTCATATCATTTAAGATATAGTTCTGACGTTATGTGTGGCCTGTTCTGAATGATGTACTGAATGCTCCATGGACCATGTCTTGTCATGGCATTCTACTGTATAGGTTATCTAATGTGTGATAATTTGTAGTTTGTCAGTGCACATTTATATAATACCTCTATAAGAAAACTCGGTAGAATGAATCAGTTTATCACATAAATAAATTCTCTGACTTGGCTTATCTAAATTGTAATATTTATAGGGATTTTGTCCTTTGGTCTCTGCGCTTCATGCATTTGATAAACACCTTAGTAAACACCCTTATTTACAGAGTATTCAATTACAGAGTATTCAAAATTCTTTGACGAGTTTAGTCCAATGACCAATACTTCAAAATAGCCCCATTCTCAAATCTGCTTTAGCTCCAAGTGGAGCTCAGAAATAATTGTTTCACTTATAGTTGGTAAGGCAATCATTGTTTATTGCATGCCTCTCAACAATAGCATGTAGCTAATAAGTGCAAGTATAATGATCTGAATAATAATAATATTCAAATATATATTAGATGATTTGAATAACTCTGTTAGCGCTTGTAATATAAAACTTATTGTATATTAGTCGACATTGTATTTGTGTTGGATTGTTTGCATCTACAGGATCGCTGGTTTCGCCACCTGGTGGTAGCATGTTCAATGCAAATAAAGAAAGGAGTGTTGATAGCCTACTAAATGACTTAGATAATACGCCTCCAATTGCTAGGTAGGTCATTCTTTACATTAAACTGGATAAAATATTAAATGGGTCATTGTCTGAATTATGCTTTGGTGGTTGTTTACAATTCTGGAGCTCTTTGGCATTGTGTTGGATTCTGCTGGTAATATTAGGGAAGGGTAATTACTATTGTTCACTTAGCATTCGTTCATTATACAGAGGATTTATATAGCGCCTTTTGAAGCTGTCCATTCAGAGGTACTCTCATTTGATGACACACACCTGTGAGAGGTTATTAAGAGGCACAATGCAAATGTTCAGTTACAGTTATGTCTGCAAACTCTGCTTCTCAGTGGCATGTCTCTAAGGTTGTGGGATCTTTCATGATGAAACCTGAAAATTGCTGCATCTAATGTCTCTCTGAATTGCCAATGACAATGATGCCTTGGAATTCAAACCCCACACACAACGGTGAATGGCCTGCACATTGGCAGTTAGTCATAGCAGAACTCTCTCTGTGCTGTTTGTGTGTTGCCAAAGTGTTTTATTGGGTAGTCTGTGTGTATGAAGCTATGCACCCATATGAATTGCTTTTGTAATTGTTATGTTGTTGTTGTTGTTGTTATCATTGCTTTTCTACTGCTAGATCTGCTAATCTGATCTCATGACTAGTTTTAATAATATCGTTGATTGAAACTGATCTTAAACTGATGATTGAAACTGATCTTAAACTGAGGGCATTTCCAAATGACAAGTCCAAGGACTCTATATGAGGTCTACTTTCAACAGAGGCATGTCTTCTAATATATATTGGCCATTGTCTGAATGTGACTAATTATGGATGTCTTTGTGTTCTGTCATCAGACATGGAACTTCAGGTTCTACATGTACTTCAGTGGCAACACAAGATCTTGATGACCTAATGGCATCTTTATCTGGCATGACTACCATTGTAAGTGCGCTGTTGCTGGGTGAAATACTTAAAGTATATGTAAACTTACGCCTTTCTTAGTGAACATTGTGGTTACTACACTCAGAACAGTTTATCTACACATGTCTTCTTGAAAATGCCGCATTGCACAAACTGGACATTATGCTTATGTGCATACTGGACATTACACTCGTGAAAATAATAGACATTAAACTAAGAAAGTAAAGCCTTAACAGTAGTCTAAACACTTGTGGTTCTTAATTGTATGCTACAAAAAGTGTAGGTACTGGTACGTTATTAGTATGACATTATTATTATTAGGCAATAAGATAAATCTTTTCATACACATATATCTGAGACATTGTAACTGTAATTAGCAGGTAGCAAGTTTATATAGTGCCACTTCTAGAGAAACTCGAGAGTCGCTCCTGGCATGCACTGTGTCTATATGTGTTTCAAGACTTTGATATAACACATGTTAACAACCTTTATTTCTTAGTTATTTATTTGATGCAACTGTAAAAACTACAAAACTGTAGCATAGATGCAACAGTCAGACCTTCAACTATTAAATCTTTCCCTTTATGGTGAATTGCAAATTCATGTAATGCACTCAGAAGGACAGACTGAATTGCAGTTATCCTGTTTGTGCTTCAGTCAAAGATTCTTCAAACATATGACCACATGTATAAGACCTTACGTGATTAAAGGGGAGGAATGGCTAGGGTGGTTCTGTTTGCAGGGTATGATGACCCTTTTAAGTTTTCCATTCAACACAGCTTTGTATGCATTTGTAATTGTATATGAGAAATTGAATGTGCATATCTTATTGGTGTTTAGTAAAGTATATAATGTAAGATTCATTTCTGTAGCCCGCTCTACCTTCATTGTTCTGTTATGCTTGAAGGTACTGTTAACTAAATGAGCCATTTTTGGTTTCTTCTATGTTTCAGAACGCTCAGGATACCAAGGTTCCGTCTTATGCGTTGCCTGATAAGTCACGAACCAGCATCCAGAGTCCTGATGTTGTCGGATCAATGTCATCAGGTACTCTTCTCCCCAGTGACATACCAGCAAGTCAGTCAAGGCAGAATGTCAGTCTGTCAGAAATGATGAAAACTTTGGATGACAACATGACGCGACAGGGAGTGACGACGATTCCGAAGGGACACTGTGCCGCATGTGCCAAACCAATCGTCGGCCAGGTTGGAATTTATCTTCTAACAGCTGATCGTCTGTTGCGCTTGTGTATCGTACAAATGCTAAAATATGTGCTTATATTTATATCTGGAAATCACCTGGTTCATATTGCCTTCTAGAGAATCTGTCACAGGTTATACTACTCTTCTGATTGTTGTCCTGCAGGTATTTTCTATGCAGGCTGGCTGCCTGGAACACTGTACCTACAATCCTGTAGGAGGTTAAAATTTAATGTTTAGGTGTCTGCGTAAAATGCATTCTTTGCATTTGCATTCCGCAATTGACTGTGTAATGTGTATTGTACTGTTCGTCATTATTGTTGAATTAGAAGGCAGTCTGTATCTCATTATCTGTATCTGTAAGATATGATGACTTAAACTAAGAATTTCAATGTTGTTGCTATAGGAAAGTTTGGATGCAGCGCTCAAGCAAGCTTTCAAACATAACTGTGTATAGTTTTTCAACTTAAATAACTCTGCCTCTGCAGTTTCGTTTGGTGCCCGTCCCAGGCCTGGATAAAAGTGGTGGGCGATGCTAGTCATCTTTATTATGACACAGTATCGTTAAACAGAAAGTACACATACACAGGCCAACTGTGCCTTTATTTCACACGAGCACAGTTCTGCGAATGTGGCATGCAGAACATATGTGTGCTTGATACGAGATTGGAAAATGCAGCTTATTCTATTCAGGTTGGATGCCTGGAACTCTATACCAGCATGAGACCGTGATCTGATTATAGAATGGTCTTCAGTCGCTGATGAAATAGAAGCAGAGAAAGGCTAAGAAGCTCATGTATCACATTGCATGGCAGTCTCTTCCAGAGTGAAGGCCCTGAAGGGCCAACCACGGCAAAGTTGTTTATTGTTGGTGGCTGTTGATGTCTGTGAACCACTAGAAACACGGTGTTGTATTATTTGCCTCTGAGAACCATTTGATTTAATTTCAGGTGATAACAGCCCTTGCCCGACTATGGCATCCAGAACATTTCATGTGCGTCCATTGTAAAGAACCGATTGGAACGCGCAATTTCTTTGAGCGTGACAGTCAGCCGTACTGTGAACGCGATTACCATCTGTTATTCTCTCCATATTGTGCTTCCTGCAATGGTCCTATTATCGATGTAAGTATAGTCACGCTGTAACCCTTTTCACAGTTATCAAAATTTAAATATTTATCCCTAACAATTGGCAGATCAACAAGTCCCACACCTCTGACAACCACCAATTTAGTGGCTATCAGTGGTAAAGTACGTTTTACTATGGCACAACCAGTATGCGGTTAAAAGGGATTTCGGTATGTTTCTGAATTGAAGTGCAGAGCATTTTGTGTAAGTGCTTTTAACTTTTATACATACCGGTATATAAACATACCGTGTATATATATATATATACATGTATATATGTGGGATGAACTTATTGGGGTTTGGGAGGAATTAATAATAGGTGAGAGATGAGTTTAATTTAGAGATTCTTGAATGCTCATGCTCATAAATACTGCTATAGAAATGTCCAGATACAAAATGCAGACTTGCGTGTGCCCTGTGTGTAAGTGGTGTTTGTAAGTAGCTGTGTGTATGGTAGATGTGGCATTCCTAGATAGCAACCTCCCAGAAGCAATCTACAGATGTGGTAGTATGTTTTTGAACTGAATTCTCATTCAGGTGTTCTGTTCAGTTATGCTAAGGTGTGCAGTCCATAGTAAAAGGTTAGCTCAAAGGTGTGTGCAGTCCATAGCAAAAAGTTAGCTTGAAGGTACATTGCCTTTGTTATGTTTTGACTCAAGGATCTTTGAAGTTTGGACTGCACTTTTGAGTTGCTTTAGCAGAGGCCTGTAGCTCAGATTTATGGTTACCTGCCATACGTACGTGTTTGAGAGTTTGTTCAGCTGGTTTTTTATGGTTTGTAGAAATGTCTGACGGCCTTAGACAAAACTTGGCATCCAGAGCATTTCTGTTGCTCTCATTGTGGATACCAACTGTCGGATGAGGAGGGCTTCCACGAACGTGACGGTCTAGTTTTCTGTCGGTTAGTTTGCTATGTAGATCCGCTATGTTTATGTACAGTTTATTGGTTTGTTTAGCGTGACCACCTTCATCTGCTCTTGTTTAGTTACGTGTCTTAAGTGTCTGGCAGCTGTTCTTTGATCTCTGACAGTTGTACAACTGTCATGAAACAAAGTAGAAGTCTGTAAGAAAGCTAACTGGGTGTATGGCTTATATGAAGTACCGTAGCAGGGTGTAAGACAGTAAACAAGTATGGTATGAACTGGCCATCTGCCCCATATGGTGAGGCTAAGAACTGAAGTCTCAGGTTTTGCTTAAGAAACTACTCCTTTCTTTTTCAATATGCTACTTAGGCTGTCTCTCTGTATCATTGTACTGACTCAATGGAATATACCAGACTATGGATACGTATTGATGCATTATTGATTGATTTCTTGCGGCCTTAGAATGGTGCTATCCAAGTTATTGTTTTAACAGAAAGATAAGTTAGAGTAGATAGTTCTTCTGGTGATCACAATGTTAACACCTTAAATCCTGACTGGGAGCGCCTCTGAATGGTCTATACCGCGAGATGCGCTTTATAACTGCCCATATACAATACAATACTATACAAAAATGTGTGATTTCCTGTTGCAGGCATGATTACTATGAGCTGTTTGCTCCGAGGTGTGGGGCTTGCACTAAGCCGATCGTGGAAAATTTCATCAATGCGCTGAACAAACAGTGGCATCCGCAGTGTTTTGTGTGTCGAGTAAGTTAGGAACTGTCTTTATTCACACTGATCACTAAGTTGTCAACCTCATTTACATTTTGTGGTATCTACACAAGAGAAGGAACTGCAAACCTAAAGTGTATTAAGTATCATAACAGGCAGGCTGAAGTGGATTTATGTTGCAAGCAGAATTCTGGTTCCAAGCCAGCTGTAAGGATTGGGCAACCGTGATTGGATGAATGGCTACTCTTGCTTATCTAACCTTTCTGGTTTTTCACTTCTCTGTTTATGCTGAGACTTTCTCTATCTTTCTTAATCTTTATCATTTTTACAATGCCCCCTTTTGAAGGAAATGGCTCAAACAGTGCTTATGAGAATGTGCTCCTTGAGACCTAGGGATCTGAGGTGTTCAGGGAAGATGTTAAAGTAAATAAACAGCAAAGTTATTCATTTGGTTTCAATTGTGAAATCTGATCATGCTCCAGCAACTGAAGGCTATGCACAGGCTTGTTCTGATTATCTTGACTCCAAATGTCAACTTCTGCTCTTTATTTCTAAATTTTATAATTACTCTTCACTTCTAACGGACAGTGTGTAAATTTGCTCTTACAGTTGTGATGATGGTAATACTTTAAAGGTGTTTACCATGGTGACGGAGATTTGGACCTGGCTTATGGATCTGGGACAGAATGGGCAGTATGAGAAATTGGTTTTCAATCTACGAAACCTGTAGATTATTGGATTAATAGTCCTAACTATACGTGATTGGTTACCGCTTCCTAATTAATGTCTGTCTAATTTTTTTGATTTTTTAATCGCAGGAATGCCACACGTCATTTGGTGCTGGAAACTTCTTTGAGCATGAAGGCTTTCCATATTGCGAGACTCACTTCCATTCTGTCCGGGGTTCGCTGTGCGCCAGCTGTCACAAGCCAATCACAGGTCGTTGTATAACAGCCATGTACAAGAAGTTCCATCCGGAACACTTCGTCTGTACATTCTGCCAGCGACAGCTGAACAAAGGAACCTTCAAAGAAGAAAACGAGAAGCCGTACTGTCACCCGTGTTTTGTACGACTCTTCAGTTGAAATTCAGACGGACAGTTGTCCTTATTTTGGTCAGATGCTTCTAAGTTCAAAAAGTCATCCTCCCTTCTCTGTTCAGTTTGGATCAGCAGTCATCAGTTTTTGTCGGATGTGTGGTTTGTGCTTCGGGACTTTTCAGATGCCCTTGCAATATTAATTCCTGTTGCGTTGTATTACTCAGAAGTCATTAATATGTTTTTTATTAATTGCCTTTTTTTCGATTTGCTCCTCCCACTCCCTATCAGATCAGTGTTACATGTTTTTCTCATTTCAAACAGTGTAAGGCAATTTGTTAAAATTTACCTATCGCTTTTATATTAAACCTTTGCAGTGTATAGGGCTGTCTAGAGAGTCGTGACAAGTCATTAAGTGAATCTAGAACAGATGAAACTTAGAAAAGTTAAGTAAATCTAGAGATAAATTAATGAGAATTGCGAATGAATCTAAAACTAAATTAATTTGAAAATTAATTAACAAGAGTTGCTTTGTCATAATCACTGATTAATTAATTGATCAGTCCGCACTTAGTGTAAACAGTCTTGTCATTTGTGACCTGTGCAATTAATTTAACCCTTTAACGATGCATTTTAGTACACACTCATCGTTAAAGTGGTAACCAATGTTCGCTTTCCACACCTTACATTTTGTTGTTGATTTCCCCGCTTGCGTTGTGTTGCTTGTCTTTTGTGTGTGCATGTGTATGACAATAGGTTTGTGTTGCTTGCTTTGGCTGGTCATGACAATCCTCATGACCAAATATAATGCTTACTTTGAGATGACTATTTAGATCAAATTGGTTACAAAATGGATCGTGGGGTACTTGATTTTTTAGAGCCTTTGCTACTCCTCTTAAGTGGAACTCAAAATCTTGATGCAGATGATTATGAGCTGTTTATGAATATGATAATACCATAATTTATGATTGGTTTTATGTGTTTTTGATGTAATTTTACAGAATCATCATCATGGCTGTCTTTATTATGCTTTTATTCTAAGTTGTAGGCTGCCTCGGGCTTAATAGTGTCCACTATTATTATTACTGCTAGTAGAAGTTGTGTATTGTAATTATTTTTCCTGTCAATTGTATTACTACTGTTTGTGTTGGAACAATGTTGCCCTGTTGCTTTTGTAGCATAGCATTTTAAGGTATATCGATATTTTTGTAATTGAAATGTCACTGCTATTATTAGTATTATTATTAGTATTATTACCCAAAGAATAGAATCCAGAGGTGACGAAGAACTGTAGGGTGTTAGGAAGAGTGCAGCCTTGGAATTGATTAAGATTTGTCTCTAAGCAACCATTGTCTGTGCAATAGAAGTCATTTGATTAGCTCCTCGTTTGCTTCTGAATGGATTGTTATTGTTAACAATAATAATTATTATTATAAGACTCACTTTTTCACTATGTCCTTCACACGACTCCATCTTGTCCCTAGAAAACATTACTGACTTTGTGCACATAATAAGTAAATAAACTAAATAATAAATTACTACTGAGACTATATGGACCTGTTCCATTTGTTACATTATTATTCTTTAAGTAAATTACTTTATTAGTGCTATTATTGTTGCTATTACTGGTATTATAAACATTGTTATAATTATTATCGATGCTGCTGGCTCATGTAAACATAACGCTATGACAAGCTGTTGTTTTCAACAGAAAAGCTAGTTTTACTTATTTTACTTATTTTATTTTAATTTTTCACATTTAACGTTATTAAACACATGTCTACAAAAACAGTGTGGAAATTCTATTACAATTTTTAGAACTTCAGTATCGGTGTTTTGGTAGCACGTTAAGCAGAACTTCTAAACACGTAAAAGTAGTGTTACTGGATGATTGTAGCGATTAATTGTCAGGTAACAGTGCAGTCACTTTGTCAGGCAGGACTGTTGTGTCATTACCATATGAGGTCTTGCTGTCTGGCTGTAGGCATCAATGGCCTTTCAGAGGGCATGCTACAGTGAAGACATCAGTTCCTGCCTTTACATGTTTAGTCCTTAGCCTGTTAGTACCTGAATGGATAATTCTTTTGAAAATGGTGTATCTGGTAGGCAGTGTACAACATGGGTGGCACACTGGTTGAGCTCTCTCCTTGTAGCATGGGGTGTCAAGGTTCGGGCCTTTTGAAGACGGTCCTGGTTTAAGGATCTGGTCCTTAACACTTTAACGTCGAGCTGCATTGGTTTCCCAGTCACCTTTAGTGCACTCTCGTCGTTAGAGTGTTAATGGATAATTGCATGAAACCATTGATGAATACATTTTACAGTTGTTATATAGTGGTGATAGTACAAATATAAGAAATAATATAATTAATTTTAAAATAATTAACTCTAATATAAGAAATAATTCTTTCATAATGCCTTTGGCAACATTAGTTATTGGACATTACTTTAAGTATGTGGGTACCTACTGATAGTATGATTAATAAATTTGAAAATTGCTCCTCTTTACATACATGTATTCTCCATTCCAATTCCACAACACATTGTTCTTTTGAGATGTAGAGTGTGTGTATTGGCATCTACTAAATATGTGTGTACTTTTAAAATCTGTGGGGAAGTGTTTTTTATCCATTAAATTATGTTTAATTTATGTTGAAGCTATGTTGAAATATATAAATTCTTTTAAAATCTATGCAGTTTTTTTGACATATGGAGAGTTTAATTGTATGAAATGACGACTATTTTAATGTTTATTGCTTACATTTGTTGGTGTTGTAAAAGCACTTTCTCCTGTACACTTTTTAAGTAAATTGAATTGTTCTTGCATTTCGTAATTTCTCCAACGAAGAACTTTGTAAATAGCACTCTAGAGTTTATTCTTGTTAGCTAGCATTTCACTACAGTAATGTAAAGTTGATCAGGATATGATTTTTGCAGACTTTATTGAGGTAAACAGGTGAAGAGATAGGTTGAATAAATTAAAATATGCAGGCCTATATGATGTTTCTCCGCTCTGCGATATGCAGGGTGACTTGGTTGTTCAACCAGCAGAGATGTTTTGCTGTGGTCAACCCATCATCCTGGAATAAGTTGCCTGCAGAGAAGGATTGCTGTGGTCGACCCATCATCCTGGAATAAGTGGCCTAGCAATCTATGACATAAACTACTCAGCCTCTCTTTGTCTCTATTTGCAAGCGCTTGAAGACCATTCTGTTCAACAATGGTTTCGTTGTGTTAGGTCAGGAGCGCCACTGACGAGCCTCTCGTGAAATGGTGACGCTATATAAATTTGCATTTAAAATTATTATGCTTGTATGGGATATCACAGCTGGGGTTTATATCCAAGTGTTTGAATCATGTGAACCAAGTTGTGCTTTTTCAAACCATACAAACTGCAGAGAATGGTTGTGAAGCGATTGTTAGATTTCTATTGTCGTTTTTGAGCTGTGCTCTGGAGGAACCTCTGCTACTGTCCTTAACAGAATCGGAGCACTGTATCAGACCAAGCTGCTGTTCAGAAAAACTTACATTTGGCGTTAGGAAACGTATGTATGGGTGTATCGATAGGTAATTAATATTACAGCTCTTTTTAAGTACCTTGCAAAAGTGCTGCCTGTGCTGACCTAAATGATGTTAACTGTCATTAAGAACAAGAAGTAGATCTGCAAACAAACCAATGCACAGATAACTAGTAGAGTCGCTATTGCCAGACTCATACACACACACACACACACACACTCACACACACACACACACACACACTCGGAGCAAGTGTGTAAATATCATGAAGAGGCGCTATATAAATCTACGAATGAATGAATGAATCATGCAACACTTTCTAATGCATTTCTATACTCAGATTTTCTCGTGGGTCACTTTATTGCGGAACCATATTTACAGTATCTTTATGCAGAACTCTTGTGCAGTTTTTCTCAAGCCATGCCTTGTAACAACATCATTCTAGTGATTTTGCAATGACTTGTGGGTTTAAATTTATTATGGCAAAACCTATTTGCATCTTCAAGGTTTATTTATTGTTGCACAGTATGTTAATCTTAATTTGGGGGTTACTTCGATGAGTTGCACCCTTTTTAGTGTTATCGAGGTCTGCTCTGTTCTGCCATAAATTAGGTCAGAACACTGTGCAAGTCTGAATTTGTGTAGAATATCTAGAGCCTCTGCAGTACTAACCTAACTGTGTATTAATGTATCGGAAGATGTTCTTTGAAAGCCTTGAACTGATGTTTGAAAAGTATTTTCTACACGTTTTTTTCTTGTTATTTTATAAATAAACTTAATATCTGTGTGAGCTTTTTATGTGTATGTTATTTAAATCTATTCTGCTTGTGTAACTCGATACAGAAGTAATAATGTTCTGCTGAGATTTCTGAAAATGCAAAAGATTGGCTTTTTAGATGTAAATTTCATCTACTGAAACCCAATAGAGTACATTTTCAGCTTATTGGGTTTTTTATCTATAGTGAATGGTTATTTGCAGAGCATTCAGCTCAGAGTTTCTGAGGAGAAGCACAGTATAAAATAATTTCATAACAGAAATGACCTGTTATGTTGTTCTGTTGTAAGGATTCATTACAGTTACTGAAAAAGTGCTTTTTAATTTCAATATCTACCAAAGTTTTCAGCTTGGTGAATCTGTAGTATTTGGGGTGTTGATCCCTTTGGAGATCAAGGGAGAGACTTGAGGATGGATGTCTCCCATCTCTTCATAAATACTGCAGAAAAAAGACCAGGAAAGTTCCTTCATTAAGTAAATCAGCCTATTAAGTTTTCGAAGCATGAACACATTCTTATTTGTGGCTGGGTGACAATAGGTGTGGCTCCCCAGGTTTTTCTTTACTTGAGGCCTCATACTTCTATTTGAACTTCTGATTGGAGTGAAGCACACACAGACAACAGACCATTATACTGTTGTCTAACAACTGTTGCATTGTAGTATAACAACTCAGACTTACAAATGTTGCATTGTAGGCTTTGTGTTATAATGGGTGTTTGGACAAAAGCAGGAGTGCTGTTGGAGGAAGGCCCGTACAAAAACAATCTTGAACACGTCAATCATCTTTGACATGACAACGTCGTTAAATTATAAACGTTATCAATTATCAATTCATTCATTCTTGAATCACCATACAAAATTCTTCTCAGAGGCCCTACAAGTTTAAGACACAGTGGCGTAGCCCACCACGCAGCGGCATCCGCATCAGGTAATGTTGTTGGTTAGTTTCTGTTTAACGACACTGTGTCATAACAAAGATGATTAGCGTCGCCCTCCTCCTTTATCCAGGCTTGGTACAGGCACCACTGGGGTATGGACAGTAGCGAAGTTTGCAGCTGGTGTTGGTTAGTTGGTGGTTAACGACACTGTGTCATAACAAAGATGATTAACGTCGCCCTCCTCCTTTGTCCAGGCTTGGAACTAGCACTACTAGAATACAGGCAATGTTGTTATTGTGGTATTATGATCCAGTTCTACACAACAGGCCACGTGCACAAAACACGTAACTAACAGTGCCCGCTCACGCAATTTGCGCCTGATCAGAGCCCTGCACAATATCATCTGGTTAAGATATACACGACCCTAAAATAATATATATATATATATATATATATATATATATATATATACTCCGTTAGTGTTACATAAATAAATACATATATATTATATATAATATATATATTATGTATACATATATATTATATATATGTATAATGTATGTAGTACCTGCGCATCGGCCAGGCTTATAATGATATCATCTACCCCTAACGGGCTACGTGGCCATCTGGCGTGAGCTGCGTACATGTATGTCCGGTCCATTAATTATTTGCTTTATTTAGCCTAAAGGTCGATTAAGTTGTAGCGACGTTAACAATGCATTTGTGTTCAATCCAGTGTGTTCTATACCGGTACATTTAGACCTTTGTTAAGGCCTATACAAAAACGCAGCATACAAGACGTATGAAGACTAATATCACAGTATAAATATTATATATAGTTTTCTTAGCCTCAGCCTATTATTATTCAGCTATCGGTCTTGGCCAGTAGGCCTACTAATATAGGCGTAATCTGTGGGGAGTACGAGGGAGTGCTCCCACTTTTTGGACAGGGGGTACGTACCGTACCCCCACTTTCTAAACAATGCCAATGAGTAGCCTATTTTATTATTGTGCCTTCCCAGAGATGGTCTTCATGCGAAACGCGAAAGTGGAGAATTGGTACCCGGCCCACACTTTCTAGATCAAAGTTACGCCCCTGGGCCTACTCTCCTGGGCCTGCAAACTATATACAGTAAACTATCTTTATGTATGTTGGTTGCAGAATTTTCGGGTGTAGCTCGTACACAAAGTCAGCCGTTGACGGCGTCTGGCAGAGTTTATGACTGCGATTTAACTGATAAGAACGCCATCGACAACAACCAATTACAATAGTCATAAAGGAGTCCACGTTGCCGGTGTCGATTTATGCACGACGCATGTATTGGCCGAGACAGGTCGTGTGCGCACATTACAATAGCATTAGAACTAATTTGTGCTCTTTGTCATACATTTTAGAGGAGACATGCAGTTTGCCTGCTATTTTGCTTACCTCATTTGATGATTTGACAAGGCAAACGATCTCTCTCTCTCTCTCTCTCTCTCTCTCTCTCTCTCTCTCCTCTCTCTCTCTCTCTCTCTCTCTCTCTCTCATCTCTCGCTCGTTCTCTCTGCTCGCTCGCTCGCTCGCTCCCTCCCTCCCTCCCTCCCTCTCTCGCTCCCTCCCTCCCTCCCTCCCTCCCTCCCTCCCTCCCTCTCTCTCTCTCTCTCTCTCTCTCTCTCTCTCTCTCTCCTCTCTCTCTCTCCTCTCTCTCTCTCTCTCTCTCTCTCTCTCTCTCTCTCCATCCTTTCTTTCTCTCTCCATCCTCCCTCCCTCCCGCCTCTCTCTCTCTCTCTCTCTCCTCTCTCTCTCTCTCTCTCTCTCCTCTCTCTCTCTCTCTCTCTCTCTCTCTCTATATATATATATATATATATATATATATATATATATATATATATATATATATCTACACACACACATACACACACACACACACACATATATATTATATATATATATCCCTCCCTCCTTCCCTCTCTTTCTTCCCCTCTCTGGCTGTTTCTCTGCGAGACAAAATTTTGTATACAGAGCAGCTAGACTGGCAACAGCAACCAAACGGAGATAGACAAACATGCATGGGTACAGGCAGAGGGGCGCGGCGTTGCATGTATTCGGGCCATCTTAAGAAGATTGATCTGTCTCGTATATGGCACACAAGAAAGATAATTGTTATTCAGAGCGGACGTCCCAGATCCATAAGCCAGGTCCTATATTCCGATTTGCATACGAACGAAGGATTAGAGATCGATGGATTCCGATCCAACTACCTCTCATCCAACTCTGCCGGAACGGACAAAACGGCCTGGCTATAAACGTCGGACATGATTTGACATAGCACCGGTGAAAAGGCTGGTCTCACTGACGTGGCTATTGTGTGGAGCCGAGAAAATTGCGGAGATCTACATTTCATTACATTTACATTGCTACTTCTCCGTTCTTCCTTCCCTCTCTCCCTCATCTTCCTATCGTCCTGCCTTCCATCATCTTGCCCACCACCTACTCTGTTTATTTTCTGCCTGCCTACCATACTTTCTCCTCCTCCCCTCTTTCTCCCCTCCTCCCCTCTTCCTACCCCTCCTCGTCCTCCTCTTTCTCTTCCTCCTCTTCCACCTCGTCTTCCTCCTTGTCCTCGTCCTCTTCCTCCTTGTCCTCGTCCTCCTCGTCCTCCACCTCGTCCTCATTCTCGTCCTCCTCTTCCTCGTCCTCCTCTTTCTCCTCCTCGTCTTCCTCTTCCTCCATCTCCTCCCTCAATCTCCTCCTCCTCCTCTTCCTCTTCCTCCTCCTCCTCCTGCTCCTCCTTCTCCTCCTCCTCCTCCTCCTCCTCCTCCTCCTCCTCCTCCTCCTCCTCCTCCTCCTCCTCCTGTGTTCGCATGCACAAGTCGACCTCTCCGCTAGGAATTTAAGCTGCTCCTTTCCTGGCCCATCAATTATGTATAGATGCGCATCCGGTCTATCTGTAACAGCAAGAAAAGCCATTGGCAGTTTAAATTCATTTGCCTTTACAACAGGACTTGACAAGCAACAATACATCAAAAAACATATCAATATAGGCCTACCACAATACATTTTTTTTACAAAAACAACAATAATAATAATACGCTTTAGGCCTATATAAAAAAAATTGTTACTCCGAAAAATTGTTACGCTCTAAGGAATCATTTTTCATAAATAAGTTTTTACCGTTTACTGCAGTTTAGGCCTATCAATTCCTAAGGGAATATATAATATTTTATTATTGGTCCATCAAATAATAATATTATTATTATTAATTATTATTATTATTTAATATTAATAATTAGTATTGAAGTCCCCGAGGGATCATATGTGCCTTAGGGCATAAAATTTTTAAAAATAATAATCTGAGCGGATCATTTGTCCTCGGGGCTAAAAATATTTAAAAATAAAAAATAAGTAGGCCTAATAATAATAACAATACTAATAATCATAATGACCTGACTTTCTTGATAAGTTCCACGTAGGCCCGTTTAAATAGAAAAAACAGTGGGTAATAGATTAATAATACCCCGCAAAGCACGCGCTCTTTATTGCCCACAGAATGGACGTAAGAGAGACAAAGACACAGGCCTTTTATGGCTATTCATGCAGACAGATCCTATAGGTAAACGATGGAAATGACGTATTACGTAAATCTGTACTGTCAGTCTCTAACGACCACGCAAGCCTCTGACGCTCAACTGAGATCAACCTTTGCATACTGACCGATCATCCCCCACGATCCACCCACCCATCGATCCACACACACCAGCATACACCCGGATCCTCTAGCGCCTAATAAGCCGCCACGCAAAGGCTAGTGTGTGAGTCACAAATAATGTCCCATTTCGGAGCCCCCTATGAACAACAGTACTACTAGCGGCCGACGCGTCACACAGGCTACGCAGATGAGACCAGGCCATGCGCGGCGGCCCACACAGACCCACTGTTGTCCGTGCGCGTATCGCAAACGGTCGGTCCATCGAGGCCCGTCGTTTAAATACGAGGAAACTCGAAGAAGAGGTTGTTGGTGTACCGGACGGACGAGTGTAAAGAATGCTCTCCCGCGAACTTCAGCCTTCACTTGCTGTAATACGCCCAATAAAGTAGTTGGGCGCAACAACCACGCGACGGTACACAAAGGATTTCTTATACCACGAGTACCATAATAGGCTTGCCAGATGTTACACAGATAGCGCTGTATTCACATCAAAAGGATATGCAGATTTAGGCAGATTTTGCATACTGCCATGCGACTTGAATAGGTGAAGAATTTACGACTCGAAGGCCCTACACAGTGCGACGACAAGTTTCGTGCAAGATTCGGTGGACGTTCCCTTGTTTCGAGTAACCTATTTCCGACTAGTACTTTTCCGTGATTTTGGATTTCCGCGTTTAAGAAGCTCGCTGACTTCACGAAAATGTCGGGCTTACGTGTACTGTCGGATACGGGTAGTATGCGTGTGACAGTGGAGCATGGACAGTGGGACTCTGGCGTAGACGAGGATATAGTGGGGGATCTCGCGGAAGAGATTCGCTTCCACTCGCTTGACGAACAGACTGCAGGTCACCGTTCAAGCTGGTCAGGATTTGAGGACGCTCTGAAGGAGTCGCGACATGGCGGCCGCCGATCGCACCCAACCATCAGCTTTCCCCGACCGATGTCACCAGGACGTCTACACGTCATGGGTGACGTAACGCGTCGCCATCGAAGTAGTTCCGGCGGAAGGAGGTTCAGCGCCAGCGCACTCAAGGAGCGATCCATATCGGACGGTTATGTTGGACATGGACAGGGACAGGTAAATGCGACGCGACTGATCCGCCTATCCAGGGATGCCACGCAACCCAATTCCGGAAGTATGTCGGATCTTCGGGGTGAAGGACACGAGGACGACGACGAAGAGACAGATGTCCTTCCGGCACTGAGTGCAGTTCCGGTTAATCGACCGCGGTCGTTCACCTGCCCAGATATTAAAGCCATGCAGAGAAAAACAAAGGTCAAGCTGATGCATCGACCTCCAACTCCGACTCCGGGCGATGACCACGCCGCAGCTGGCTTGGCCTCCCACCTCGAAAGTTCGTGCGCCCTTTCAAACTCTGGGGAAATATTTGTTCACGACGAAGAGGATGAGCTACCGGTGATATCGGAAACGTAACAGGTATCAAATCATCGAACTGTATTAAATCAAATCGACGAGACAACATTTCACGGTATAATAGGCTATTGAGGTGGACTGTGGTGGGTTTGAAAGGGTACATGTTCAAAAAAGCATTTTGGGGTGCTGAGGACTATTTCTTCAAAACTATTCTGTCGAAGTACTGTTTCTTCCTTTCAGATACTGTTTTTACATTGTAATACTGTTGCTTTTATAGAAGTACTGTTGCTTTGATCAATATACAGTTGCCTATATCGAAATACAGTTGCTTACATTTAGATACATTGCTTAAATTGACCGTTATTTAGAACTGAGATGAAACATTTTGCCGCCTCATTCATAGAATCTAAGAAAATTGAGGGTATCTTAAAATTACGATTGACTCGTCGTGACGAATTTACAAAATAAAAATTATGAATTATTGCTATCAGTTTTTCCTAATTAACAAATACTTTTTTTTATAGATTATATTTGCAAATGTCAATAGGCTCTCTATAGATTAACTACGGTACTTTAGATGTTGACATTAAATGAGAACATAAAATTTGCACCAAAGGTGAGAGCACTTGACAAATGACTGAGAAAAATGGAGATAATTTTTTTCCACCCATCGGCTCCAAGTGTCTGAGGTCAGGAACTGACAACGGTAAAAATTATGACGTGAGGCTATTTAGAACCTCTCAAACGTACAAAGGAAGTTCAAAGCAGTCAGTCACTTGTTATGAAGCGATTGTATTCTTTGAACAACATGAAATATGATCTCGTGCAGAGGCCTGTAGTCATTTGGACTTTGGCTCCAATATCGTTTGGACTTTCTGTACCTTTGACTCATGTCGGTGCTGAATAATAAGTAAACAGTGTTATGGCTGAGAAAGATCCTTATTTAGTTTCTTACTTCATGAGATACCGATTAGACTTCGCCAGTGCATTCCGTACTAATCAGAGTCTAGCTATGATAGCTAATTTCCCTACATCTGTGGAATTTATTTTGTGACAGCAAATTAACATATGTATTTATTACTTCCCTATATTGTTTTATTATTTCTACCACTACTACTACTACTACTACTACTACTACTACTACTACTACTACTACTACTACTACTACTACTACTACCACCACCACCACCACCACCACCACCACCACCACCACCACCACCACCACCACCACCACTGCTACCACTTCCATTACCACCACTACTACTATTATTATTTTTTCTTTTCTTTTTCATCTGCTTCAAAGAAGGTTGCCTAAAATCTTAAATGTATGTATAGTAAAAGTAGTGGGTTTAATTGATTAAATTGAAATCAGTAGGTACTTATACACTCAAAAAAGCTAGATGAAAGAGCTTGCAAAGACTGCAGAATAATTTGCCTCTTGGTGCATGCATTCAAAAATCCTGATAAGAATCTTGAAAACAGAGTCAAATAACCTTGTAGGCAAAGACCAGTTTGAATTTAGGGAAACGGAATGAACAAGCATGCTATCAGAACCTTGAGAATGCTGGCAGAAAACTGCTTCCAGCATGGGTAAGAAATCTAAATCTGCTTATGGACTGTGAGAAGAACAATCAACTGTTTGCTGTATAGGACACGGTGGTGTAGCAGTATGTTCTGTGCCTTGTAACCGGAGGGTCGCAGGTTCGAATCTTACCTCAAGCCACTGCATGTAGTGACCTTGGACAAGTCACTCACCCACAATTGTCTCTGAGAAAGGCAATGGGAAACCACCTCACTCATCTCATTCCCCGGGTGGCATAAAGCCAATGGACCTGTGTAGAAAATTTGGTTGCATTTTTATTCTGCTGCTGTGCAGTTAGTCTTCTGCAGTCTGTGTTGGTCTCGGGGTGAGAATTGTTGGAGGGTTCAACCCCTTGTCTTTCTTAGGACCCCCAGTTAAGTCTTCATTGCACACCCCATCCAGGTCGTTTCCAACCCCTCAGTTCTGCTAATGTCATTTAGCATTATTTGACTCAGTCTCTGACAACTTAGAGAAGAAATTTCCATGGTGTATCATGTATGCATTTTTTTTAATTTTCTCAACAAAGGAATTGATTTTGATTCGAGTCTTACTTGCAAAACTGCTAGCACTGAAATCAGCTGAGCACTTTCAAATTTCGTTGACATCAGTTTGCAAGATAGGGATAAAATGTTCAACCCTCCCCATAGTCTTTTTCTACAATTCCCACACTGGTTGTCTTTGTTCCCAGCTAAAAATTTAGTTTTCCAGAGTTTATTATGCCATAGGGTTTTTCATTGTTGGTTTGATTAAGCTTGGGACTCAAATTGCAAGATGTCATAAGGAGACTTTGCGGCATAATAATGAACAAAGAGACTTTTTTAAAGAAACTGAGACTGATGTGAAGAAGCATAAAGTTTGAAGAAACATGATATGAAGAGGCTGATGGGAAGGACAATTGTTTATGGATAATAAACATGAGAACTGATGAAATCATAAGACGAGTCATTTGGGATGTGGATGTGGTGGAGAACACAAAACCAACAATGAAGACCACAGAACGATCTCCCCGTGCAGTAGAGTATTAAGATAGAATGGATTTGTCACGTATGTTGGGAGGACTTGTATTGAAAGGACACTCACTGAGAAGATATAATACCGGCAGGACGCATACATACCGTATACATAATCATACCAATAGAGCACGTGCTGAGAGGCACTCCCGCTGAAGAACTCCAAGAAACAATGGCAGGGAAGGAAGCATAAAAATGCCAAAAATAATGTTATACTGGATGGTGATTTACGGATCCTACCAGCTTAAATAAGAGGCTCTGGACTGTAAGGAGTGGCTTCAGCCAAGAACAAATCACTGTGAAGAAAGATTCACTGTGAGTAGTGGCATCAGTGAAGAAAGAATCACTGTAAGTAGTGGCATCAGTGAAGAAAGAATCACTGTGAGTAGTGGCATCAGTGAAGAAGGAATCACTGTAAGTAGTGGCATCAGTGAAGAAGGAATCACTGTAAGTAGTGGCATCAGTGAAGAAGGAATCACTGTAAGTAGTGGCATCAGTGAAGAAAGAATCACTGTAAGTAGTGGCATCAGTGAAGAAAGAATCACTGTGAGTAGTGGCATTAGTGAAGAAAGAATCACTGTGAGTAGTGGCATCAGTGAAGAAGGAATCACTGTAAATAGTGGCATCAGCGATTCGTCACTGTAAGGAGTGGCATCAGTGAAGAACGATTCAGTATAAGAACGAATCTGCCCAAGGGCAGAGTACTTGAAAAAGATGAGTTTTGGCCTGCATTGCAGCAAAGGAAAATGCTTCAAAGGACATAAACAATGTATGATTAGGCTTTGGGAAATTGCAATGTGGAGTGATCTATATGAGCAGAATCACAAGCTTCCAGGCAGAGCTGTGTGTGTGGCTGGAAAATGGGAGGGCTGAGAAGATGGATGAGGTTGGTTGAGAGATATCTCTGCTTACATCTGAGTTCAATAAATACATTTCCAGAGCACTGCTGCATCATGAACGAAATATACCACTGCATGTATTCTGCTCAGAACTCTCATGTATGACATGAAGAAGAGAAGTCCCTTTAGCTAACCGTGGGGCAGCCATGGTATGAAGTGTTAGCGACTTCATTTTTCTTAGCCTCGGCATATGAAGGCGAGTGGCCAGTCCTCTCCATCCCCCATCTGATCTACCCAGTGACAGTGTACGGTCAATGTACTCATAATAGCTGAGTTGGCTAGGGGGCACAGTTGGCTAGGGGCACAGGTGGAGCAGATATTCTTAACACAAATTTATGTCCTGGCGGGGAATTGAACCACTGACCTCCGTTGACAGTCCAGCATGCGAACCACTTGAATATATCGCACATCTGAGCATGACATGAATACAAGGCCTGCAGGAACTAACGTTGCAGTTTCAACAAGGCTGCAGTTTTGTCTGGCTGATATTGTAGACACTGTCCTTGACTACTAGGTTAGTGTTTGATGTTGGCAGACATTGGCTGTGAGCGTATGAAAACGAGGCGGTGGTGCCAAACTAACTGACATTTTTTCACGTAGTTTATGCTTAATGTACAGAGTTTCATTACATTATCTGGAATGTGATCTGTCATATCAATCCACTTCAGATAAACCGTAATTCCAGTGACGGTACTTCTACCAGTGCATTACGGTTTGAAAGCAGGTAACCTGTGTAAGATTCATTTTATATATATATATATATATATATATATATATATATATATATATATATATATATATATATATATATATATATATATATATATATATATATATATATATATATCAATCAATATCAATCAATCAATATATCTTTATTGCTTTCCATGACAATCAGTTAACAAATCGTTTGAATCTATGCGATTTAAGGCGAAATACATCAGTTTTTTTTAAGTACCAATAATCAGACGGTAGATTATACACGTAGTTAAGTAACAATGTTTCCGATTCTGATAATTAGGAATGGTAAGTTAACAATGAGCATTTAAGAATTTATAATTGTCACCGAAGGCAATGGGCGACCCTAAAGGGACAGAGTCCCGCTAGGCAGGGCTACCCGACTAGGTAAATTTCCCATTATATTTGATGGCAGATAATTAGTTTCTCCCTAGAGTTCACAGAGTGCCTATTAAGTAACATTATGAACTCTGTAGAGGGAGATCAAAGCAAGTATAGCCTTAACTAAACTTAACTAACAAAGATAAGAAATAATGTGGTAGCAAGTATAGCCTTAACTAACCTTAACTAACAAAGATAAGAAATAATGTGGGTAGCTCACGGTCTAGGCTCCAGAGTGGCGGTAAAAACTCCAAACTTATGTGTGAATGTATTATGAGGCCAATTCTGTGTTTACAAGAAACAGTCGAAGGCGTTTTTTGAAAGTGTACCTATTTTTTACTAATCTGATTTCTAATGGAATAGAACTCCAGATTTGCGGTCCAGCTACTTTAATACTGAATTGTCTTAGGTTGGTTCTTGCTTTAACAGGTCGATATAAGGTAGCACCTCTTGTGTTATGCTCGTGTATAGTTGAGGCAAGAGTAAAATATCCCATAAAGGATGCTGGTAATAAATTATGTTCGTATGAGTAGAGGAGGTCTCCTATTTGAAGAGTTTTTATTTGCTTTAGGTTCAGGAGATTTAATTCTCTAAAAATAGGTTCGGAGTGGTCATATCTTCGAGCTCCAACAATCATTCTTATCGCTTTTTTTGCAGGGTAACTAATTTTTGAAGACGAGAATCGTAGTTAGAGGCCCAAATAAGGTTGCAGTAACTCAAGTAAGGTTCGATTAAGGAGCGGTATAGGCTCAGTCTAATTTCTTTGGGGAGTATTTGTGCAACTCTAGAGATTATGCCAATGTTTTTTGCAACTTTTAAGGATATGTAATTAATATGTGTTTTCCAGGTAAGGTGCTGGTCAACAAATACCCCAAGGAACTTAGTAGAATCAGCTTTAGAAATAGGGACACCATCAAGGGATATTAGCCAATTTATTGGTTTAATTTTTCTATGCGATTTGAAAATGATGAAATTTGTTTTATCAACATTAAGTGTCTGTTTATTCGCAATGAACCACTTATTAACTTTAGAGAGCTCACAATTAACTACGTCCATAAGGTTTGACCAGGAATGGTTAGAGTAAAACATATTCGTGTCATCTGCAAACAGGATGAAGTGGAGTGTAGGTGATGCATTCGCAAGATCATTAATATATAATAAGAAAAGAAGTGGCCCTAAGTTCGATCCTTGAGGTACTCCTGAGGTAATTATTCCAGGCGAAGATAGTGTACCATTACAGCTTGCTCTTTGAGTACGGAAATCTAGATAACTTTTAAACCATTTAATTTGGGTTCCCCTAATTCCATAATTTATATATATATATATATATATATATATAAAGGATCTTTTCAAAACCTCAGACTTGCTATTCAGCACAACTGCAGCAGGCCTATACCCCTAAGTAACTTCTTGTTTTTTGTGAGCTGTGACCTTTCCTTCTCAAGTTCCAAGTTTTCTTAACAATCTGGTATTCTTTTAACAACTAGCCTGGTGTTTCATCTACGTGTGTTATTTATTTCATTGTTTAATTAAGTTTAAGTTGTTGATTTCATTTGATGTGTTTACATGTTTGTTGCTAAAAACGAGGAGTAGGCAGGCAGGCCAAACTGCAGTTTCACAAAAGCTGCTGGCCACTTTTTTGTACAATTGTTTTCATGTTTTCGTTTAGGCTGACGGGAGTGGGGAGGGAGTGAGGAAAGGAGTGAGGAAGCACAGAGAGGGAAGGATGAGTTAGGGGCTCAGCAGCAGTCTGCTGTACACAGTGTACAGCCTTTGAAGCAAAAGGCAAAGCGCCGAGTTATTTATGACAAGTACAGGCCTGGATTCCCGCCTCAGTCCTCACCTTCCTCCTCTCTAACCCAAGGAAGAGAGTTTAGAGTGCAGTGGAGAAAAGCCAAGTGCAAATTAGTTTATTATGGTGAAACTGTGATGCGATAGAGTTATAGTACAGGCCTAGCAATCCAGAGATTAGGGTTGCAATTCCAAATGCAGCCAATAATCCAGTAACTGTTCTAAAGTAAGGTAAGGTAATCATTTATTCACACACCCCTTTCCAGAATTTACCCTTGGTATGGGTGGACAGCTTGGATCTGGAGTCGAAATATCATTTATGTGAAATTCAAACACTAGACCAGCAACTTGGAAACCTGTCCTTGCTGCTTATATTATGTCAGATTCAATTGGGCTTCCAGATTGGAGCCTCTCCCACCCCCGGAATAATAGGTGAAAGGTAAACCCATTAGAAATCGATCATGCATGGTGCCACCTATAAATCAAAATACAAAACAGACAGAAAGACATACAAACAGACAGAAAGACATACAAACAGACAGAAAGACATACAAACAGACAGAAAGACATACAAACAGACAGACACTAATCCTCTTCAGTCCTTGGACGCGGAACATAAATAGGAGTTGCTTTGACAGGAGAGATATCATGTAAGACCCGTCCGTCTGCACTGAGAAAAATCAAAGTAATGCCCCTCCCCGTGGTATATCCCCTCCCCGTGGGATATCAGAAACGTCTGATTACACAAGAATGACCCTGAAACACGCTGGACAGGATGTACACCCGGATTCGTCTACACTTGCAGTTTAATACCTGACCTGTTTTATTTATTTGTTTACTTGACCTCTGCCCCAGACGATTGATTTAAGTGTCATGCGACGACCTGCGGTCTGCCCTTCATTTCAAATGCCATCGATGTCCTCCTCATCGGCTGGAGGAAGAATAATTGCCTCGGATCTTTATCAGCGGTCAACAGCAAGTAATTTCATTAGATCTCATGCAGTGTTAGCAAGAAATCTTTCCCCAGACCAATCTTCCAATCTTCCTTACCCTGGATTGCCTGCAACCAAGGAGATCCAGATACATGCTCTAGAATCTAATTTAGACCTCCTTGCAGCAGCCCAGGGGCATTGCCCTCGCTGTAATCCAACCGAGCAGAACCTAGGATGCTTCTGCCCAGCAGGTTCAGTCAAACAAATGAACAATTTCCTCATCCATCCCACAGGGGTTTGTTTGTGTTATGCATCTAGATGTTTTATTTTTCCTGGACGAAAGCAATTTTTGTTTTTGATATGCAGTGATAACAGTGATGGAAAATTTGAAGCAACAAATCATCCAAGGCCTTGATGTAACGGTGCAATATCGGTTCTGTTTTGAATCCAAATCCAGTTTGCTATAATGAGATCTGTTGTATTAAAATTTGACGCGAGGTGTGTTAATCTATTTTTATTTATTATTATTATTATTACTGCTACTACTACTACTACACAATCATTGGTACAACTACAGTTCTGCTGCTACTGAATCCTTATAGTAGGCTCTGTATCATAAAATGTGTGATATCAACAAATCCATATATATGTATAATATATATATATATATTTATATATATGTATATGAGCCAAATCTTGTTTCAGCTGAAGGTCATATGTCACATAAGGTCTTCTCTTACTAAAGACATGTCACAGACCATAACCTGCTCTCTTGTTTGCTCTCGCCTCAAGTACGCCAACTCAGTTTTTGCAGGTATCTTCAGACCTTGAAGTCAACAGGCTTCAATGCATCCAAAATTCTCTGGTTTGCATGATGTTGAATGTTGATGCATCTCATACTTTTTACACCTTCTCAAACTCCTTCACCCTGTTTGGTCATCTGGAGTGGCTTCCGGACTGTAGATTTCAAAAGATTTAAACTGGTCTGTCTGACCTATAAAATATAGGTCAAACTTATAGAATTCCTACCTGCCTTCAACCATTATTATCTCCTTGCATCCCTGGATGCAGTTTGCTATCTTTGTGTATGGGTCGGTGCTGCACTGTTTTAGGTTTTGTGCATTCCATCTTACTGCCCTTAAGGAATGGAACCGACTACCAATGTTTTTCCAATACTTGAACTCTTTTTCTTTCTTTCTTTCATCTCAAAACTTACTTTTTCTTACTGACTTTCAAACATCGGAATGTCTAACTGCTCGTCACCTTACGATTGGCTATTTGTGCCTCAGATTTACATTTCTGTGTTATGTTGCTTGTGCTCAGATTTTCTTAATAATAATAATAATTATAATAATAATAACTATTTAATCCTTGATTTTTTACCAAATCCTCACTATCAGCATCATCATCAGTTCCTGATGCCACACAAATTGGTGGTGATGAGTGTGAAAAACTGATCTCTGTTATCTCTGATCATTTTTCAACTCTGGTGATTTTCTCATCTTTATAGCCAAAGCCTTTTATGCATAACATTCCATTGTCTGACTAGCACACAGGTATAGTTTGATCTTCTTTGTTTCACCTTCCTTTGAATCATGCCTGTTGTGCATGACGGTTTCTCTTCTATGTTGGAATGATTATCGAATGTCTAGTTTTCTGGCATTTCTTCATCGTGGCAATCTTTGTAACAAGGTTGTGCATCGCTGTAACAATTGTTACAGCTACTCCTCCACATCCTTGCAACTGTTCCATAGTCCACATCCTTGCAACTGTTCCGTAGTGATTCCATCCATACCTGATGTTTATCCTTCTTCATTTTGTTGATCGCATAACTTCTTCCTGTAGAAAGTTGGGTTCTATTTTTCGCTGTTGTTTACAAGCACCTGTGTGAGAACTGTTGGGTCGGGTCGATGGGTGCATCAGCTTAAACAATGGCTATCATGCATGCAGAAACTATGGGCGGAACACTTTGAAGTTGAATGACAAACAAAACAGGATCTGGCTACAGTGAGAAGATCGGTTTAATACAGCATAAGCAGGCAATATATGGAAAGATACGGCTACTTGATGGACAATTCAAACTGACAGTTGTATCAATCAGGAACTCAAATGCCCAAATATTAAAACACAGTAACGACGGGATGCAACTGTCAGTTTGAATTGTCCATCAAGCAGCTTTATGTTACTGTATACTGCCTGCCTATGCTGACACCGATCTCTAACACTGTAATCAGATCCGTACTATATCTGGATACAAAGTAACAACATCCAGGCAAATTCGTGCTTCATTTTCTAGCCAAATGTTTTAACCCAATGCTCTTCACTCCGTAACCAAATCCATGCTATAACCAGTCCTTAAATGAATGATTCCATGTGTAGTGAAATCCTCACTGTAAGTTGATCATTTCACAGTGCAGGTCCTTGAGGCTGATGGAAAATTCATTACTCCGTAACCAAATTTTGTTGCATAATTGAATCTTTGTTTTGATGAGATTATTTTCACTGTATTCCCAGGAGAACATCAGTCAGCCGAGCACCACAGAACCCCGAAGCTATGATAAAAATAAATCACTTTTTATGGATTTCTGTGAAGTTGCTTTATGTTCAGACGTTTGATGAATTGAACATCGACTCTGGAATATATTAAATCAATTTTCGAAATTTATTCATTTCCTTCGCAATTTGAATTAATCGGATCAGTAACTACCGGTGTGCTTATTTAATGTAGCCTAATCTCCCCTAAAAAGATTAATGACGTTAATTCAACTGGCTGCACTTTATATTAGTGGCTCAAAAATGCCGTTAGGTTCATTATCACAAGGTGCTCAAATGTTATCATTTGTAGTTTGGGAAAGCAGACCCAAAATTGCTCAGGTTTGGGTGTTTCATAGGGCTGAAATTTGCTGAGAAACTTCACAAATTGGTCCGATAATGATTCTGAATGTAGTAATTTGCATTCTGTTGAAGTTTTGCAGAGTTTTATGCGCAAGAACTCTTTAGCAATGGCGTGAAACTGCTGCAAGCGTCTCATCTTCATATCGGTTGTCAACAGTTGACCTATCTCGTTGGACAACAGCCTATCTCTGCCTAAACAAATGTGTAACAGGAACCCCTTTGGACAGATCTCTGTGTGACATTGTGGCCGATCGTTGAGCACTTGTTGTTACAGCGTTTCGCTCACATCGATCCTTCTCATGAATTGGACTGTCTTCATTGGAACAGCCTTCACTTGAAATTAGAATTTTACCACTATAAATAGCCCAGAAAACATCCTCACCTTATCTTAAGACCTTTTATATATGTTAGATAGCCGTGTTCAAGTACCTTTGTGAGGTTCTTGAAACACGCTATATAAGTGTTCAGGTACATACATAGATACATATATAAATACATACATACAATGTCGTACAACGTACATACGGTACTCGCCTCTTAACGCAGTCCGTGTGGGTTTGAGCTGACCTTTTTGTTAGGCAGCGTGCTCGAACACATGTCATTGTGTAAACACTGTGGCCGATTGGTTTATTTGGTTAGTTGCACTTGTATTGACATCTTTGGTCGATGTTTGGACCAGGTAAGAGGTCACAAAGACGAAACATGGTTTTATTTATAAGATCACTTAGCACTCAAGCAATTAAGTGGCGATACAATTGGTGCCATTGCTTTCCAAGTCACATTCACAGTTGGACACCAATAAAGGTCAGCCATGTACTCCCAAATCATTTTCTGATAATAATAATAATAATAATAATAATAATAATAATAATAATAATAATAATAATAATAGCAGTTGCGTTCACTGGCACATTCGCACAAATGGGGGAGGATGAGGCACAGTAAACCAATTTATCCACGCACCTTCTTAATCTCTAAGAGCCTGAGAACTAACCTCGGGCGGCAAAAAAAAAAATAATAATCATAATAATAATAATTTAATAATAATAATAATCAGCCCAGCAGGACTGGTATCAGCCCAGCAGGACTTGGACGAGGGTTAACCGTTCCGGAAAAAACAACTAATTTAATCTATAAGACCCTGAGGGAACGAAGTAGGCCTACCTCAGGGCATAATAATAATAATAATATTAATAATAATAATAATAATAATAATAATAATACTAATCTTGCTTTATTCAACAGCCTTGGCCATCTCCTGCCCAGATGACAGGAGACAACAGGAAACTACATTTCTTTACCAGTGCTGATCTTAGAACATCCAGCACTTCAACACAGTTGTTTTTTAAGCACTTTTCCCACTGAGCACAACATCAACAAAGCCTGTCCATGCTAGAAAATGCTATCCTTACTTGTTATAATCCTTAGGGATCATATGTACCTTGGATAAAAAAAATAATAACTGCTTTAATGCAGTTGCTTTCCACAGCACCTTTACAACCAAGCATGTCATAAGTGAATACTAGCAATTCCAGAAAACCTCTCCGTAATTTGTTTTATCAGATTGAAGGATCACATGTAGCCTGGGTCATTGGCGTAAACTTTGTCCAAAATATTTGGGGGGGGGGGGGATTTGGTTATTCATTCTACACTTGTTGCATTGGGTGTACAATCCATCTCAATTATTTGGGTGCCCTGGCTCCCCCAGAGTCTACGCCTATGGCCTGGGTAATTAATAATAAATGCTGTCAGTGGCGTCACTAGGGCTGGTGTCACCCGGTGCGGTAAGTAATGATGTCACCCTGAAAAAAAGTGATGACCTTTCTTTACGGATTCGTCTCCCAAAAAAAGTGATTACCTTTTTTAGGAATTCCTCAATCCTCATCTTCCAAAAATTTCATCATTTTCTCATGTTGGGTGTCACCCCCTTCTGAGGGTGTCACCCGGTGCAGTCCGCACCCCCTGCACCCCCCTAGTGACGCCACTGAATGCTGTTCCTAATATTTGCAATCATATGTACCTTGGGCCAAGAAAGTAATAATAACAGTTATGGTAATGACACCAATAAATCCACCAGTGTGACTTTTGATGGTGATGAGAAGCATGTGTCTCGCTGCATGACACAGGGCATTGGTTTATTGTCAGATTACTTCTATAATTTTCTTTATTGCCAGATTACTTTTATAACCAGACATGAATTGATGTGTTTATGACCATTCCAGCTTTAAAGGCAAAGACTAAACCGAACATTTATCAATTGCTAGCAATGATTTGGGTGCATTTACTGAATCTCGTGCAAAGCTCTAGAACGTTAATGCAGTAAATATATTTCTTAAATTAAATCTCCGTCGTTGCCAGGACTTGAACTTGGCACCTCTGCCGGGCGTGAACTGCCATAAATACACCACGATTGGACAGGGTTATTAGCGGTTTCCAGGAATGCTGTATGAAATAAAAGTTTATTCTCCGACATTATCATTTGACATTCTGAACACGACTGATCTGCTCGTCTCCGTTTTATTGGGCACAGTTTTATGCTTATCCCCAGTGGCCTGCATGTGATATGAGAAACAGACCTGTTTTGCAAAGATGTTGAACGATGTAAGTACTAGGTAATGTTAACACTTGACGGTGTATGTGCTAGGCAAAGTAATGCAAACAAATGAACAATGTATGTACCAGGTAATGTTAACACTTGACGGTGTATGTGCTAGGCAAAGTAATGCAAACAAATGAACAATGTATGTATCAGGTAATGTTAACACGTGATGGTGTCAGTGCTCGAAATGGAAAATTTTACGAAACGGAACGCTAGTCAAAGATATGGGAGCATTCACATTTCAGAGGACAAGAAAAACGTTAATTTCATAGTATTTTCCACTGGACGAAAGGGAACGATAATACGGATGCATTTGACGAACCGGAACGGCGTTCCGGTGCGTTCCGGTCCATTTCGAGCACTGGATGGTGTATGTTAGGGCATAGCCGGGTGCCGTTTTTCAACCGGGTACCGGGTCCGGGTAGTTTGAATAAAAATCTGCCGGGTCCGGGTACCGGGTCCGGGTATTAAAACTAACAGTAATCTCAAATCTCTAATCCAAACACAATGTCACGAAAAAATTACCAAACACAATGTCACGAAAAAATAACTCCACTACGAATCAACTTCAGAACATTTTAATAAACAAGGAAAAAAACTGCAATGATCGAAAAGGGTGGGAGAGAGGGACTAGATGGCTTTCTCAATAATCAAAGAGAATTGTCGGCATATAGATGAAAGGAGGAGGGGAGAGGAACTTGCTGGCGCTCTATAATCAAAGGAAATTGTCGGTGCATAGGCGAAAGGAGGAGGGGAGAGGGACTTGATGGAGTTATCAACATCAAAGGGAATTGTGGCGTCTAGGCGAAAGTAGGAGGGGAGAGGGACTTGTTGAAGTTCTCAACATCAAAGGAAATCATCGGGGGGGGGCATAGGCGAAACGAGGAGGGGAGAGGGGCTTGCTGGGACTCTCAATAATCAAAAGAAAACGCCGGCAGATCATGGACAGCCAAAGGCCGTCGCCAAGGCAACTTACTGTTCCTGATGTCATTACATTATGTTACTGTTAGTTGACACTTACCCACCCGGACCCGGATGACCTTTCAGCTCCGGGTCCGGGTGTCTTCCGGGTGTTCAATACCCGGAATTTCCGGGTATCCGGGTCAGTACCCGGCTATGCCCTAGTGTATGTGCTAGCAAAGTAATGCAAACAAATGAACAATGTATGTACCAGGTAATGTTAACACTTGATGGTGTAAATGGTGTATGTGCTAGCAAAGTAATGCAAACAAATGAACAATGTATGTACCAGGTAATGTTAACACGTGA
This sequence comes from Allolobophora icterica, assembly GCA_963556255.1. NCBI lineage: Eukaryota > Metazoa > Annelida > Clitellata > Crassiclitellata > Lumbricidae > Allolobophora > Allolobophora icterica. Next base: position 13,475,628 of record OY744616.1, read on the forward strand.
TGGTGTATGTGCTAGCAAAGTAATGCAAACAAATGAACAATGTAGTACCAGGTAATGTTAACACTTGACGGTGTATGTGCTAGGTAAAGTAATGCAAACAAATGAACAATGTATGTACTAGGTAAAGTAATGTTAACACATGACAATGTATGTACTAGGTGCGTAATTTAAACAACTGAACAATGTATGTACTAGGTAAAGTAAACTCTTGACAGTGTATGTACTAGGCAATGTAAAAACTGATTGCATTGGAACATTTTCATAGCACTTCTATGAAACAGGCAGTTGGTAAGTTTATGGCGATTTGTCTGATTATGGCTGTCAAATCATAATAAAATTATGGACAATAGGCTATTTAAAGCAGTCATTTACTGCAGCTGTAATATAACAATTATAAACAGTTGATTGGGAACCTCCTCCTTCATGCACAGAATTTATATAGCACCTCATTTCTTCTCAGAAAGCTTAAAACTGCTCTTAATCAAAAAGGAAAGGCTGCTTCGGATATAATATTATGCAAGAGAGGGTATTTGAAGCAGAAACATTCCATGCAGGCAATGTTTGCATATCATGGTCAACTCTACCATATTCAAGTTATAATGTGTACATTTTTATACGATTTCCAAATTACAGCTGCATTGCCACATCTAGCATTGTGCAGGAATAAAATTTACAAGAAAACAACTAGTTGTGACTAGTTCCTTATCAGTCAAAGCCATCAAGATGGTCAATTGTTTAGCACATCAACATTAATCCATCACAAACATAAATGTGCCAAGGCTATGTGACCAGAAATAAGTAGGCCTACCGGTGGTGGCCTGTTAATTGGTTCACAACAATATTTGTTTTTCAAACAGATTTCCCAACAGGGGTCATCCATAAAGGGTCGGTAATGAGGAGGGAGGGGTCATCGAAAAGCTGACAAATGCGGACAGGGGGGTGGGGTTATGACGTCTGCATCTAAACTTTTACATGTGATAGTTTTTTTAAACACCAACTTGTTTCAACCTTCCCCGAAAGATGATAAGGTCAGTGAAGTGATTGCCTAAAACTTCATGCATGGTATAACCTTTTACTGCGATTTTAGAGAGGCTTTTATTACTGCATATCCTGCGATATGAAACCCGAACTGTCACTTAAACGTGCACAGGAACTGTGGAATAATTGTAAAAATAATTATGACAGTAAAAATTGGCTTTGACATGCGGACGTCCGCAAAGGGGAGGGGTAAGGTCAAATACAGACAAGGGGGAGGGAGGGGTCCAAAGTAGGTCATATTTTTGCGGACGTCCTTTATGGACTACGTTCCTTCAACTTCTAATCACAACAGTCTATGCAAAGAATGAGCAAAACATAGAGTTCATGCTATCTTAAATCCAGTTTCACATATTTAAACTGTAAAATTTAAAATAGCACTTTTGAGGGGTCCCTAAAATGCATTTCATAAAAGTCCAGAAACATACATTCATATAAACATGATTTATATGTAGTTTCTTCCTCTAGACAACAGTTCCAGCAAGAATTCTTTTAACAGGATACAGTTTATACCATCTGAAGTCAAAATGCTTTGGCTTTCATACGTGTTTTAGAAAATTGTGTGCCTTGTAGAATCTTCTGATCAGTGTCGATGGTGGCTTGAGTGCAAGGCTCTAGACCCTCGAACCTGGTGATCACGTGGCTGAATATTTGTGCAGTATCTTGATATTCCTAAAACAACGAGCCATTGTTTAGGAATTGCTTAGCAGGAAAGACAATGTTGGTTATTTATGGCCTTATTAAATATTGAGCAACACTTATTGATATCACAGATGGAGTGAACAGTAAGGCATAAACTTACAACTCTACATTTCCACATTTCCATAATCAACAAGATGCTGCAAAGTGTTGCTTGTTTACCAAAACCAGGGCATTTAGGATGTTGCAAAGGGTTTGCGGCAGTTCAAGGACAAGCAGTATGAATAATGAATCTACAGAAGCCACAGGAAAGAGTCACTATTGACTATATGGGATGTTCCTGAAACAGCTTGTGCCTTGTTGGAATGCTTCATTAGTCTAAACATTGAGGCAAACTGCATATAGCTGACTGTGGAACGCTGAAAAATTGGATAGCTAAAAACTGCCACATGACAAAAAATTGCTGGTTAAAAGAGGAATATGATTTATGATAAACGTTACGTGCAACGGATGATTGATCTAACTGATTGGTATTTGGGTGGGGTTAAAAGTCGTCTAGAAAAATGAGCCAATGCCATTTAACAGCATACCAGGCCTTTGCATCATATCAGGAAAGCAGAGTAGAACCATTGTTATAGGTAAAATCCTGCAACCAACTATCTGAATAGTGAGGATAACTGCCTCAGGAATACAGACCTCAGACCAAAGTATTTCAGAAATAATAGGCAGTGCTGGTCGTGGGATTTTAAGACAAGGATGTGGTTGAATACAGAAACAAGAAAGTCTCAAATTTGCATGAAGAGAATTTCAACTGCACACATCCTGTTGAAAGCCTTGATGTGCTACACACATCCTGTTGAAAGCCGTGATGTGCTGCCATCGGCTCGTACAACTAGACATCCAGAAATATGGAATAGATATTTACTGTGTGATCCAGTGCTCCAAAGATGAACAGTTCTTCGGTAGGAAGAGTATGACCTGCTTGCAGTGGTAGTTTGATACCTTAATTGTAACACATCAAATGCTGGTTATTGTATTTAGCATTTTAAATTCTTAAATTATTACATAAATTGTTAAAATTATTACAATTACAATACATACATATATAAAAAGTTATTTAATTATTGCATGTATGTTACAAGAAAGAGGACTGGACCTTTAGGTATGAAACGTTGCGACGTCATTCTCTTAGCCTGAGCATAGTGAAAGTTGGTGGCCAGTCCTCTCCCACACTGCTTGATCTTCCCAATGAGAATTTAAGGTCAGTATGCTTTTTTAACACTTTAACGATGAGCTGCATTGGTTTCCCAGTCACTTTAAGTACACTCCTGTCCTTAAAGTGTTAAAGTGAAGTTTGTTACGGGTGCTGGAGAATCAGAAATCAAACAGGTTTTTGTGCTCGTGTGGATTTGAACTCCTAACCTCTCAGTAGACAATCCAGCAAGCAAACAACTAGACCATGGTGCACCCATGCATGGTTCATCAGGTACATGTATTTGGCATTTGTATAGGATGAAGAAGTAGTTCAGTCCCTTAATTCAACTCCTAGAATATTGACAGCATGTGGGTTTTAAGTGTTAGCAACTCAATTATCTTATCCTCAGCTTACAAGAGGTTGGCCAGTCTCCTCCCTTGCCAGCTAATCTTCCCATCAACATGTATTAATTTTATATCCAGGTTCATCAAAGAGCACCAGCAAAACAGGAATCTTAGTTCAGCTTTCTAATCTAGGTTCACAGCAGGGATCAGCCATCAGCCGCCACCGTGAAACAACAGCGTGCTAACCACTAAACATAAAAAAACATGCAGTGCACTGAGTATTCTGTTCCATAAAGGCACTATATAAATTGACTAATACAATACACGACACAATTAAACAAGTTCAAACCCCAGAAATAGTAATCTGTACGTGGGGATCAGAGCTGTAGTGGTAAAATTAGAGGTGAGTACACGCTACCAGTTAGTTTTCCGAAACAAATTAGAGCTGAGTACACGCTACCGGTGAGTTTTCCGAAACAAAATAGAGGCAAGTACAAATATTTTGTGAGGTGAGTATATGGTCTCTACAGGTGAGTACACGCTGTATACCTGCGTATACCCTCGACTACAGCCCTGGTGGGGATCTACGTTTCATACATTAATGCCAGAAATCCTGGTTAAACATCTGTCGAGACGAACCTGGAATGTTCGTCTCTGTGAGAGGAGCCTGAGAACTTTGACCTCTTGCTCGGTGCCAGAGGTTTTACAGCACTGCGTTTGTGTGCAGTCACAGATGAAAACGAAGTTGTCCGTCTCGGGCTACACGGCAATCGATTCTCGTGCATGCGATCTGTGTTCTCAAAGGACCTTCGGAGTTGGCTTCTAGCGTGTAGACTGTCAACGGCTTTCAAAGTCCTGTCTTTCCTCTCAGAGTCCGATTCTGAATTATCTGATCGCAGCATAGCTGGTTCACCAATATTCCTGCAATAAAAGTAATAACAATAATAATAACAGTTATTATTATTATTTATTCAAAGTAGAAATGATCCCTTAGCAATGAAATATTAAATAATATTAAGTTAGAAGTCAAATGTATTCTCTGGAAATCAGACCTTATCCCTAAGACCATAATTATTACTAATATTTAACCATTGGTAATATTATGATTATTATTATTATTATTATTATTATTATTATTACTATTAGTAAGTTAAGGCACATGCTCAACTAATCAGTTGCTGTGTGGCAGATTGGTTCAGAGCTCGTCAGGAAGCACAGAAACTGTTGCTGTGTAAGAACCTTCAGCTAGTCTGCAACACACCACATGCATGCCTGTCTGCCTGCCTGTTGGTCTCCCTGACCTACCGTGGTACTTGATTCTGGGTGGACTTCTCCAATGATTCATGATTTTGGACTGTAGGTGCACTTTGGAGCAACTAGTCACCACTAATGCTCTATGCATTGTGATAATGGTGCTGTAGATTGTGCAGAAGTCGTTAGATTAGGATCGATTATATTAAATTGACTCTGTGATGTTCTAATGCCTATATTTTTCCAGCAATTACTTCGACTATAGTTCACCAACGTCAGCAAAGATGACCCGTTTTCATGGGCGTCCGGGGGGGCATTTGCCCCTCCCGGGATTTTGCACATATTTTACAAAAATAAAATATTTTGATTATTATTATTGTTACAACAGTCCCAACACGATTTTCAATGTGAAAACACTTACTTATTTAGGTGAAGTCCTTGACCATTATTCATTTTTAAAGTTGTTCTGCATTCATGAATAGCTATGCAAAAATGTCATTTTGCCCCCTTACAAAAATTTAGCCCCAATACAAAAATTTTACCCCCACAAAAATTCCTGCAGACTCCCATGCCTGTTTTGGATCAGAGTTTTACCCTCACCACTCAAATACATGCAAATAAGTAAATGGCGTAAATTTCCATCTGAAAAGTGCATATGCATTTCATTGTATACAACGATTACATACATACACGTATTTGAAATAGACTATAACAGGAACATATGCACAACTAAATTAGTAAGCAAGTAATATATTTGCCACATTTGTTAAAGTAAATGAACATAACTGCACAAATTAACAAATTTAGTGGCAAGCTGCAGGTCCCATTGCACCAGCCACCAATATTATTATTTTACCATTATTTGTTTTAAATATAACTAAGCATACAACCAATTCACATTTACTGACTTTACAAACTAAATATATAGACCAGGGGTGTGGAACCTTTTTTAAGGTGCGTGCCAAAGTGCTGCTAAATCATTTTACAAAATACCGTCGCGTGCCCTTCGGAATATTGCACAATAGGCCCATGCATAATTATTTTTCTCATACAGAATTTAGGTAACAAAAAATTAATTAAAGACGTAATTTCAAAGATCGTTTTTTAATGTTTTTAAAAGAAAGTCCTTCCATAAAGAAAATGTGGATTGTATACAGGGATTTTCTATTTCTAAGTTTGATATTTTTGGGGACGCTCTGAATTCCACGTGCCCAAAAAAATTCATCGCGTGCCACTTTGGGCACGCGTGCCATAGGTTCGCCATCCATGCTATAGACAATATGTTTATCCAAGTTAAAAATGATTTCAAACTTGATACATACACTACCCACAGTATCCAGTATGTGTACATAGCTTACATGAACTAAAGACCATTCTAGCAAACCATACAGAGTTTAAACACCTTTGATTTTTATATAGCTTACCCACAGAATTTCCTTTCCGTTTGCGACTCTTTCAGGCGGTCTTGTTCCGTACTGAATACTGACAGAAGTTCCGTGACTGGGAGCAGTCCTACTGACGACCTTGGCATGTTCAACAACAGATGAAGCTCCTCAAGAGAAAACACCGGAAGGTCAAGGAACTTCCGGGTGATCGCATCCAAATTAGCAAGGGACAACAGATAAGTAATTGCCTACAGAGTAAACAACAACTTCAAGTAAATAATAAACAGATATTTAAATATTTCTCCGGTAGCATCTACACTCTACTATCCCACCCTCCTCCTTTATCCAGGCCGAGAACCTGCAGCAGAGTTATGTCGCATTATGTAAGAATTCCAGGGAGGGTACGTACATCCTTTATCTTGTGTTGAAGTTGCACAGAAATGCAGAGAGCAGACGAAGACTTGTAGGCCGTGATGAACTGCTCAAGCATTCCCAGCACTCGAAATCTTTCTCCCAGTTGAAGGAAATCTGTAAAGTTAAAAATTAGTAATGCAAACAAACGTCAGAGATATGTCATAATTACATAATACATATGTATGTTTATATCAACACAATTAACACAGCACCTTGACAAGTAAAGTACAGAAGCTGTGCCTATATTAGACCGGGACCCCCACCAGCCGGAGTTGCATTTCTTGAGAGCTCAGGGCTCGAGCTCCTCAGTTTGTCCCTTCCAGTTTTTCAAGCGCCTGAAGTCTGTATTATTTGAAGGTGATTTAACTGGTTCGAGTTGGAATCGCCAATGATGAGTTTTTCTTGAAGTGATGCTTCGTAAATGTCAGACTACAAGTACAAGTACTTGACAAAGTACAAGTACTTGACAAAGTACAAGTACTTGTACTTACCTTGTCTTACCTTTGAAAAGTGTTACCTTGTAATCCTACTCATTGTTAAAATTCATTACAGTTAAGTTCATCTGTAAGCAACAAACGCTCAAATAACTTAAAAAGTCATCACATGTACAGACTTAGTGTCTGATCAAGTATCCAACTTCTGGAGTTGTATCGAAACACATGAGGAATGGCAAGATGGAAGCAACCAAAACACACACATCATTTGGAAAGTTATTTACAATTTCCAGTCATCTCAAGAGCTAAACTGTTATTCCAAAGGTCCATAATTAAATCTCTGGCAGTGTTGAGAGATGTTCCACAGTATCTGCTCACTGTGTTTTCTAACCTTCTGGAATGTTCTTTGGCGATACGTATTTGTGAATCCTGAGCAGATGGCCATCATAATTTGTGTTTTTCGATGTGTACTTCTTGTATGCCTCTTCAGTTTGTATTTTACTGGTGTACATTAAATATGCAAACCTAAAAATAGAAAGAATAACTTCAAAATTAAATCATGCTGAAACATATCAGTAAAGATAATTGCCACTTCAATTTTTAGACATGGTGGTTTTGTGACAACTACATGGAATAATTGAGGCTTCATCTTGCCTTTCATACTGCATGCGATGTGGTGTCCTTTAATCACCAAGTTTTAGGTTAGAATCTTGGTGTATTAAAAATGTGCAAATCTACCTGATCTAGTTAAAAGCAGCACAAAGTTTAAAAATCATTATATTACACAGAAATTGAATAAAGTTACAAAATCAGGTTCTGCTATAAGGATCCTGTTGTTTTTTATTACTTTCAATTCCGCAGAAAATTTTCAACAAGGAATTTATTTCTGTAATATTAAAAAGCTTTTACTTTGAACAATACTGTTTCAGTTAAATAGTGCCTGCACTTTACAATGCAAAGCTGATCAAAATTTGTAGCCTGCGGCAAAGCACAGTTTCGAATAAAATAAGTCGATACAGAAGAAATTTATATAATGTCTCTGGGGAGCGTCCAACAGACACTCAATAAATGCTCCACGATATAGTCCACATGTCAAATCAGATGAAAGAAAGATGCCTTCCATTTGCCACATTGATTCTTTGTTGCCACGACGATCTCCAGAGCATCCGGAAACAAATGTTGAAGTTTGGTTTCTGTCGCTCCTGCTGGCAAGTTGTTGACAATGAGCAGACGATCCGTTTCCTTGGCTTAGGAAGAAAGTTAATATTCCAGTTACTGGTTCATAAATTTTTAGACTTATAATGTTACTATTATTATTATTATTATTATTTTGAAACTTTGCAAATGCAGAATAAATACTTCAAGGTTAGCTCAAGAAAGAAAGAAAAAGTTTGAAAATTAAACCCCATCTCAGTGATTCAACATCTCAGTGTGTTATTATTATCATTATTACTATTATTATTACAGTTACTATTATTATAATTATTATTACCCTCTTAGTTTTGGTCATTAGGTATGGACACTGCAATGGTACTGATTCAAACCAATCAGTAGTTGCTGGTCTAATGTTTCAATAAGCTGCTTTTGCTTATGCAAAGTTTGAATGGCATTGAGCTTTCAGTAGGTTACGGACTAGATGTAAGTGTATAAAGGCCCATGCCTATTAGCGGAACTTACAGGAGGCACTCTTCCTTTTCATAGGTCCTGTTCCGGCACTGGATGAATCCCAAAGTTGGAGATGCCAGGACAGTGCATTGCAGGACTTGCTTGGTAACAGAGGCACATAAGCACAAACAACTTGCCTATACGGAATCTACTCAGTATGCTCAAACTTGCAACTATTGGATTACAGACTCAGCATGCTAATTGACTAGGCCACAGAAATAGAAAACCACATCTAATCTGATAGCAAACTGTACGAAAGATATAGTTGTGTTTTGCTATCAAGATAGTTGTGTTTTGCTATCAAAATAGTTGTGTTTTGCTATCAAAATAGTTGTGTTTTGCTATCAAATAGTTGTGTTTTGCTATCAAAATAGTTGTGTTTTGCTATCAAAATAGTTGTGTTTTGCTATCAAATAGTTGTGTTTTGCTATCAAGATAGTTGTGTTTTGCTATCAAGATAGTTGTGTTTTGCTATCAAAATAGTTGTGTTTTGCTATCAAATAGTTGTGTTTTGCTATCAAAATAGTTGTGTTTTGCTATCAAAATAGTTGTGTTTTGCTATCAAAATAGTTGTGTTTTGCTATCAAAGCATTTAACTGTGGTTATTGAGACACTACAGCAAAGAAACACTCACAACTTTCATCTGAAGACGTTGTCGCAATTCTTTGCCAATGTTCCATTACGTCGTCTGAATGATTAAACAAAAGAATTGTTAGTGTAAACATGAAATGTGGTAAATTAATGAGAAAAACACAAAAAAACTCAAAATGGAATATCTGAGAACACACAGAAACAAGAACATGAAAAACAAAGAAACAATAGATTTCCTGAGCATGGAGGTCAAGAATAAGCTAGAGGTAACTTTGGCTTTGTTGTTGTTGTTGCTGCTGTTGTTGTTGCTGCTGTTGTTGCTGCTGTTGTTGCTGTTGTTGCTGCTGCTGTTAAAGGCAACACTTCTTACAAGCCTCTATCAAAACATCTCTGATGAATTGTGCTGAAATCAAAGGATTGGTTGACTGAGGCACACACAGGCACAGTAATCGAATGATGTAACACCTTCTTAACCTTTGAACTGATGCTGGTACTCGTTCATTGACCAATAAGGGATGGAAAACAGAGGCAAAGCAGGATGGTATTCCTTGGCTTGTCAACCATCCAAGTACACACTGATATGTTTTAGCCTCATTGCACCTGCCGACACTACATAAAAAACCAAAGTGACCACTTGATCATTGTTTTTTAGCATTACTATGACATCATACGTACAAACATTTTCGTTAATCTTCAAAAGACGGACAGTTAGATCTGAACGGATGTCCTGCAGATGGAGAACGGCTTCCTTTGCATCGGATAACGTTCTCATTCGGAATGTCATGCAGCTGAAATGATCAGCATGAACTGTTATTCTATACTGACAATATTGCAAAGAAAGCTAGACATGTTCTATGCAAATGTCCCTAATGAGTGTTTTCAGTACTAAATGAACCACAATGGCAGTGAAAAACACATTGCCTGCTAAATAGCAAACACATGACAAAGTCTGCATTTCTACAGTACATTAAAAGAACTAGCTTATTAAGTTATTCCAGCTCAATCAAGACTGATAACTCATTTTCGGCAAAGACTGACCCTAACATTCACAACAGAAAGTTCTCTGTCTTACAACGCATCCATCACCAGAAATTTGTCTTAAAATTCTGTGCCTTTAGAGAGCAGAAACTGCAATAAATGGGGTTAATTTTGCAGTGATTATCAACCATACTAAAAAGTAAGAGTATGGTA
>OY744616.1:13490771-13570771 GCA_963556255.1 Allolobophora icterica
ATGTGTTCGTTTAACTTACTTACTTAGCACATTGCATTGTGGGATGTTCCTGGTAGGTAGCATTTTTATATATATAAAATAACGGATTAAACCATTTCTTAAGATGTATGCATATATTTTAATTTTCAATCTAATTTAAGTTCATTTTCGTTTGACTTCAAGTGTTCGACTTACTTACTTATCGCATTGCATTGTGGGATGTGGCTGGTAGGCAGCGGCGCTCTATTGGAGCGAAGTCGGTGCCAACCATATTGTTTTTATAGGAGGCACTCAGTCTTCGCAATTACCGCAGAAAGTTTGCCAATAAGTAGTTGAAAAGAAACCACGGGATTGTAAGTGGGTGATATATACTTTGGTGCCTTTTGATGCACGAAAATTTTTGTGAATTTGTTGGCCACTTTTAAAGGTGGTTGGGTTTACCAGAGTACGATTAGTGAGTAAGTAGACAGGCCCTTGTCTACACATACCGTTAATATATGTATGTATGTTTGTAATTAGACATTTTGGATACCCTTGTAATTAGACACCTTTTGGATACCCTTGAAGTTATAATGAGTTGAAGCAGGAGACACTGCTATTAACAATATTAATTATGCACAAATGGGGTAAGGTAATGCTTGTATCTGGTAATTTTTGGTTACTATAAACTGGCCATCAAAACAAACATGATCTGAGGTTAGAAGGATCTTTCCTCATGACAGTCGTACTACTGGAAACTTGACATCATGGGTTGAACGGGGTTTCAGCTAATCGATAAATTTTGTGTGGCATTCCAGGATTTTAACCCTGAACGCAGGAGCAAAAGTTGCAGTGGGTTGCCTGTGAATGTAAAATTGAGTTACACTGTTAAAATTAATGTCTGCTTGGATGACAGTGTGACAGATATAAGTGGTATGTCACCAGTCACATTCATGTTCTTGGACAGTTGTCAGATTACTACAATAGGCCACATCATAGCTTGTCAAGGCGATGTGAAAATGCACAGATTTATGCTTGTAACTCCTATCCATGTTTGTAGTGTTTTGGAAGCGTTAATGTCTACTGTTTTTGCATTACTTTTAGGAGCGCATTAGCAAGTGCTCAGCCTTTCGTAACTGCTACGTACATGTTTAGGGAAAATGTTTGCGAAAGCTATAGATAATATTGGGGATAATTACTTTCCGTTGTGCCCAGTTGCTGAAATGGAAGATAAAACTTTGACTAAGGCATTTATAAATAGCAGATTTGACCTGTGACATGAGAGGGAGGAAATGGTTAGCTAAATGTTAACAGCCTACCTAGCTCCTTTGTATGGCACATGGGCACCCGCAGGTAGGCCCGGGCAAGATGCAAGATGCGGTACATGTCACCTATTGAATCACATTGATGAGAAAATTTTTAGCCTACGTCTGGTTTTCCTTTTTGCCCTTTCTGCACAAATATATGTGGGTGCCCTGACTTTGAAGTGGAAACTGACTGTATTGTAAATGAATCAATTAATGTTTTGGCTGGCTTTTTATACTTTATTTTGTTTATGTAGTTTGATGTGGTGTTTACCATGTTTTTATTTTAATAATTAGTTTGGAGCAGTAGTGCTCGTTGAGGTTATTTATGGTAATTAGGTCATTTCCGGTATGTATGTTTTGTGTATGCTGCTTTGAGTTTTGCAAAAAGTGATAGTGTTGTGATTATGGTGGTACCACGAAAGAGAGTGAGGGAGAGGGAGAGAGAGAGAGAGAGAGAGAGCGCGCACGATGTGTGGTTATAAAATTGACTTCTAGCCTAGTTTTGTTGTAAAGCAACGTTGTCAACATGTCAATGATGTCATGTGATATTTTGCAATGGTTTATCTTGAACAGTGGTTACATTGATGTGTTGAATCACTGTTTGACTTTTGCTGTTGACAGTTGATGTTTTGAGCCGTCTGATGCAAGCAATGCATGGTGACCTCAGGCAAGCTATTTGCCTGAAGTTTGTTTCCAGCTGAGCTGCGTAGATCTGTCCTAGTGGTATAGCCCAGTGATTGGTTAAGTGGGCTGTGTTATATAGTTAAAGAGTATTCATTTCATAGTAGTCCAATTTACTCTTCAAAGACGAGACACGGATCAGAGTATAGCCATTTTTGTTGGAGCTGGACCACTGATGCATTAGAGTTTTGGATGTTACTTTTCATGAGGTTGGGGCTGGAGTTTACCAAAATGCCTGATGTGCAATATTGTGATTAAGTTTGTAACGATTGTCAGCTTTCTCGATGTTTCATGTTCTTGAAGTTGCTGGTATCATGGGTCTCTGAGTTTTGCAGGATCATTGTGAATTTTTCATTATTTTCATTCCATAAATATGAGTTTAAGTTAATATTGTTGTTTGCAGGAGTAGGATAGTCAGAGTTAGTTTTGTTGATGGGAGCTGTGCATTTGTTGTTTCAGTTGTAAATCATGGATTCAGTTTTGAGGAAGTTGGGCTTGAAAAAAGGCGATTCGAAAGAAAGCGACACAAGAAAACGACTGCAGAAGGAGCTCTTCGCTTTCCAGAAAGTAAGCTATATCGTACTGACACACTGTTGAATTCTGACTGCAGAATTGACTAAGAAACTGACCAAATGGACTTCCACTCTAGGCTCTCCCAAACTGGAATTAGCCTGTCACTAAGACATGCATGACAAGATTTAATCTGTCCAAATTGGCATGATCAGGTCAAACCTGGGACACTAAATTTGCAGCATGCGATGTTTTTGCACATAACGAATTTATGTTTTCTGCAGACGATTATCTGCATCAGTGAGAACCAGGTATTAACCTGAATAGACTACTTCCGTTGCTTTTTTCATGTGGGGCCAGTCTCAAGGCTGAATAAGTGAGGAGGGCAACGACAATGCCCGGGGTAACGATGTAAGATGTCGTTAAACGCTTCAACAGTTTGCCAGTTGGATTACGAGCATTTAAGATAAATGGATGTTTTAAGTTACTTTGGGTCTGTGGGTCATGTTTTCCGGATATTAGCTAGTGTTGCTCGGCACATCTTAAATTACCTCTGGTTGCCCAACATGAAACTAAAATAAGTTGAAGCCTGTGTGAGTCATCTAGGCCGGAGTTTGGAATATTCATGCTCCATAGGATGTGGGCCTACAGATTTGATGAAAGTTTTCTGGAGGTCCAAATGCACCAGTCTCTGTCTGGTAGTAGTCGCCTTCCAAGATTTATGTTACATCACCACACTTGATTATGAATTTCATTTCTGTGAATGGGCGTAACCTGTTTTTAGCAGACTAAATAATTTTTTAGAATCGTAGATCATGCTTGCCTTGTTTTATATAGTTTTAGCTCACGTTAAAAGAAACCTTTTGGTGTTTTTTTTATTCAGGGCTTGGATTATGGTTTTCCTCACAAGCCATCGGCCATTGCCTATGATCCTAGCCTTAGCTTTCTGGCCATTGGAACATCAAGCGGTTTGCTCAGAGTGTATCCTTTTCTTTGCATCAGAAACAAGTAAAGTTGAGGTGTGGCTGTACTAACCATGAAATGTTTTTTTAGATATTCACAATTTAAATATCATAACACTTAAGTACTCCAAATCTATTAATCTACCCATGAAAAGATTCTTCAGTGACCTGTTTATGAATACTTAGAACCTCCTACAACATTGACTGTGTGAATCGTATTGAGTGTTGTGGTTATTTCCTAAGGCTGTATTAAATTGAATTATATCTGTTTGTATTGTAATGAAGACATTATGGCGTATCTGCACGCCACATGTAGCCACGCATCTGATGGCTATCGTTGGCGTGAGCATGTAATCAAATGCTTGCGCTTAGGATCTTTTGGACGATTTATACACATAAAACATTCACATTCATGAATGTGTACATGTAGCTACGTTACCTCACCTCAGACGTAAATTCCTCCTATTATTTATTTTGCCTAGTTGTTTCTGAAGCGTCGGTTAACAGAGTTTAGGATCTTTGCAAACGTTATCAGTCGGTTGTGGCTGTAATGTCATTTATCAAAACAACTATCTCCTTTCCAGCGAGTGATTGTTTGCGCTGTGTCTCATAAATTCTGAAAGCTTCAAGTTGGTTTAGGCAATAAGTGATAGAGTGCCTGAAAGGTTTTTTGTTTGCATAACCCATATCCGATAAAATATTAGTAAAGCATAGTTAGCACCCTGTGCTTGTTTTTCTGTTTTTGTTGCCATCTCCAGAGACATAGTTCAGCTTAGTGTGGATTAGTTGGATACTGACTGACATTTTAAATTAGTAAGGAAGCCTGCCCATAAACAGTTTATGAGAAGTAGCAGTTCAGATATGAATGGTTAAATTTGCGTAATAAATTAGAAATTATCTTCTACACTGGCAGAAATTTTAATGACCATTCAAGCAGTGCTTATAAAGTGAGCACTATGAAAATGTCCAGAACTTTATATTACTTCAAAAGGCTTAGTAAGTTAATTATTAAATTACATGGGATCCAGAAATTAATAAAAAAAATCTGTTGTTTCCTATAAGTTTTTTGCATAGCCTTGCTTTGCGTTGCCCATTAATGACTGTAGGGCACTGGTCCATTAACCCAAGTTTTGCTCAGATATCATTTATGTAACAAAAGATACAGTGTTATGAAATATGTCTCCAGAATACTGCAAGCTGATAACATACAGGCAACTGCATTGTGCTTTTTTTGTTCCTATTGTCTGCTTATCAGCAATTGTTACTTTAATGCCCAGTTTATATGCCTGATTTTTGTATCTGAAATGTATTAAAATTGCTTATTGCCGACACTGTTTGAGGTTGATCATTTCGATAATAAATATTTTATGCCCTTAGCCTTTGTTTTGAAAAAAAAATGGCATGATTCTGACAGGGACCAACAGACACTTTATACAGATATGGACCTCATAATTATGCTCAATTGTTAAAACATTGATTTTACTGCAGAACAGATGGCTATGCTTTCATCGACCCTATTGTCTTTCTGATTGTTTTTCAGTCAGATGGCTAGCAATTTTCCTATTGCCTTTTCGTGCAGATAGTCGCTTTGCCTTTCGTCCTGCTACTGTCTAACTTCACCGATTCTTGGTTATATGGCGTAGTTTAGGTGCAGTTTCGCAGTGCAAATAAGTCTGTTTTTTTTGGGGGGGGGCAGAGGGGAGATAGACCATGCAGGATTATGTGATTGGTGTTAAATTTGCTATGTAGGCCACTTACTCCTAATTGCTTGGTGGTTACAAAAACAGCATTTGTTTGAATTGTATTATTATTGACAAGGTTATTCAGTGTGGTACATAAAAAAGGAAAGTTTAGTACTTTCTTACCAATTAACTACCCACTTGACAATATGATCAATAATAACTGTGATAAAAAGTGGTAGGTTTAGTGCCTTTTTGCCAACCAAGTATATGCAGATTACAATATGATAATGATCATGCATAGAAGCGAGTGTGGTGTAGTAACACTATATAGTTTGCAGTTTGTAACACTATGATCGATTTAGTGATTGTACTAAAGTGTTCGAGTGGCTCTAATAGATTTCATGTCACTCAAGTACTGTTTTTAGATTGCTAATATTTTTGGCTTTCACCTGTGGATTGGGATTGCACATGATGCGCCCAACTAGACCATTATGTGAAATTCTTAAAAATTAATTGCTGAGTTGCATTGCCAGCAAAGAAGTATCTGGTTGGTAGATCAATGAAGTTGTATTTGTGATTCGCCCAAAGTATCATTCACCTGGAATAGCATGATTCTGAAACCTGTCCTTAGTACTTGTGAATTTTAATACTTACAAATACCTTTGTTGTTTTTAACTGAACTTATCATGTGTTTCGGCTTGTAGTCCAATTTGGCTTCATTGTACATTTTTACCGTTCTTCAATGATACTTTTAAAGTTACATTATGTGAGCGTGCATATGCTAATTTTTACTAACAGAACACAGTTTTAATTATAAAAACATAGATTCTGATGTTTCCTTAATTCTGTGAAGCTATGGAAGGCCTGGAGTCCAGTTTGTGAGCCAGCATCCTGGTTCTGCAGCTGTCAGTCAGATCGTTTTCTTGCCAGAACAGGTACTTTTTGTTTTTCACCATCTTTCACCACATTTTTGTCATTCCTGCTGTGCCGGCCTTTATAGCACTTTACTGATGAGAGTGTACTAAAAGCGACTGGGAAACCAATGCAGTTCGTTAAAGTGTTAAATGTAGCTCATAGGATTATTTTTCAATTCTTCTTGCTACTTTTATCTTTATAATGTGCCATCTTCATTCTTGTTGCTACTTTCTAACTTCATACTTTGCACCTTCATTCTTGTTGCTCTTTTTATATTATCTTCATTTTTATAGTACCTAATTCATTCATTATTTGATCTGCAGCTTTTCAGTTTCCTGCTTTTGGGATTATCAAGTGCTTTGCAAGTATTTGGGAAAGTAGCAGGAAGCGGCTTTTTGCTGATGTTTTTAAAATGATGTTAATATATGTGTGATATTCCAGTGGTTAGTGTGTTCTGTGGGACTGTCAATCCAGAAGTGTTCAATTTTTTTTGTCAAGACAGAATGATAGTTTAGGATTCCTATTCCATCAGTGAACATAGAAATCTTCTGACTACACTTTTGGTCAGAAGGTCAGACAATGAGAGACTGGCCACCCACTCTCAAGTGCCTTTAGGCTAAGAAAATGGATTTGCTGACTCTTGGAGTATGGCTTAAACGACAGTGCTTTTTCTTCAGATGTTGTCCCTATCGACAGATTCAGACTCCAGTTATGCCAATCTTAGTGCTAGCTTTCTGCAGTCTGCCAGCTGCATCGGCCATGCAGTATCAAATTGTAATTAATATTGTATGTCGAGCTGGTGTCTAATGCACAAGGCATCAACTGATGGGAAACCAAAACCAAACCGTTAATCAGGTCAATATCTAGAAGATCAGTCCGTAAGACAGAGAGGCAGCCTATGGAGGAGGATAAGCAAGTTGATTCTTAAGAGGTCCTCTTGTTCAACATATTGTCAATCTAATTCTTTTGACAAAGTTCTTGTTTTTAACTTAGAAGTTAATGAAGATTGATATTACAAAATGGTGCTAATTAATCTGCCTTAATGTTTCCTATCCATAAATGGTTGCTGCTGATGTCTGTTGATTTAAGGCAAGGCTGGTGACGCGCTGTGATGATAATTCTCTGCACCTGTGGGAGATGAACACCAAGGGTGGAAATCCAACAATGGATGAAGTTAAGACATTCAAGATGGATGTCTGGTAAATAGTGATGTAGTTTTGGTGTAATTTGATTTCCAGTTTTTTGTGTTTGATGGGACTTGCTAATAAATGTTGGAACATGAAATTCTTTATTGGTTGTTGAATGATTTATCCGATGTAACGTTTTTTAAATGACAAGAGGCTGTGATGGATATTCTAACACGTACACTGTAGTAATATTATTAACTCTGTTGTATGAAGAGAGGAAGCCTCCATTTTGTTTTCCCATTTGCTGCTATTTTACAATCAATTAATAGCTAAATTTGAGTCAACTCATTTATCTAACTCGGTTATGCTATCATGACATGGCTGGTGAATGAAAAGTTTATAATTTATACAATAAATCTGTTTAAAGGAATTTAACTGAAGCTTTAAAAAGTATTTATTTAAAGTCTCTGTATGCATATTTAATAGATTTATTCACTTTGTAAATATAATTACCAGGGTATATGTTTGAAATATATCAATATGGTATTATATGTTGAATACTTTGTTGTTACATATGAATCTGAAGTATGTTTTGATAAGCAGTATTTGAAAAAGAAAGAAGAGTGAAGATGTGTAATAGTGGAAATTTCTTCTTCAGCAAAGCGAAGAACGTGACTTGCTGCTGTGTTTCCTCGAACGGAGATGAGATCCTTCTCGGCACTGACGGTGGCACTGTGTACGTTCTCGACGTAGCAACCTTTGACCTGACCAGCAAGGTCTTCACACCGGACATCCTGCTTCAGAAGTGAGTGTTGACAGGGAAATTGCCGTTTAATTCTACATCTTAGCTAATATTTCACTTCTGACTGGCCTAGCGTATTTTGTGAAATCACAAGGCTAAAATATTGCATTTCAGCAAAGTAGGAAAATGATATGTATATGTCCATAGCATTTTTTGAGGTTAACTCAGACATATCGTTGGTTTGCGCATACTGTGTGTAGTAGGATTGATGGTATGATAATTGCATATTTGGGACCTAAGAACCTCTTGAAAACATCCATATGTGCCGTGTGTGATGGGAAATGGCTCATTAGTTTGAGACTTAAGAATGGGGTCAAAACAGTCGGAAGCCGGATGTATTTTCAGTTGAACTTCTGCTGATGAAGTTATGGAAAAATCAGATGATGGAAAACTGACAATTTATTCCGTTTTTCAATGGTGACAGTACTCTTAATCCTTTAACGACAAGAGGTATTAGTTTTCCGTGCATTTTAGTACACGCTCGTCGTTAAAGGTTATAAACAAGTCCACGCTCTAGTTGATGTCATCCTAGCAGTAAGTGATGAGCTTTTTCAGAAACAGTTACTGGCTTTCAAAAGCATTTCGTATTTGAAATGATAGTTGACTGTTAGTTAAATTAATTGTTTTGTTAATTACTTGTGTCATTGTATTCAGTTGTGTGATCGACTGGTTGTGATCAGTATCAGTATTCTGTTTAATGATAAATGGCTGATAGATTTCAATATGTGCTTCTTTCCCAGAGCTTCAGAAGACTTTAAAACTAACCCAGGAACAATCGAGTTAATTCTTCAGCATCCTGTAACGCCAGACAAGGTGAGCTGACACTATATCAGTTATACATGTGCTTCTCTGAAACCTTGTTTAAAGTATTAGAGTATTACAGACTCAAAGGGATGATCCTTGTCTCCGAAGCTGAGAAATTATTACAGCAGTGCTGTAGTTTCAGGATTTGAAAATGTTTAAATGATATGCTCAGTTCACATGATGCAGTGGTATTAGAACAGCGAGGGAGAGGATGAAGATTTATCATGTAGCCACCGTCCTGCCCATGGTTTTTTATACTAAGGGTTGCAGTTGTGATAAAGTTTTTTATGTGTTTCATTTTGTATTTGAGTAAATACTGATTATGATGGATGCTTGGAAATTTAGGTAATTATGTTGTAATTGCTTGATTGTCTGAACGCTTGCCTTGTGACGAGGTGGTATGCAGGTCCATGCTTCCTCTGACGTAGTGAATCTAGGGACGGGAAATCTGTCTTCTACGTGCACTTAACGAGTGCAAACAATTGTACTGTAGATAATGATGCAACTAAAAATCTGAAGAAGAATGTAAATGAAATATCTGAACTCGATAATAGCGGAGAGTCAGCGAATTTCATGCACCTATGAGTCACTTCTACTATTGATCTTGTCAGCAAAAATCAATGACGTTCTACAATAAAACGTTATGAACCAGCGGTCGTTGCATGAGTCATTTTGTGCATGTGTATAAATGTATGCAGTATACAAATATGCTATGCGTCTGTACGTGTACACTGTATGTGCACATACATGTATATGATTAATGAAACATTATAGCTGATGTAACATATAATATTTATGTTAAAGGGATGGATGTATTTAGGCATGGGACTTGTGCATCGTGTTGACGCATAATGTGATTACAGACCTACAGGTTCCTTTGGGTCTGCCTGTATGTGCGTGTTAGAAATGTGTCAATGGTTCTGTTTCACAGCTATTTCAGATAATCACTGTAGTCAAGCACTTGTTTAGGCCCAGTGCTGTTTTGAATCTGAGTAGAATGAGATCTCGTATGCCTCCAAGTGTCTTCGTTTCATTACCAAAGGCCCAAAGTTCTAATTGCATCAGGTGCTTTAATTCACTTCTCATTGGGATCAGTATGTGTGTGTGTGTCTATGTGTATGTGGGCTTTTATAGAACACATTTCAAGAACATAGAAAAGGCGCTGGTGAATATGGCTGTTTAAACCGGTACATCTTAACTAATGACGAATATTACTTGGGCCGAGTTAACAGGAATAGTGTGGATGTTAACAGGAAGACTATTCCAAAGGGAGGGAGCTATACAGGACAGTGTGCTGTCTTCTCGTGCTGATGAGTTAGAGAATATTATTGCAGAAACTGTAGGTAGTTCACAATTCCCTGACCAGAGCCATAACAAAGACCAACAACATTGTAACTCTTCTACTGCATTTGCCATGCTGGCAGTCCACTGAACGATAATGTAGTTCTCAACTCTGTCTTATAGTTCACAAGGCTTTACCTGTAAATCGGCCAACTTATCATGTGCTTCTTGCTCACCTGTCTTATCCATAATAATTGCAGTCAGGTGACAGACACTTTCACCCTTACACTTTGGTGGTGCTGTGCTCATAGGTGTTCTCCGTGTATGGTCCTAAGCTTTGGAACTCACTGCTCAGTTATGTGCATTCTGTCAGTTTTTTTAGGTCATTCCGGTCTAAACTTGAGGTTCATCTGTTTGAGCTTTCTCACTAACTGTGAAGTCACTCTGTTGCCTTGGGAACCCTGTAGTTTTTTTTATCTTTTCTTATTGAAAACCTGAGGGTATCCAGTTGGATTGCTATCTCCATTTCTGTGCTTTAGTAGCAAAATATCTTGTTTCTCTAGTTTTCTCTTTGCTTTTGGTAAGATCCGGTTTTTTCTGATCGATCTGGTTTCACTTTAGCTCAAAAGCGTATAACCACGATGAGATCATTTATGGTTAGTGACAGGTGTGCTTATTTTGTTGTACCAGTGATTGGTATGGTAACATCTGGTGGACCAAATGAATGCCTGAGTCACTCACTGTTAACGGATGATACATGCTATTGCCTAGCTGCAGCTGATGTCGATTCACAGTCACTGTGAAGAGCTCTGTAATGTACTGAGATAAATAAGATTTAAGATAAATGCTTGTTTATTTATTATGAACCTTTTTCAAGAACAGTCCTCAGAGGTATGATCCTGGCATTGAAAGATATTTTTGCAGAAGCACAAGGACCGCAACAGTCCAACAAATATACAATACCTTGCGTATTACAGTACAGATTTGGGAGTTTTCTGTACATATCGTACTAGGATGCAAACTGTGGGTTTGAAGGTGAAATGCCAAACAATGTATTGGCCCAGGAACCGTGCATTTCAGCATTTCTGATGTGCTCAACCCAAAGTGTTACCTGCATGTTGTGAGAGTCTGACGAAAATCCATGCTTTCTGTGGTTGATTCTTGTCTGTATAAAGACACTACAGTGTGTCGGTACCTGTCAGAATTGTGTGGTTGAGTGCTTGGAACTGGTCTTTGCAAATTAAAACTTGCTAAAACCTCACAATTTTTATGCTGTGTTTAGAGCAGTGCGTATAAGCACTGAAGTTGCACATACAAAATGTACAACACGCACCACTTTTGCAATTAGAAAAACAGTGCCTGCAATTAAGTAATTACTGCATTGTTTGCCTTCTGCCCAATTGTCTCGTGACGAGATAATGAAATTTGGTAAACGTTTCATCCCTGGATTAATGGGTCAAATTTCATTTAATTTTATGAGGCGATGACTCAGCTTTTAGTCTGCTTATTCACTGTTTAAAGTTTGGTTGTGCCATGTATGTTGGATTGCCTGAGCAGTCGCATATCTGTGTCTTATGATCGGTGTGTCATGAATTGTTTTGGGACATGTTGAGACACAGTTGCATCTGTTCCTCAGTACTGCAAGTCTACATGTAGTTAGGCGTAGTGGCATGAATTATTTCGCAGCACTTTGGGTTGTAAGTGTACATGAACATAGTCGCTTATCTGGGTGTTTAGGTACAGACCTTCCAAGTACAGTGAAGCTTGTTTTTCAATTGAGGGGTTTACCCATAGCACACAGGAGTGCCATGCGTATCAGAATATGCACTGCGCTTAAGGGGTTATTAAACGTTAGTCTATGAATGCCCAGATAGACGTCCTACAAGTAGTGTAACCCTAAGAAAAAGAAAGACCCATTCAGAGCCTGATAAACGCAAACAAGCCCCAGATGGACTGCAGGGGACATGAAATTTGAAGTCATGCCACTGCTTCCTGCTGTTACTGACAACACACTGAATTACTTAATTAGTTAATATTATTAATCCCTGCAAACATGCCCATACATTTGATGGGTGGGCATAAAGTAAAAAGAAACTCTCGTGTGGGATGTAGGAGATTTACTCATTTTCTTCTCTTTATCCCTTCAGCTGGCAGTGGATGAATTCTAAAGTCCTGGGCATAGGGCCAGTTCATCGCAGAATTTGCTTTTTGCTTCCCAGCTTACTCTGGTTCCAAATGATTCTGCTTGGTGACAGAGGCACGTATGTGCAAACAACTTGGCCAGAGTCGAACCTCAACCTATTGATCATTGGCCAAACCTGTTACTGATATGTCGCCGTGTTGTACTCCCTATAGAAATGCTGACAGGGATAGTATATGGAATGTACTGACAACGTTCTTACTCAGTTGCAAATTAAGAAAAGCCTAGATAGGTTTAGGAACATTAATAACGAGGTGTGAAAATGTTCGTGGTGTTGAGCGTACAACAGCTTGACTGTGCACTCGTTGCAGACCAACGATGTTTGTAAGTTTGGTGATGGTTTTGTACCAATTATTTATCAGCCTATGAGACTGAAGCATGTGACTTTTACCCAGGTGTTTATCAAAATGGCGCCAACGACAACAACGCTGCCCTTTAGACCGATGATTCATGAGCAATGAAAGCAAATTAAGGGAGACCTGCACAGTGTCCTGTATTACCTGGACATCTGAATTGGTCAAGGGCTATTCAGTTAGGGCATTGCTATGATATAGGCATCAGCCTCTTAACCTACAAGTTCAGAGAACATGACTTCTGGCAACATGCTTTTATGAATCACTTGTGTGTGACTTTGTGGCCTTTGTGACCGAGCAGATGAAAGCGGTCACCATGTTACGTGGAGAGTTTGATTTCGAACGTTTTCCAGGGCTGCGACCCCAAACGGGACCTCAGGTTCCTCCATGCAACACTGAAAGATGTTTAGTCATTAGACTGGCTCTGTATGACAACAACGATAGCACTAGAGGGCACTGTTCAACAGGTGCACAATAATTTAGATTCCAGTTGTTCTGTTTGTTTTTGAAAGTTTGGAAATGACCATGTGGGAGAGCATTTAGATGCCATTGCTGAATCCACCCTGGCTGGTGTTGGTAGATGATATAGCATTCAGAGACCCTTAGACATGAATGTGTCGATGAGTCAGTGACCAGCAGTTCAAGCAGCTGGATAACATTTGCATATGGTGTTTTCATTGGAACAAAATCCAAGAGAGACAGACTTGTTCTTGTTCTGATTTGGACATGACTAAAGCTTGCAAACTATAGATCTTTAGGTTGTTTGATTTAAGTGCAACACCATGATTTTCTTGACGTGGCGATTTATGAATATCCATTTATTGTAGCTCCACTTTCATTGAATTGCAATTACATTTTGTGTCAAGGCGGCTGATAAATCAGTTTTGCTGTTGACTGAGACAAGAGCTGAATGGATTTGTTTGCAGTTTCTGATTGGATTTGGACGAGGTGTTCTGGTTCTTCTGGATTCAACAGCTGGTGCCGTTGACCAAACCTTCAACACATCGCAGGCATGTCTGATTTGTTAGTTTCAGTTGATGTGATAGCAAAAGGTTCTGTGGCTTTAAAATGTTTATAAACATCGTGTTATCAAGTTTTAATATATTTGAATAATACCTTGTAAAGATCTGTTTTACAGAAACATTGACGAAAACCATGTGTCCAAAAATCGAATCTGTCGTAGAAACTTTTAACCTGACACTTTTGTATGCATAGAAATTTTCCAAGTATATATTTTTAACATCTGTAACATACAGCTATTCAAATGCAGCTGAATGTTATCGTAATGGAGAAAGCTCTTTTTGTTTTCAGCTTTCCTGTAGAAGTTGTAAACTTGGAACCTTGCTTAAAAGTTTATTTATGCACTTGTTGCTGTTTTCCCTTTTGACTGGAGACGTAGTGGTTGTGTATCAGGAAATCTGCAAAAAAATAATTACTTGTGGACCAGTTCCTCCACCTTTTCTGCAGTTGTGTGCATTTGGCATTATAATTTTCCTTCCCATCCCCTTTGTAAACATGTGCACTGTAACGAATGCCTAGATTAGGCAGGCCTAACTGTGTTGCAGGGTGGGGTACTTTGATATTACAGCATTGGGCAAAAGCACTGTAGATAATTATGTCTAATGCAGTATTCTACACTGGACAGGATCCCTCTCCCCTCTGTGCAGACTGCCTTGGTTGACAAGCAGTACACCTTTTCTGTATACTGGCTTAAAGTCAATAAATTCTTAATGATGGACACTTCTGAGTTGTGGTTAATTTAGCATGCAAGTTTTATATTCATGGCTTCGTCTGTTAGTGAAAGTTTGGTTCTTCACCATTTCAGCAGTTAGAATCAGCTGCCTTTAAAGGCAGTGGAGAAGATTTTGTGACATCTCATTCAGATGGCAGCTACGTGGTTTGGAAGACAAGTGATGGAAGCCAGCCGAAGGAATTGGCCACAACACCATACGGTAAGAAGAATCTGATGGTGCTCTGCTGCTTGAGGAAACCTAGGATACTTCTTCAATTTTAGTCATACCTTTATTTATTAAACAGCTATGAATACGATAATTTTTAGAGGCTGTTTAAAAATGCTCTTTGTGGCACATTGGCCAACCCAGGCTTGAAATGTAGGACCGTCATGTAAATTCGTAGTAGATTACATTGTCTACACCTGTCTGTCATGGCAGCTCTAGACCATCTCTGAAGTCAGTTTTTTGTAAGCCGAGACATTACCTGTACAAGATTCATGGTATTTGACATAACAAACTGTAGGAGATGCTGAGAGCAATTAGGAAGCACAACAGTTGATAGTTTTTTAGGGGATTTGTTTGCAAGGTGTATGAAATGTGATGATTTGGTTGATCTTATTCTACCCGGGTGTAAGTTAGGGGTTGAGTTAATAAATTTTGTTCATTTGTCATTCACCAGGTCTTTAATATGGTGTGTGTTTGTTTGCAAATAGGTCCCTTTCCATGCAAAGCTATCACCAAAATTGATAGCAAGTCATCAGGCAGGTCAGTGCCTCTTGATCATGTAATTGTAACATTTTTTTAATTTACATTTATTTATTTTGGTACTTATACTGTCTATTTACTTGCATATAATTTGTGCTCATTTTAAAAACTAGATTTGGCATGTCTTGTAACTTCATATAATACTAGCTCTGTTGCCCTACCATGGGTGCTGTGGGCCGTTGCTCCCTCTGCTCAGCAGAGTGGGTGTGCTTCTTGTCTCTTTCACCCGTACTTCCACTAGACAGAACCATGCTTTGTTGGCTCTTGATCTGGAATGGGCTCCCCTTGGTGCTCCGTTTGCTCCCCAAGGTCCATTCTGACAAGTTCTACTCTAATCTTAAGACTGCCCTCTTTAGCTGCACTGGGGTTGGAAGCACTTCTGAGTAGTAGCCTTGGAGGGGTGCTAAACTGTCTAATGAATGAATAATACAACTTATGTTATACATGTTCACATGCACACAGAATGATATAGAAATCTGTAAAGCCATTTGTATTCTTTTGCCGATTGTGTACTGAAAGAGTATGTATCGTATCTGTTTTCCTTAGTGACTCTTTTCTGATCTTTTCCGGGGGAATGCCACGTTCCAGTTTTGGTGATAAACACACCGTAACTGTCATGTGTGGTGAGAAACAAGTTGTGTTTGACTTGACATCCAAGGTTATTGATTTCCTAACAATCTCGTCTGCGTCTGAACAATCCAGTGGTAAGAATGAGTTCTTTTTTAGCTGTTGAATTTTTATACAGAATTTATGTTGTCATTGATGCGCAGCTTGTGAGACATTTCAAGGACAAGGCCGTTTGAAGATGAGAAACTATTTTTAGGCAGTTTCCTAGACATTGTCGATTTTTATGAGAAATGTGTTGAGGACTCATAATAGAAATTTTTTTGTAAGTTAATGAAGTGGGTTTGATTGGTGCATAGGTATTGACTAGCTATAACATTTCTCTTTCAGATTTGTTTCTTTTGTGTTTGTTTTTTTACAGTTCTTGATTGTATTGTATTGTTCTTGTTTCTTTAAGTGGAATTAGTTGTAAGATGCTCTTCTTGTTTGACTGGTCAGTTTTATGCTAATTTTGAATGGTTCTTGTTTGGATTACAGTGTTCTTGTTGATGTGATGTTCTTGCTCAGGGGAGGGTATAGATGAATGGTAATACTCTTGCCTGAAGAACGTTAGATCTTGAATAGTCGCAGTTCGATACCTGCAAGCCCCCTCTAGGTCGACTCAGCCTTGCACTCCCTAAGGGGTAGAAGTAAAATGAGCATGCGCCTAACAGACTGCCAAGATGTGTTCAATAAGATCTTGCTAATTTTACCATCATGTTTTGATGTTACTGTGGTTTATCAGTGAGTTTGTCAATGAACACGAATATTATTTTTATTATTGTTGTTGTGATGTTCTTGTTGATGTGTGATGTTCTTTTTGGTATGATGTTCTTGTTGGCACAGTTGTATTGTGATAGAGTTCATGAAATTACAAAAGACCAACAGCTCATCCTCATTGTAAGAGGCAGTATTATTCAGATATTCATATTTTGCGGTTATTTGTTTTGTGTGTTTGTATTTTGCTTTTGTGATTTGTCTGTTGTCTGCAGGAAAAGAAGAGATTCAGTCTCTGCTTATTCTGGCTGAAGATGAGCTAGTCAGCATCGATATCACGTCGGATGGCTGGCCAGTCCAGCATCTTCCGTATCTTGCCAACTTTCATTCCAGTTCTCTTACAGGCCTGTTGCACGTCGACAGAGTTCCAGAGGCACTCTGGAATAAGATCAGTTCTATTGGAAATCCGCTTTATGCTGGCTACTCGACCAAAGTAAGAGATTTTGCCTTTAGATTAATGTTTTGCAGCTGTTTACAGCCACCAAATGTTTCTAACTTTGGATCTGATTTAGTGTGTGTTCTGTGTTGACCAGGCTATATGTAGCGTTTTTTGCATGAACTTCTAAGTATGAGTTTACATATCAGGACGCCTAATATTATGCATTTTAAAGTTCTTCACAAAAGCTCTGTGGGTACACCTTATAGTATGGAGCAATTTGTGTGTATGAAATTTAGAAAATTTTTGATTGCTGAAACGCTAATTAAAAGTGGAAAACACGCCAAATCATGCAGTGCTTAGACCTCGAACCCAAGGTCAACCAGTTGACTTCTCAAAAGATCATATCTTCTGTTGACAAGTGCTTTAGCAGATAGGCCAGGCCTAGTATGGTGGACATATGTGCCAAAAGTGTATGGTAAGAGTAATAATTTCATGGACTAGAACTTTGGAACTGTATATTTCTTAAATAGCAATGCGTATTACTAATGTAACCCTAGCTCCAAAGACTCCAAATCCTAACATGGAGGCAGTTTAATTTAATGGTATGATACCCCTTAAGGTTCAGGATTAAAATCTTGCTCAAAACAAATATGGCTTACAGCACTACATAACCTACACAGTACTGATTAGATAAAACCCGTTTCCCAGACAATAATTGAAAAAAGTGAAAAACTTGCAAATACATAAATTATTTTATTGCTTCTAACCATGAGATTTTTTATTTCCTGAAGCTGTTAACTAGTCAGAAATAAACTTGATTAATGCAAACTTTTGATAAGATAATCTGTTTTTTGTTTATAAATGTGTTTTATTAATTCAATCAGCAATACAAATGGCTTTGTAAGCTAATAAATTGTTTAAAAAAATTTAAATTGGTGAACTCTTTTTTGCAGGGAATGTGATGTAGTCCTGCAGGGATGGGGAGAAAACCTGCGGGTTGGGGACAAAACACGCGGGTATGGGGAGGACTTATTTGTTGCGGACAGGGATGGGGACAAGGTTGTCTCCCTGCATGACTCTCTATTCGAGACCCTCATTTCGTATGCAACCAAAACTGAAATTCTGATTTTTAATGTTGTTGGTAAATTTTTAGGAGTTGCCGGTGAAAGGTGGAAAAATCGAGCACCCAGAGTCGGCTGAAAAGGAACTTCTTATTACAGGGTAAGAAAGTTTCAGTGTGTTAAGGAAAATAGCACTTCTGAAGTCATTCAGTTCTGTAGGCCAGAAAACCCATCTGCTTCTTTTAATTGTTCTGAAACAGTTAAAGTGACATGTATTATTGCCTTTAAGATTTATTTCTGCAAGTATTGAAGCAGTTGCATTATCACATGAGAGATGACATGCTGCAATAGTGCAAGAAGACTCGGAATCCAGAGTAGAAATACTAGCCAACCATAAAAAGGAACATTTCTTATTGCATGACAGATTGACATTTGCATGCAAAACACATGATGCAGTGCTAAGTAGCCAAACTGCTGTTTTACGTTATGAGTTTTACGACCTGATATATGTAAAACGCTTTGTTGTGTTTGACAGTCATGAGGATGGGTCTGTGCTTTTCTGGGATGTCACCGTTCCTCGAGTGGGTCTCTTGTGCAAACTGAACTCTGCTGAATTCTTTGAGTCGGATGAACATCCTACACAGGCAACAGCCGACTCCTCAGAAGGTGACAGTTGGCCACCCTTCCGCAAGGTCAGCCTTTTTGTACTGTCTGCTGTGGTGTAGAATTTTATGAATTGTGTGGTATCTACTGACAAGGCATTGCGCTTCATATGGCAGTGTAAATGTAATTAGTAACTTCTATTGTCTTATGAACAAAGCTTCAACCGATGGCCCACCTAAACCAAGCCGTAATCAGGTCAATATCCAGAAGATCAGTCCATAAGACAGATAATAATAATAATAATAATAATTATCTTTTTCTTTATTAATTCAAACCGACAAACGCAGTAAGATTACATTGAGACATGGCATACAATTATCAATATCTTAACTAAACACACGTTTGGCAGCCATGCAAGGCGCCCGCCCGAGAGAGGTTGCAGGAATCGAACCGCATACTGCTGCTCTCCTGGCCAAGAGTATTACCATTACTCTATCCTCCCTTCAATGGTCTCCTGGCCAAGAGTGTTACCATTACTCTATCCTCCCTCCCCTATAAGGGACATGGATGTAGTAATTCAGTACAGGTTAGACACATTTTGTGTAAGCATATAGAAACTTGTGAGGAGCGACATATTTGGGCTAAAGCATGTTTTGTCTGAAGCAGAAATGCAGCTACAATAGCAGGCACAAATTTCCAACTTTGGAAATATGGTGTGCTGCAGTGAGTTAATTAAAATGATGTTTTGACACATTAAAACACATCTATATGCTGTCCTATTGTTGTTGAAGTTAATTGATTGCTTGCCACGAGCACTGATTATTATAAGTTCTGCATTTATACAGAGCACTTGCAACTAAGTATCAAGCTTTGGCACTGGGCAGTAGTGGGTGAAGGACTTGCTCAAGATCCCTACACAGTAACCATCTATAGGAATGCTCATATTCACACTTTCACACACCATGTTGCAAGGTGAGCAGTCAGGTCACACTGATGATGATGTAAACCTTGTTTAATGAAAGAAAACTGCTTAACAACATAATTGTTTGGTGACCTTGGTAGGTTGGAACAAGTGACCATTTCTCGGACAGCCCCAAACTCGCAATTCAGAAGATTGCGTTCTGCCCGCTTTCCGAGACTCTGGTCGTTGCAGGAGCAGCGGGTCAGGTGATCATCCTGAATTTCAATTCTGAGTCACAGGAAGTGCAGTTGAGCGCTCCCTCCATCAACGTCGTCGAGAATTCTTCCGGCCACGGTACCGAGGCGCTCGTTGTTAAGACGGACAAGGTGAAGCTGGCGCCTGGATTCCAACCGACTCATCTGGTACAGATGATTCCGGCTGCGAGATCTACCGCACTGACTTTGAATTCAGAGTGGCAGCTGTAAGTTTAAATCAGTTTTCTTTATTGCATATATAAAGGTAATCTTTAATTGAGCAGTTTTTGAGATTGGAAGTGTAGATTTTATAGCTTGTGGGTGCATGTGTACTTGCAGGGGCGTCTACACCATAGAAACCTTGGAGCAAATGCTCCATCCAAAAAATAGGGGGGAGATCTGTCAGTGTGTGTGCCACCATTTTAGGGGGAAGGAAGGGGAAAGGGAAGAAGAGGGGGAAGGGGAAGTTGCTCCAATGACTTAGTGTGTGTGAGAACTCGTCCCATAACAAACTAACACCCTTGTGATGCAGTTCTCATCTATTACAGCTTTTGAATAATTGGGAAGACTTGGAAGAGTCTTACTTTACCTTAACACTCTTCATTGGTGGTTTGTAATTTTTCTTACAGGATTGCTGTTGGTTCAATATATGGGTTTCTTGTTTACGATTACTTGTCCAGTAAGACGGTGTTTGCGAAGGGAAGCCAGGTTCCTCCAGGTGAGTGCAGGGACTGTGCCTTCTTTGAACAGTTTCGTGTTTCTCTTACACGTCAGCTAGAAATTTGATGAACTTTTTAAAATTACCAATTCAGAGTTAGATGTAGGTATGATGTATCAAGATACAGGATGCAGTATATTATGTGAAAGATTATTGCTACTAGCATCATGGTTTAGTTGAATTTGGGATACCTTTTTGATGTCAGTGACTCTACTTGTTTGTTTTCCTCTGCATTCCTTGAGGTAGGTAATTATTTATATTCAATTCAGTTCAATTTATTCTTCCCAAAAAGACATTTTTTACAGTTATGACAATTGTGTAATTAAAAGTAGTATTCACAAAGCGACATAAGATGATCAAGTGTGGGGAAACAACTGGAACCCTGAAGGGACAGAAATCTGGCTAAGATTGGGGCCTACTAATACGTGGTATTGTAAAGACGGCTTGGCTTAATTAGTCGGATCTTGGGAATTTATAATGTTTGTGTATAGGTGTAAGCATCATTATATTGATACATCAAAGTTATATATTATGTCCAGTCAGATTTTAAAAATATCTTTGGTATTTGACAGTTAAATATGGCTCAGTGTTAGAGGTGTAAGCATCCTGTTTTCTTGACGTGTGCGCTTCAAATCTGAACATCTTAAGTGGTTGCCATTTCTGAAAGGTTTGCACTTGGATTGCTCTTGCTTTGTCTGCGGTTTGATGACAAAGTGCTAACACTATGTGGTTAGCCTGTGACATGAGCTTCTTTTTCTTGCTCTGCCTCTGTTTGACCAGTGGTGGAAGAACATTCTGTTTAATCATGGTCTTGTTTGGTCGGGTTGAGGGCAGCTATGAAGAATTTTCTTGAGGAGGTGTTATATGAATTGCACTAGCATGGTGGTGCCAGACTGCTTTGCAGAGGTACATAATAGAAATTTGATTAACTTACCTTTTTCTTAAGAAATTTTGAATGTGTATTCTTTGTTTAGACTTCTTTCTCACTGTGAAGTATTCTTTTGTTGCAGGCGCGAAGGCAGGAGTGTCACGAAGTCGGTCTTTTCAGCTGACGCTACGGGAGTCGATTCGTCACCTGCGCAAGCGAGGGTCCACCATTGAATCAAAGGATCAACCAAAGCCTAAGCCTGATGAAAAGGCGGACGATGTGGCTAAACCGGATGAAGAGGGAAAAGTGAAAGAGGGTGGAAAGCCGGAGGGAAGTGAGAAAGTAGAAGAAACTAAGAAGCCGGAGGAAAGTGTAAAGCCAGACGAGACCGCTGGAGCTGGAGAAGGAAGAGAGGCTGCAGCTGCCCAGCCAGAGGTTGTGGGAGCATCACCTCAAGACAGTGGGGCTGCAGCGGGACAGCCAGATCTCATCGCAGAGAATAAGCCATCTGAAAGTGAGAATAAACCATCTGAAGCTGAAGAACCAAAGGTTGAGAAGAAACCAGAGGAGACAAAACCGGAAACTAGCCAGGGGGCGGCAGGCGACGTGGCTGTAGCCGAGTCAGCGGGGTTAGTTTCCTCTGTTTCTTTTTTGAAGCGCATTTCAGGGTTTAAATGTCTGTGAAAGAGAAAGACTTTTGATATGTCTGCACTTTACGTTTAAGCAAAGAAGACTGTTAATATTAGATGAACACGTGTTTCCATGTTACCAATTTTGCCAACAATTTGCCCTTACTGACCTAAAGAAATTGTATATTTTGGGGAAGGGACCAGCTGTGTGGAACTCGCTGCCTCATGCTATTACTCAACTATCCACTCTGCACCAGTTTAAAGCACATCTAAAACAGCACTTAATGACCTTGGAATAACGATTGTCACTGTATATTGGACTTGAATAAAAACTATCCATTAGCATAATACTTTGTAATTAAGAATGTAAAACAACTGATGCTACCACCTGTACATTACTTTGTATTTGGGCGACTCTGCATAGCGGGACCCATATGTTTCCTTTTGAGTTCTCCCTGTAATGCCTTTTGTGTGTAAAATTTGTAACTTTTTGGTGATCAATAAAGTGACTACTGTTAAATACTATAAAAATGCTAATGTAAGTTATCATTATGAAAGTTTTATATAGCGCTCCTTCAAGGTTGACTGCTCAGTAGCTCATAGTTTGAATATGCATAGCAGCTCATATAATGGCAGTAGCAGATATAATGGTAATAATAAAGCAGTGTTATAGTGTATTTCTGTAATTAAACTGCATTGGTATTGGATAACATCTGGCGTAGAGTGCGAGAGGTACAGAGATCGAGTCCCATAGGCGGACATGCTTTGTAGGCTGCAATTTGTGCCGTGTATTGCAGGCTGTCTGTTCTGTTAGTAGTTAAGGTTTATCGCATAACATGTACATGTACAGCGCAGTGCGTTTGCAGGCGCTTAATTAAAGAATAAATATTATTATTATTATTTATTATATGCTTGCATTATCAGCTTTTCTTATGTACAACATGACCCTATATGAAGAATTTTACCTGTAATTTTGTAGTGGTGAAACTGAGAAGACAGAGGCCGTTGAGAGCCCGGCTGTGACATCTGCTGGTGACCTCGACGATAAGCCCCGTGAACACAGCGTGACCTTCGCCCCAGCATCACCCGCAAAACATGCAGAGGGATCCAGTGACGATATGATTGGCTCTCCGATGTGTGCAATTCGTTCGCTGTGTTTTGCACAGACATTTATCACCAGTGGTGCGTAGTCTTTTTAACTGGATCAATAAATTTCTACTGTTTGACTATTATTGTGTTTGTTGATAGAATGATACACAATAGTCTAGTGGTTAGAATGTTGGTCTGTTAACCCATGTTGAGGGGTTAAATCCCTGTCATGACGGATATATATTCAAGGTTTCTGTTTTACTAGTGGCTCCTAGCAAACTCCGAGCCTGTGAAATGAGTTCACTGTGCAATCTGTCACTAGTAAGATTGGGTGGTGAGGACTGTGGGGGGGCATCTACGCTCGTATGCGGAGGCTTAGAAAAAGAAAGTTGCTAATGCTCAAGGTTAGCTTATGGGACAGCTCTCTTACTTTTGTAATCTATCTGGTGTTTTAAGCTGTTGTTGATCAGAGCATTTAGTGAGTGAGCTGTTTACTGAAAGCACCCATAAAAACAAAATTATGCTATTTATGCAGATGACTTATAAAGAAATCAGAATTTTAAACAAGGCCTGTATGGTTGCGGTGTGGTTATCTTTGAGGCATACCTTCTGGCAATATGGTTGCTTAATTGAGAGGATGTTTCTCTTTAACAGCCCAGTCACCATCAGCTACTCTTTGGGTTGGCACAACTGGAGGTCAGGTCCTTATCTATCAACTGGTGTTCCCAGCTCCAGATAAAAGAGCAGAGGAAGAGATCCAGTGCACACTCGGTAAGACACACTTTTGAATGTATCATATCTAGTATTGAATTTCTTTTTCGTATTAACCATGATTTAATGTGGAAAACCCTGCTTGAAATGGGAATTCCGAAACACCTGATAATGTTACTAAAGGGTTTATATGAAGACCAGATAGCGGTGATAAGAACAGAATACGGAGACACTGACAATTTCAGAATCAAGAAAGGAGTGAGGCAGGGATGCATCTTGTCTCCATTCCTGTTTAATCTATATGCTGAAAGAATAATGAGAAAGGCAGAACTGGAGGGGGCAATTGAGGGAGTAAAAATTGCTGGAAAGACACTGAATAACCTTAGATACGCGGATGACACAACATTAATGGCAAAAAGAAAAGAGGATTTGGCAGAACTGATAAGAAGGGTCAGGAGAGAAAGTGAAAAAGCTGGTTTATACTTCAACATAAAGAAGACAAAGGTCATGACAACAGCAGATTGGGATAGTTTTGAGATAGACGGAGAGGAAATAGAGGTGGTAGAAAGCTTCACATTCCTAGGATCACTGGTTGGAAAGGAGGGAAAGTGTGATCCAGAAATAAAACGAAGGATTGCTATAGGGAAAGCTGCAATGACCGGACTGGAAAAGATATGGAAAGACAAACATGTGAGCATAGAAACCAAAAAAAGGCTCGTGAGAGCACTAATCTTTCCTACGGTACTGTACGGTTGCGAGACGTGGACAATGACAAAGAACATGGAAAATAAGGTTAACGCTTGTGAAATGTGGATATGGAGGAAGATGCTGAGAATATCTTGGACTGAGAAAAGAACGAACGAATCAATACGAGAGGAGATTGGAGTTGAGAATGAAGAGTCGTTAAAACAAACTGCGACAAGAATGAAGCTAAGGTTCTTTGGACATGTTATGCGATCTGATGGTCTGGAGAAGGAAATGATGCTGGCGTGCGGTGAGGGGAGGAGAAGACTGGGTCGCCCAAGGAGGAGATGGATGGATGAGATACAAGATGTAACTGGCATGAATTTGGCGGAATTGAGAGACTTGTCATCGAATAGGAGATGGTGGAGTGTGTTCACCAGGACGATCGCTAGAGCTCCACGAGCTGACAGCACAAGGTGACAAGGTGAATCTGGAAACTTTTACAGGACTGCTGTAATTGGACTACTGCATGGCTTACCAATATCACCAATATGCATTACGTAACTCTTTCGAGCATTAGTTGCATGCAGATTAAGTTTGATTCTTATCGAACTGCTTCAGTTGGACAAGCAGGGAGCACTGTTTAGAGCAGTGCTTCCCAATATTAGGCTATGGAACCCTTTTATAATTGAAATTTTTTTGACGAACCCCTTCCTAAACAAAACATATTCTGGTACAATATTTTTAAACAGTGATCCAGGTATGTGCAGTTGAATCGATTACAGTTTGACTTGAAATTGTTTTTAACAATTTTCCCACTAAGCCCTTGTCTTCACCTCCGAGTCTGATTTATGATGTAACAACACATTCAAACAATTTATCCAATTGCTTCACGGAACCCTTGTCTTCCCCTCACGGAACCATAGGGTTCCACGGAACCCACTTTGGGAAACACTGGTTTAGAGCTTGTTTGAAGACTGTGTGTAGTTGTCTAAATAGCTGACTAGCTAGCAGAGACATCAGTTGCTGTGTAATAAAGCTAGACAAGCCATAGTTTTCATGTTTGCGCATTTGAAAGGGTTTCTAAAAGATGCTGTGAAAGTAGACTATGAAGGCATAAATTCTGAGTTTATAGTGGTGATGAATGATGATGACGATGATGTTGAACTTTTGACCTGTTTGTGCAGTGAAAGAGGTGCATCTAAGGCACAGGGCTCCAGTGGTAGCCATCTTTATCGTTGACCGCGATGGCCGTCCTCTTCCGGCACCACTTGAAGTACAGAAAGAGCTTGCCAAAGCCCCGGACATGACAGGTGGACACAGAGTCCTTGTCTGCTCTCAGGAACAGTTAAAGGTCAGTCTCTTCAGACTCTTGATTCAACATGAGGAGTAATAGCTGCAGGGCTTGAGATAGTCATACAATTTAGAAGTTATATTGTTGGAACACGGCGTGCTTGTTTACCCTCAGGAAGGGTTGCAGGGTTGGTCACAAGACGGTTGAAGTACTAGCTGAAGAGCATAGATTGGTTAATATTATAGTATTTATAATTGTTTCATTAGTCAGGATATGTAGTTGTCTTAGGAAAGTTCAAATTTTTCAGAATCAAGGTTATACGGTTTGTGATCTTAAAGTACATAACATCATTTTGTTCAGGTATACTTACGGAAGTAATCTGTGGCAGTCGTAGGAAGCTGTTGCTTGACATTAATTGTATCTGATTACATTGTATACAAAGGATTCAGATTTGAAGACTAGTCTCAGTCATGAGAGTAGAGATACTGTGTTTAAATGAAGTGGCTTTTGATGATTAAGAACTGATTGAGAAGAGTTTCCTTTGCAGCTTTTCTCGCTGCCCAGTCTGAAGGCCTACAACAAGTACAAAGTGGCTGTGCACCACAACGAGGCTAAGATAAGCCAAGTGACCTTTGCCAACTTCAAAAGCAAATCAGGTCAGACACATTAGATAACTAGAGATTTTCTGAACGGGTTTGGTTGGTTAATGTAAGGCTGGTCAGCTTTAGGGTAAATCAAGGTATTTAGAAGGCAGTGGCACCTATCCACTCTCCCACTTGGAATGGGAGAACAAACCCCCTACTCTGGCCAACATATATAAAGAGGCTTAGAAGTCACTCAGAACTGTAAATTATTCCTAGATGACATGTATGGTTTCAATAATATACATGATACATAAATATACATATCGGAAATCAACAACCCCAGTTTATATCTACTCGTTAAAACCCCCACTTCTGGCAACTGTGGGAGATCAGTCTCCCAACGCCCCATTGGTAGACGCCACTGTTAGACCTGTGGTCAACTTTTAGATATATCATGGTAATAGAAGGTGGTCAACCTAAGGGTTTAAGCATAAAGAAACAATGAAGTACGTTGACTTCCAAATCGTTAGAATTTGCTAAGGTATGGTTTCATTAATTCAGAGTGTAGACCCTTCGTGATGTGATGTCTCCTGAGGCAGACTCCCAGCCCAGCCCTGATGAAAGACCAGTTTTCAAGTGGTGATGAAAGATACAGGGAATATGTCCATGGTCCAAAGGACATGGAGATCCAGAGGTTGGCTATTCCAGATAGATGGCATAATGACTGAACAGGCATGTGAAAGGAATATCAAGTTTACCTCTGGTTGTGGAATTAATGATTCATTGATGACATGACGTAATCAGCTATATTATTCATCTCAGACCCTTGTTCCAGTGAAATTAAATTCTTTTCTAGTCTAGAATTGTACTGTGTAAAGGTTGCATTTTGAATGGTTTTGAATCATGTTATATGTTTGTCTGTGATCTTCAACAGATGCAGAATATGCAGAGAAAGATTTGGTCTGCATCACCAACCATGGTGACGTTGCCGTTTTCACAGTGCCTCAACTTCGGCTCCAGGCGAAGGGAGAACTTTTGAGCAAGGACGGTGGTAGTACGCTGTGAGTCTCTTTTTTGGACATCTTCTCTTCACCTTCTTTTCTGTTTGGCTTCTTATTACTCACTGCAGAGAACTAGAATCTGATTGGCTGATTGCCTAGAGCAATCCAACAACTTACAGATCGAAAGTGTACTTTAGTGCTCGATTTCTTATCTGTTTCATTGTCACTTCTGGTTTCCATTAACTACTTGATTTCGACCTCATTGATGCAATGGATTACAAGTATTGACATGGTAGCCGATTAGTTAAAGTACTTGCAGTATTTACGGGGTTGAGTAAGTAACATTGAAACATGATGGTACAATTATCAAGATCTTATTGAGCATGTCTTGGCAGCCTGTTAGGCGCCCGCTGATTTTACAGCTGCCCCTAGGGAGTGGAAGGCTGAGTCGATGTATGGAGAGTTTACGCATTCAAGATCTATTGCTCTTTGAGCAAGAGTGTTACCATTCATCTACCCTCTCCCCGTCTTGAACTGATTTTTGGTAGTCTTCATCTAGAGACACTTCAGTTGTGACTTACACTCACTCTGTTTGTCCACTTGTTCTCTAGAAGTGGAAGCTCTTGTGTGCTGACCAGAAATGGATTTGGGTTTTACCAGCCAACTCCATCACAACTGGAGAAGTTCTCATTGTGTGCAGCCTCCCATGGTCGAATAGCATGTGCTCTGGAGCTGAAAGAAGGCATGAGACCAGTCGAGGTGAAGGCAGAGGAGCCGGTGGTCGAAAAACCTGACGAAAAGACTGAAGAAGAGCCAAAGAACGAGGAACCAGTAACGAACGGGGAACATGTGAAGAATGAGGAACCAGCTAAGAATGAAGAACAAGAACCGAAGATGTAAGCGTTTTGGTGAATACTTTGGTATTTTTCTTAAATTTGATTAAGATAAGTTGTTTCCTGCCTGTTTTTTTTAATTAGTTAACTGTTCTGACAGTTTGAACTACTAGCATAGCAAAATGTTCAGGCAGTTTACTGGAAAAAATTAATTAGGTTCTTTTGACATTTTGAGTTAAGAGTATAGATCTATTGAATTATGAATAAGCTTAGTGTAGGCCTACGTGATGAATTGCAAATGAGTTTAGAGGTAACTAGTGACTAATGAATGAGCTTGAAATACCTAATTAATTGTGATTGAGCTTAGAGTAGGCCTTAATGACTTGTAAATGGGATTGGAGGCATCTAATAAATAATGAATGAGCTTTGCTTACTTTAACTTAATGCTTGAACTCATCTTGAACTTTCTGCAGAGAGGAAGGCAAGGAAGTGAGGACAGTGGAAGTAAAGGTGACAGAAGCTGGGGATAAGATGACAGAGAGTGGATTTACTCCAGCACATGTCAGTCAAGGAGGAGATATGGGACTAAACGACTCTCTGGCGATTGGTGACATCACGGCTGACAGCGTCAAGATACACTACAGGTGAGTAAAGTTCTGAAGTTTAACAAGTTTATTGTTAATTTTTAATGCTTTAAATTAATATTTTGTCAAATTGTTTCTTTGCATTCAATTGAGAGGATGTTAGTGATGGTGATTTGTCTTGAGATCATCGAAAACAGCGTTCGCATGTTCCTTTCCATAGCATACTTTACATTAAATATCTCTTATTAGAATACTACCTTAGTATCAGCATATTTCAGTTGTCTTTCAATTAGCATTAAATTGTTTTAGTGAGGAGGAGACATCAACAGTGATAACATGTCATGGCGTCATCGAGAACAAAATGGTCGTCAGGACGACAGAGCGGACCGTGAGCGACGCTGAAGGAATTCGGACCGAGTCAAAGACGGTTGTCGAGGAGATGAGCTCGTGTACAGAGTCATCGGTCAAAGAGGGCATGCCAATTGTCACGCCAGTTGTCACTGTAGGAGGTAAGAAAAATGGACTGCAGTAGTTTGTGTATCGTAATATGTAGGTGCAATTTCTAGTCTTAAGTTGACTCTGAACCATGATTACACTGGAATTCCTGTCTTGACCCGTAATGTTTTGTAAAGTGTTTTGCAGTCAGTGAAAGCATTTTGTAGTCAAGCATTGGCATGAATGAAATAAAAAGTGTTTTTCCAGACTTTCAAATCGCAGTAAGTTTGCAACCAAAGAGCAGATCACCATATTGATTACTAAACTTTGCAGGATGGGGACCATCAACAATTCATTCCCACAATGTTGCTTTTTTCTTGGTTATTTGATCAGCAGATGGTAGTGGTAGATGAGTATAACTCATTACCAGTTACTGGCATGAGCTTTTGGCAATGATTGATATGGACGAATGATCTAATTTGTGTTTGGACATTCGATAAGTCCAATGCTCTTCTCATGCTTAGCTCGAGTCTTGTTAAAACCCATTTTTTTACATTTATCCAATGTAGTTGTGAGCTTCCTTTGTATCTCTCTCTGCTTTGGATCTTTGTATCTCTTTCCTTTGGATCTTGCGTGCAGTACCTTGTTTTGGGGTTTGGTTGTCTTTAGGCATTCCTTCCACTTTACCAAGCCATCAGAGTTGTACAGCTTCATACAACAGAGTAGTTCTTATATTCTTGGACTTTGTTGTTAATTATAATTTCTTGGTGGTCTTGGATAATTAATTAAAGACAGTCTTTAATTAAACAAACTAAATACAGTCTTTATGTATTAATTAAATCAGAAATTTTTTTCTGATTAGGTCATGTTGAAATGCATAATTTTTGTTTTCCTGTTATGATTTGGTTTATTTCTTTTTTTAATTGTAGGTCAGTGAGAGTTGATGCATCATAATGTGAAGCAAGGCCTGTGTTGACAGTCTTGCCATGCTTGTTACTGAAGCAACAGTTCGGAATTTTAGACGAGTTTTAAATGGACTTTGTTTAAGTTATACAAATTTCCATAATAATGCAGCAGTTAAACCTTTCACTTAGTTTGTCTCGAACGTTGTCATCACGTGTGGTGTATAATCAATTCAGGTTGGACACTGTGTTTGTGCGTGCGTCGTCTGATACATAATAGCCTGTTAAGTGTAGATTAGTCAGTAATAAGTGCTTTCCTGTTCTTTCTGTCTGTCTAGATGTGTTTTTTGGTTCAGTTGCATCGTGGTTACGTTCTACTCGTTGCATAGCATTGTATGTTGCATAAACAAGACTGGGCAAGTGGGTGATGTCCACTGCATGTTACTGCTTTTTTGGGTGTCCTTACTGATCACATGACTGGTAGATTTGTGCATTTCAACCCCAGTTGTGGAAATGTGCTGATGGTGATGGCTTACCGTGGGCTTCTTAAGATTAATTTTAAGACACTAGATGTGCATGCACTGATTTTTCCATGTTGATGACTTGTTGCGCTGTTGGTCGCTACAGGTGCAAGTGGAGCGTTAGAAGTTGAGTGCTGATGTTTTTAAGTAGTTGATTGGACTCAAGTGAAATGTTATACTGTGTTTTCAAGGCATAATGGTCGTTTAACGACTTGGTTTCACAT
Organism: Allolobophora icterica; assembly: GCA_963556255.1. Classification (NCBI taxonomy): domain Eukaryota; kingdom Metazoa; phylum Annelida; class Clitellata; order Crassiclitellata; family Lumbricidae; genus Allolobophora; species Allolobophora icterica. The sequence goes on from OY744616.1 coordinate 13,521,507, forward strand.
GATTCAGGGAGAAATTTTTCTGTTAACATTTGAAGAATGTCTTGTATTCCATCTGTTTGAACAAACTGTACTTCCGAAGATCTGTTACTTGGAACTGTTTGAAAACACACACTGTTGAACACATCCTGCATGTGTAAAATTGAAATTTCCATGGGCATTCGATCTAGTTTCAAATTCATCTTGGCCTGCATATTTGTTTCTTTTGACTTTGTCGAAAGCTGTCAGGACCAGTTTGCAGCTAACAGACATTTCACTTGACTTCACAATTGCTTTGTGGCCCTTTATACCGGTGCCAAGTGAAAGGATTTTGCAAGCTGGGAGAAATTTTAATCAAAACTGTACTTCCTGCAAAGTAAAAAATCTTTATTTTGTAGGAAAGCTGTGAAAAACCTGTTGGAAAATTATAATTTACACTTTTCGGTAGTCTGGAATTAGGGAAGAGTCTATCTAGTTCTAGTTAGACGATCTAGTTTTTACTGGCTGGAAATCCGTAGAAATTAGTGCTAGTCATTCTTGCTCATCTATCAACAGTGTGAAGTTATTTGCCATTAAATACTTGAGGCTCAGCTTGGCTGTTTACAAGAGTCTTGACATTTGACAGTTTCTGTTTATATCGACAGCGGCAATTTTTTACAACTCCACTTGCGCCCCTAGCCTACTTGACTATAAGGAATCAATTGACCGTATGATGTTGGTGGAAGATCAGACTGGCCCACTTGTGCCAAAGCTAAGAAAATGAAGTTGCTAACACTTAATACTAATGGCTACTCCTTGTGGGATGGCTGAAAGGACTGCTCTTCTTTTCTTATTACAGTTGTGTTCCAGGAACAGTATTGTTATCGAGTCCACATAATTGTCTGACTTGATTGTATTAAAATGTTAATGCGCCTTTTCATTTGATCCAGGATGCATTGTGTTAAATTTAGTTTCTGACAATCCTTGTAATTGTATCGATTTCTAAAACTGTGATTGCATTGAAAAGCAACTCGTTGTTTGCCAAACCATCACGAACGTTGAATTGTTTGAAAACTCGAGTATGTAATAATATCCTTCAGAATCAAGATGTTGTTTCAATTGCATTACCAATAAATTTGGAGTGGTTTGGGAATCGTGTGGTAACACAAACTAAGCTGTCGTTGACTGAGGTTACGTTGAAGCAAGTTACAGCTGCAGAAATATAAAAGAAAGTGTACTTCTTGGGTTTGTACAGACTGGAGTTGTGTGCAGGTAGGTATTTGAATGGGTTATCTAATCGAAGTTAACAAGACTTGTTGAAAGACATCCGGCTTGTTTTCTAATGGTTTTAGTGAACTTTCAGGTTTAAGCCCCATTTAGGCCAGGCAGCATAGGCTTTAAGCAGATCAACTTGTTGTCCAGCAGAATGTTAGTGCTTTGAGCAGGATTGTTAGGTCCTATAATGTGCACACGCATTGTATACAACTATACATGTTCATTTACATTACAGGTAAATAGTAAAAGCTGGCTGGCTTGTTGTTAGAGATGAGTAGAAATTGCATTTTATCATGTTTTCCCCGTTTTTGTAATATTAGAAGTAGTGTCTTTTGTTGCCGCTAGGTTTTGGTACTGTTTAGAACGTTGGTACTGTCTGTGATGACAGTTACTGGTTTGTATTTGCATTTGAGTTATTTGGTAAGTACTGCTTCAAGTAGTATTATTTTCCTGGTCCTGCTTAGAGTTTTTAATTGAGTCGTGCTTCCTTTCGTGATTGTGTGGTTTGCTGTCTAGTCTCAAACTGTCTGCTTTGCGGTTTTTTGCTCATTTTGTTTTGTTCTGATCTCTCAGTTTTGTACTTTCATGGCATGATTTTCTTGGAGGATTTTTGCTAGTTTTAATGTTTCTTCGCTAGAAACTCCGGAAATGTGATGTGGATGTGGTTCATCCGGGATTTTTTCAACTAGTGTTTGGAAGTTTTTGGCTTATTTAAGAAAGCAGTTTTCGTTGATGCTTTTGTTGTAGGATGGCTACCTAATTAAGTCGGGTAATTTTGGGATTGTCCATTAAGTCCACCAGTGGAATAATCAACAGAATGCATTCCATATTTAATTAGCTATGGCTGGTCAGACTTGCATCTTCAAAGTGCTTCAGCTGTGTGGGTTGGGCTCATTATTTTAAGGCATTTTTTAAGCCATTCAGTCTGTGCCTTGTCTGGCTTAGTGGTGTGCCATGTGTTAAACATCTACGTGAAATTGCATTTCTTTGGTGGTGGGTCGATGCAACATAACTGAAAAGCTGAAAGTTGTGTGTACTGTATTTCTTTATAATGCATTGTATAAGCAAGTCCCATTAAAACTGCTTCATGTGTAAGAAAATGTGTTAATTTTTATGTAATTTCGTATAGAAGACGCCTAGAATTTAGAAGATGCCAGTCGCTGCTTTTCTTAGAGTGTTGCGAATTCAGCGTTAGAGTCAGAATCCAGATCTGTTTAAAATAAAGTGGAATTCTGACTCTTAAAAAATAAAATCTGGGATAATCTTTATAGATTTGTGTGGTTCACTGTGGTTCATGAGTTTCTTTTGAATACTTCTTCTTTAGCTTCTGTGGTCTTTGGAATCTTCTGGATCAAGAGTTGGTGTTGTCAGATACTTTTGTTATCTATTTTACCGTTCCTGTTTAAGTTTTTAAGTGATTTACCAACAGTGCAGTTTATTTATGCTGTTGCAATACCCTACAAACATTTTGAAACTTAGTCATGTGAAGTTGTTTGAATGTCTTTTGAGAGCAACAGTAGATGTTTAAATCTCACCTTTTTTAAAGCATAGGATCTTGGGCAGCCATTGACTTGACGAATACATCTTTTTTCTCCCTCTATTTTTCATCTTTGTGTATGTTTCTCGTTCTGACTGTATTATTATGTCTGTCTCAGGTTTCACCATAGTTTTGTGTGTGTGTGTGTGTGTTGCTCATTGTGTGTTGGCAAGTCTCCCGTGTGTGGTGCAGGTAATGTGATACTTGGATCCACATCCAACGACATTGTTGAGCAGACTATGTGCATCACCTTCAAGCCGAAAACACACAATCATCATGCAGAAACAAGTTCTTTTATTTACTGCTTTGCACCAACTTTCATCGTGAAACTTTTGATAGTTTTGCTAGTTGCTTATGTAGTTGCGCTTACTCTCACTGGCTGCTAGTTGCAGATTGGATAAACTACACAATCATGATTAGCGAGCTTCATTGACTGGTGGTGCTCTGGGTTGTTATGTCCATGGCGAGTTACATTTCCATTTTGAATGACCGAAGTTGCTTAGTATCATTACTAAATTTTATCATTACTCAATGTTATTCGTTAATTTGTACCACAAAAATAAAAATCACCAATCAGAATTGAACTGGGATTAGTAGACTTAACAGCACTGTAGTTTTGACCATGCTTCAAGCAGTTGGCAGTCAGTGCTCGTAGCTCTGCTTTGCATTTAAACAGTCTAGCCTGAATGATGCATCTTTGTTGGACTTTTATTTTGAAATGACCTGTTGCAGCATTTCAATTAGTCGAATGTGGTTTTCTTGTCACTTAACGAGTCAATTGTTGTAATCAAAACGAACTGGATGCGAGTGGAGTTTGGGTTTTTGCGTAGCTGTGTTGCTCTGCAAGATTGTTGATTATTTTGCTCCGTTGCTTTTTTCAGTTGCTTTGCTTTTGGTTTAGTTGATAGAGACTGGTCGACTTCTTTGTAGTTTTGATTTTTCTGTGTTGAACGGGCTCATCCGTTGTTAGACCTCTGGCTTTTTCTGGTGTACATATGCTGCATATTTTAGCCAGTAATAAACTTGTATGTAACCTGGTAATATGTGCCTATGTGAAATCCACGTATTGGGTGGCTGTGTGGAAATATGTGGGATTTTCATCCCATGTCTAGAATTAAAATCCTGGTCCATCCTGTGAATTTGGAAATCTGTTAAAACCTTGCAACTGATAAGGAAATTCCTTCCAGATGTGGGACTGATACCTGCTCTTTTTCCTTTTACCCGCTGCTTCTGGAGGTTCTAGTGGATGGCACGTGTCTGCTTCAGGTTTATTACTTAAGTTTGATAGTAGCTAACCTGTAATAATATGTGTAATATGTACTGTGTCTTATGGCTTGTGTATGTGGCTAGTTGATTGGTATCATTAGCTATAGTTGGACTGACCAACTTCCAGCCGTTAACGTCTAACGTTTTAAGCAGTTGAAGGGAAGCTGTCAACCTATTGATGCCTGTCCACACAGTTGTGGACATGCTGGACGAACTATAGTTTTCAATCAAGTTGAATCAATTTACACAACACTTGTACCCGTTCTGTACATGTATACCAATGACATATGTTAGTAATTATGCATAACAAACCCCAAGTATGGGTGCTAGCCATAAAATAAGACAACTTAATTGATCATTTAATAACAATCAGTGTAAAGTGTTGCTTGCAGGACAACTTATAGCTGGCTTTTAGTGTTGTGCCTTGTTCTGTGTGCGTCAAAGGATCGGGCATAATATGTGAAATGTCTCGACAGCCATGACTTGGTGTGGACAAGAAATATCTCTGACACGTTAAATAAACTAATATCATAAGTGGACCAAATATGGCGAATGTTGTCTGTTCTCGTTGTAACATATAATTTGGATGGTTTGTTGTAATTGACACTTCCTGGTCATTCCCATGTCTATTATGCAACTTATATTTGATTGCTTCTGCTCGCAAGAGTTTTCAGTTATTTGATGATTGAGATAAGATGTATGGTGTCAGTATAATATATTTTGCACCTGTGCTTTAAACCCTCCGTTTTCTCTTCCGCAAAAGGCAGTCGAGTATGGTGAAGGGCTGTACAATTGTTTGCTGCATTAGTACATCAACGGCAACGTCTTGTGTAGGAATTATGAAGCCCATGTGACAGTACTCGTATTGGGGATTCATATATCTTACATGTGAAGTCATAAAAGAGGCCCATTTTGTAAGACATGTGAATACCATATAGGAATATTGTTGTACAGTTTTTATGTCCTAGACATGACGTTAGGGTGGTTAGCATGCCGTGCTGTCAACCTAGATGTGTGAAGTTTAAGTCCCCACCAGAACAGAATTTGTTGCGAGATTTCTGATCCACTTCTGCCCCTAACTAACTTGGCTATAATATAATATAATATATAATATAATTATATTCTTTATTATTTCAAACCGACAGACGCAGTAAGATTACATTGAAACACGAAAGTACAATCAATATTTTAATCAAACACACAGTTTGGCAGCCATGCAAGGCGCCGCCCTGGGGGGGTTACGGGAGTCGATCCGCGTACCTTATGCTCTCCTGGCCATGAGTGTCACCACTACTCTATCCCCCCTCCCAATAATGAGTAGACTGACTGTACACTTCCGGTGAGAAGATCAGAGGAAGAGGGCTGGCCACCCGCCCTTATATGCCGAGGCTAAGAAAATGAAGTAGCTAATACCTCACATGCATGGCTGCTCACAGGCTAGCTTAAGGGACTGCTCTTCAGCTAAGACATTGATGTTCAAGTAGCTGCCTGTGTTTGCTAGAATTACCGTGTCCATTGCGTCGTCCTTTATGGAAGCGTGCTGTTTGCTAATGTGCCCACTGTTACGTCTTAGTGTGTTAGACCAGTGGTTCTTAAAGTGGTGGTCCGCGTACCGGCGCCGGTCCGCGGAGCTCTGGTCACCGGTCCATGAAACTGTCCTTAAAAATTCATAATTTTGCAACTTTTGGATAAAACATCAATGACATTTGAAAAATACTTCAGAAATAATGTGAAACTGGGAATCACATCATGATAATGTACATTGTAAAATTCGATTTAGTTTGGTTTAGCAACTTTAGCAGCAAAACCCTTGAATCCCCCATATTTTGTGTGCGTATCCTCAGGTTCCGATCCCGCGCTTGCCATTAGTGGCCCGCGAAAAGCACAATACATGTGCCGGTCCGTAGCTTGAAAAAGTGTAAGAACCACTGTGTTAGACGAAGCAAACAATTTGCTTGTGAGATGTGAATGCAAAGTCTTGTAGCAACGGTTGTCATTTTTGGCTGGCAATTGACATTATGTCTGTGCTTCAGGCAACGTTTTCATACAGTACAATGCAACTGCATTTGATATTGCCATCCTTCCAAAGTTCAGAGGCCCACACATGACCATATGATTGAGAACTTCGATGGCTCTAAGCAATTGTGAGTGAAGAAGTTCTCAATTTCTTGACACAGTAACCGTCGCAGTAAAGGCTCGAACTCGTACTCTCTGTGTTACGGGTCAAGCGCTCTAACCAGTCGGCTACCTTGTCCCACATTCTGGTTAACTGTAGGGCATATCCATGAAAAGTTGAATGGACCCATGTGGGCTTTCTAAAGGCATATTGAATCTTGTATAGACCCTATGTGGTTATACTGGCAGGGACTTGTATAATCATGATGTAGGCATCAAATCTTTAACTGCCTAGGTTATAACTTCTACACAGATGAAAATATCTGTTCCTGTTAAAAACTTGTACAGGACCTACATTATAAAGTGCAAGGCATCATTTTATATGGCTCCTCCATATGAAGATGAGAGAAAGTGGATTACGGTGGAAGAGCGGTAGAGGCAACATGATCAGGTAATCGCCCAGCCATGTGTATTGGGCTTGCGTTGTACACATGAAGGCGATCTGCTAATATTCCCATGTGGACTTCATATGTCGGGCCTGCATGATCCCGTGTAGGCCCTATAGGCTATGGGAAGCCAAGTGGACCTTGGTTATAGCTACGCTGGGTAGATCGTAGGGCCCACAGTATACAGTATATGTTTAGGTGAGGTACCGCTGGCTTGAGGACGCCTTTTCGCATACCGATAGTGTTTTATTTCAGAGATTTATATCTCTGGCTAGCACGGTCCATACACAGGGCAGTAGTAGTTTCCAGCGTTTAACCACGTCTATTGGCTGCTCGGGCTACCGTTGACCTCGACTTGACCTATCCATGCGGGTACCTTAAATGGCGTGATAACTAGTCTAAAGGGCTGCCGTCGGACGGCTCTCGTCTGATAAATTCTTTGAAAAATGAGCAGGGTCGAGACCATGTGATCAATACACGAAACGTTTACATTTCAGTTGCATTAATCTGCTGGTAACTTTTTGAAACACGTTTCAATAGACAATAGGCTATTTCAACGAAAAGGATGGGGAGAAACACGTGCTGCCAACTGCTGAATTTAATCCAGAACATTAGGCCTACAGTTTCGTTCTTAGTAATCGTTATATCCAGAATTCCAACCAGGTTATTAACAGTCAAAAGAAAGCCAGCAAAGCACAGAACACCACTCCAGTAGTGTAGATTCTACTATTCATAAACGATAGGCCTAAGTGTTGAGTCTGGCTATTTGCGTGGGGACGGTGGGGTCTATAGCCTAGCGACGCGATGGCGTTTCACTGTTAACTGATTGCTTTAAGATGAAGTCGGACTATTATGTATATAATTATAATTATACATAATATTTATACACGATAATGTGAACTATGCACGGTTTTGAGCATCTCAACAAAGCGATTTGTGTCTATTTCATTATTTCATACGACGGACGGAAAAGAGGTCGACGTTTTATCTGGTTCTCTGCAAAATACTGCGCACAGCATCATGATGTAAAGCAGGGCAGCAGTATGAGAATTTACACGTCACTTCTGCCAGTTTGTTTTTAGCATCGACGGTTTTTAGTGGGGTTGTGTTTACGCTTTTACGGCGTAGACGATAAGCTAGATACGATAAAATACTTTTTTCGTTATATTTAATAGCTATAAAAATAATTGGTATAATTTACAAAACATTTCTATTTCATTGGTCTGTCACAAGTGGCAGACATGGAACCCCCGAAGGATGAAGAGCATGAGGGTTTCAGACACCCCGAGAAGCTGGAGAATGAAACGCCAGCCTCCGTGACGATGATCTACACAATCGGTATTTTATATTTTGGCAATCTGAATAGTTTCTCATCTTCTAAACTTTCTGGGAGACACACCAACCACGTGCTTTCTTTCATATAGTTTCTGTATTAAAGAAATGCATATTGCTTAGAAATGCCGAGTCATCTTTTGTCCGTGTGTTGAAATAAGGGTAAAACCGTAGTTTACGTTGCTAAATTCAACATGTTTTCAGGCCCGTTATTTACGTTGCTAAATTAATGCCATGTCTTCAGTCCCGTACTTCCAACTTCTAGTTTGACTTTTAATATTAAATATTTTCATTGCTCATCCAACTTCTAGTTTCAGTTATAATGTTCATCGGTCATCCAGCTTCTAGTTTAAGTAATATTTTCATCAATAATCCAACTTCTAGTATTACTATGAAACAATTTCATACACGGGAATAGACCTAACGTCAAAGAATTTAGCTACGTAAAATATGGATTCCCAACCACTATCAATTTAATTTAGCAACGTAAACTACGGTTTTACTGAAATAAGTTAAAGGATTTGTTCAGCAGCCGTTTGTGATGGCACACCAAGGTGGTGATTGCATAGTCTGGTATTGTTGTTTGAACAAGATTGGCCAGTTACAAGTTCGATTCCTGTAATCATTTTTCTTCCCAATCATTGAGTGAGCTGCTAGTATGCATTTGTGAACAATGTACAAGTGAGGGAGATGTTTCAGAGGCAACGAGTTTGATGTTTGTGTGTCGGTATTTTAGTTATTCAGTTTCTACAACAGTACGGATGGTTTCTGCTCCTTGGTGTCGTTCTGGCTTTCTTTGTCAAGCAAAAGGTGCAGCAATATTTGGCAAAACGCCCAAGAAGTCAATCTTCACCACAGGACCTGCATCGTTACGGCAAGTTGTCTTCCCAAGACATTGGAATACTATGTAACACATGTTTGCATTTTGAGATGGAAATCAGATGTAGGTGAGAGAATTATCCAGTGCCAGGAGAATGCTACAGATTGCAATCATATGCAGTATGTATAATTGGCACAGATTGCAGGTAGCTGCCCCCTTCCTAGCTGCCCCAGTCTACTTCACTGGGGTGAGGCAGCAAGGCTCAATGCAGTTCTGTTCTTAGCATATTGATTTATATTGAATTATCACGCATTTTACTGCTTACTTTATTTATTTATTCCGGATATTTCTATAGCGCCTCTCGAAGTCAACTACTACTCAGAGGCGCTCCCAACTACAGCATTGGTGTACTGTGCCGGAATTTTCACGCCGAAGCGCCACGAGCAATTGCGAGTGAAGGACTTGCCCAAGGTCCGTACGCAGCGGCTAGAGTGGGATTCGAACCTGCAACCCTCCGGTCACAAGACGCCGAACTTACCACTGAGCCACCACGCCCCACAATACTTGCCAATAAGTTAATGAATATTAAAGATGTGAAGTAACAAAACAGAGATTTGTATGTTGAGGGAGTTTGTGTGCGAGCTGTGATTTGAACCTGAAACATTTGGAGCGAAATTATACCTCTATGCCATTCTAAAATACATGCTGGTTGAAATTGAACCAGATGCCTGGGTCTCAGTACTTCAATAAAGGAGTCATTGTATGACAAGTGTCCAGTTACAGTTAACTGTGTTATTCTAATATCTTAGATACGGAGACAGCACTGAAGAGGCAGGAGGGGTTTGAAGCATCTCGCAAACGCCTCCAGGAGAAGCTGGATGCGGATGCTGCTAAGTTTGCTGAAGAACAGAAGAAGGTAATGTGACTGTGTGGTACTTTGAGTGATGGGGCCTCTGGATTGCTGGCCTCTGGATTGTTAAGTGGAATAGCAGCGTTTTGTACATGTGTAATGAGACTGTCTTATTACATGCCTTAGGGAGTGTCTTAGTAAGGTAGTCCTCAGAGGTATCGTTCATTTGCTTGAAGAAGATTTTTGCTCAAGGGCTGAAATGCTGCATTAATCCAAATGAAGAATAAGAAGAGCAGTCCCTTAAACTGATCATGTGAAGCTGCTGCGTTATGAAGTGTTAGCAACCACGTTCTAACCTCGGCATGGTAGGTACGGCAAGGCCTCTCCCTTGCTGCCTGATCTGCCCACAAGAGTTGGTGTACTCATTTGTACTCATTTTATGGCTGATTTTGTGAACAGTACAGTTACCAACAGTTTTGAACAGTCTGGTATATTTTTGCATGGTTCAGTAGTGAAATGGTGAAGCACAGAAGAAATTTGTTTGGCCTACGTTGGCTTATATTAGGATGAATTCATCGACATTGTCACAAGGCAGCAGTGCAGCTCTGCTTTTGTCAGCACATGATTAGTCAATATGGTAATCTTGGGCAAGACCTTTTGGTTAGTTGCTGTTTAATGACACTGTGTCATAACAAAGATGATTAGCGTTGCCCTCCTTTCTCCATGCTTGGGACTGGCACTGTCAAAGTACGAGCACTGGCGGAGTTGCAAGACCTTTTGCTTATTCCTCTAACTCTTGCGTATTGTCATTCATTCATTCATTCATTCATTCAGTCATTCATTATGACTCTTCACAGGCACACTGTCAATTGTATGTGCCTGTGATGAGTTGTGTATAGGTGCTATATGATTCTGGTGTTACACTGTAACACAGCAGCGGTTGGTTTGTTTTTAGAAAGAGGATGAGAAACGAAAGCAGAAGATCGCTGACTGGGAGAAACATCTTGAGGGCAAAGGTTACAGGTCGAAATATAGGCCAATGGTAAGATCCCTTTCGTGGTGGGCCAACATGTGAATTAATAAACGAATATATATAACAAATATATTGTTCATTGGTTTAGGGTTTATGTTACACCAGAACAGTAATTTCTGTGTTGAAGAAGTTTTTATTTGAGCGGTTATTAGAACTTAAAATCCTTTGGACTGGAAAATTATAAAATAGTATGTAAATAATATATACAGGTTGAAAATGAAAGAAGAGTATTGTTGCATTTCTTATGTTACCTTTTTGCAAATGAATAACTACTTTTACCCGTGTGTGAATTTATTTTAATATCTGTATGTAATGCTGAATATCTTAAAGTTCTGTTTGCTGATATTGGCTTTAATATTATTTGAAAATATTTTTTATGTGGCCATCAGCTTGTGTCTGGGTGTATTTTAGTAATTGTGATATATACTGATTTACATTAGGGTGAGAATTGTTGGGGGTTCAACCCCTAGTCTTTTTTAGGACCCCCACAGTTAAGTCTTCATTGCACACCCCAGGTGGGTCGTTTCCAACCCTCAGTTGCGCTAGTGTGATTTATTGTGAGATTTGTCACCATGTGAATTGTATACTAATAAATTTGGTGATGTCATGACTTTAAGGAATTTAAGCTTTCTGTTGCATTTTTGAATTTTCTCAACAAAGAAATTGATTTTGATTCGAGTCTGACTTGCAAAACTACTTACCTGTTGGTGTTTTTTCATCCTGTTGGCTTGATTGGGTACCATTTGTTGGACTTCAATATCTGTGTATTGAGCTTGAAACTTTGTGTGCAACATATCTCCCAAGCACGGCATCGGGGATGCCCGAGCAGGTCGGTGCAGCTGAGGACCGATTGCTCCGGGCTGTAATCTGGAACTCTGCTCACATGCTGAGGAACCTGTTTCCACCTACCATCCGACGTCGATACAGTTTTATGCCCTCGTCCTCATGACCTTGAATGACCATCCAAGGATGACAGGAAATTTATACCGCATATCCTATACAGATTCTTGGTTGTCAAGCACGACTGACTGCTCCAACATTTAATATCCCTTCCCATACTTACCCCGGTATGTTCTTATTGTACTTTGTTTTCCTAATTTTTTTTATCTTGCTGCCCTTGTACCCGGTTGTGGTTTGTGAACCTCATTGATATTAAATGAGTATATAACATAAAATGGCATTTTACGTTGGGCCTTGTAATAATAATAATCTTTTCTTTATTTAGTAAAGAAGAATTGTAAGAATTGTGTGTTTAGTTGTTGTATGGATATTTCTTGTTTAGTGCTTCAACCAGTAGATCATTTCATTTGTGAACTATGCCTCTGAGAACAGCTGTAACAGACATGTGTCATAGGTTATGTGAGCAATTGTTTGACAGAAAGCTGTGTATTTAGACTTATTTTGTCCTTGCAGGAGAATTCTGCCTCAGGCTCAGCAACCGGTACTTCATCATCATCGTCAACATCCAAGAAACCGAAGCCAACATACAGAGCACCAGGTACAAAATGTTGCATTCTCAACTTGATTCATTTTTTCAAGATGTTTGCATAGCCTCACAAAATCTTAAAAGCTTAACTTTATTTTAGTTTGTTTTGTAATGTGATTAGGCGTGTTTCTAGCTCCAAGCTGAAGCTTAGATTGGTGTGGATATAGTATTCCTGGATTATCAGTGGCATGGCAGCAGTATCATGGGAAGATGTTTTAGAACCAGCAACAAGCTATGTAGCAAAGCATAGCTGCATCTGAAAGCCCAAGGTGTAGTAATTGTATTTGCGTAAGAATTAGTTTAATTTACAGCGGAAATTATATGAATAATTGGTGTAAACATTTAAAACTGTAACTCTGAAGGTAAAATAAATTATGGCATATTTTGTTGTGTGCATTTGTCAATAGTTCTTTTCATGTTTTGTTTCTTGGTTAGCTTTGCCATTTCTATGATTTTCTAGACTATAATCCTCTGATGGGCACCGGCGGCGGTGGTGGCGGCTTCCGGCCAGCAGCGAGAAGAGGTGGAGGAGGATGAGGTTAAAGCTAGTCACGTGCTCACCATCATCATCATCACTGCCAAACTAACATCAGACTGCTGACTAACATTAATATGCAACAGTGATAACATAACCGAAAGTAAAAGTGAAAATTACGGCACAAATGAAACAAAACAGCGCAAAGTGAAGCCAGCCGCAGTGAGGTGATGATGTGCACGTGACTTGGGGAAGGACGGGGAGAGAGGGACACAAGTTCGAGGACATCGTGGACAGTGGTTTCACTACTAAAAATTCGTCAACAACTTCGGATGTCGGTGTTTCCGTGAATCAAGGTCCAGACGACGTTCGACTTGATTTGTGACGCTGAATGTGAAAATGATGTAACAGTCATCGCATTCAGCTGATATGTCCTGCATTCCAGTTCTTTTGTTGGACTAACGGAAAGATGATAACTGATGTAAAGTGATTTTCAGTTTGTTCGCATAAATTTAGGTTTTTCTTATTCAGTTGTAAAGAGAAACAGGGATTTCTGTGTAAGTCGTATCGAGTCTTACAAAGTTTTTTATAAATGGATGTAAAATAAAACGTCGTTTAAAGCATTCCAGAATTCAGAAATGGCCTTATTTACATGTAGGTACCAGTTGTCTACATGCCTTGTATAAGCTGAGAACCTCCCATGAATCGCATTGGGGGTCATCCATATAGTACGTACGCAAAAAAATCGTATTTTCAGACCCCCCCTCCCCCCCCCGTTTGGCCGCGTACATTTTGTGGACCCCCCCCTGTGCGTACGTACAACTAAGCTCTACCCCCCCCCAAGAAAAAAATTAGCTAAATTAAGTCATCTATAAGATATTTAATTTACCGTAGGCGACGAATATTTGCGTTAAACATCATATTTGCTAGCTGAAATTTGTTAACTGTTATGAAGAAATAAAATACTATTTAATACGAGAGAACACGCTTCAGACAATAATAACCAAAAAGTTTATCGTTTCTGATCTGTCGAAAGTCCCTCCCTTTTCCGTTTCTCCTCCAAGCCAGTTTTTCCCGTCTCACGACCCCAGTCTGTTTCCCTCCACTCCCCCACCCTCCCCTCTTCCACGCTCCCTTGTGTCGCCCCAATAGGCCTGCCGAACCGGCTCCACACCCGGTAGGGTAGAATGCAGGTCGGAAGGCAGAGAGCCGCTCATCGTGCACCCGACTCGGCCGGTGTCTGATTTCCTCGGCTCTGTAGCGGTTGTGGCGACCGGGTGGATGGAGGTGGGGTCCTTTGAGGCATCTGCTGTGGGTTGCTTCTGTTATGGCGAAGACGGGAGACGAAGCCGTGACATTGATGTTTTCACAATAGTAAGTAAGTATCACACTAGGTGATAGAACTGGCAAATGAAAGTGTGTTTTGAGGGTATTACGACTTTAAATATTGTTGGAACATTGCTGAATACTATTAGGATAATATTACTTGGGAATCATCTGGAAAACATGTACTTAATTTGATTAATAAATCTGTGGGCTGAGATTGATTTATATGTTAATAGTGTTTATACTGCTACTTTGTAAGTAGGTGGCGCTGTAGTGTCTCATTCACAACACAGATTACCGGTAACTGCACATGGCTTTATATTATAATAATGAAAATTAATGTCATCATCCGATTATAGTACAGTACAGAGTTATTTATAAAGTTATAAATAGGCTAATATGGATGTCATAATGAGACTTTTTTTGCGTACGTACATTTAGTCGAGACCCCCCCTCCCCCCCCCCCCATACGCACCCGTACGCAAAATCGCATAAATCGCGGACCCCCCCCTCCCCCCTCAGTGCGTACGTACTATGTGGATGGCCCCTTGGTAGAATTTATTTTTAACTTGGTTTCCGGCATTGGCCTTGGTGGGTTGGTATTTCATGGATACCCATCTCAGCCTTTTTGGAAGATTCTTAACAGGGGCCATCCACATATTACGTACGCACTTAGGGGGGGGTGGAGGGGGGTCGGATTTTGGCGATTTTGCGTACGGGTGCGAACGGGGGGGGGAGGGGGGGTAACAAAATGTGTACGTACCCAAAATAAATATCTAATTATGACGTCCACATTAGCCTATTTATAACTCTGTATTATCCTATAGTCGTCCCATGGCATTTTATTACATTATATACAAGCCATGTGCAGTTATTCTGTGCTGTGAACGACACCTATAATTTGTCTATATTGGCCCTTCAATAATCTGGCCTAAAGTGCAGACAGGCTGCCTGGAGACACTTTCTGCAGCTGGTCATCGGGGGGGGGGGGGTGCGTCAAAAGTACGTACTCAGGGGGGGGGTGGTGGAAGAAAGTACGCTTGCGAACAGGGGGGGGAGGGGGTCCAATTTTCCCGGATTTTTGTGTACGTAATATATGGACAGCCCCACACCTTAACAACGAGCGTGTAATAAAAGTGACTGGGAAACCATTGCACCTAAGCACATCCGGCATTTCTTAACTTCATCGTGCTTCATGCCATTGTGTCGACTACTCCAAGCTGATGCTGTAAGAAAATCTGCTAAATATTTTTATATTTGAATAAATACTTAAGCTGCTGTGACCCTTGTTCAGTCCGATAGCTCACAGCACATCCTCACTCATATGTAGCTAGGAGAGATGGGGAAGCTGGTGAAATCACAGAATCTAGAGTCCACCACCAGAAGGCATGCTTCCTTGATGAACTCCGTTTTCTGTTCAAAATTAACTGTGGTAAATTCTGTAAATTTTAAGTTAACTTATTACGTTCCTCAAAAGCTACCTGCATGGAAATAAAGTACAATTATTGCAACAATGCTTTACTGATATTACTGATGACAACATACAGGCCTCTGAATAAGCTGGTTTTTCGTCTTGTTAACCCACCATCCATGCAGAAGTACGCTCGCAACTGCAGATGGATTTCAGTTGATGGAGGATCATGTCCTTGGGTTCCACTTTTGAACAATTGGTCTATATACAGCCTACACAGTGTTTAAGTTGTAGGGGTGTTCAACCCATCTAGCTGTTCTTCTAACCCCTCGGTTAAGTGACTGAAAATATGTTGGGGTCAGGTCTTGACCAGCTCAGTTATTTTGTGGGTTCAACATTAGATTTTTGTGTAATGCGGTAATCTTGTTGCACGTCCCACCTTGTGTGAGACTTCCCAGTGCCTTATCCTGATTCACATACTGCAGGGCTATAGGCTTAAACAGAGCTCCCATTTGAGGCGAGCGATCGATTGCTCTCCTTGGTCGCTCACATAGCAAAGTTCCGCGCGAGCGGTAAATCGCTCGCCTAAAGTCTAGACAGGCAGAGGCGTAACTTTGGTCTAAAAAGTGGGATATACCAATTTCTTATATACGCGAAGAAAGACGAAGACTGCGATTTCTGGGAAGGCACAATAATAAAATATTGATTGTCATTGTTCAAAAAGTGGGGGTAGGCCTACGCCGGTACGGTACCCCAGTCCAAGAAGTTGGGGCACGGGTACTCCTCGTACCCCCACGAATTACGCCTATGCTAACGACCAAGGTGGATTCTCCATCCCTCTCATTGCGGACGTCCTTTATGGACGACCTCTAGCCTTGCTCTTTTGACTTGAAATTTTCGCACAACCGGGCTGTTGCGGACCTGATTAGTTTTGTCCAAGATGTACGTGATGGTAACTAAACCGATTTCCACGACGTGGAGCCGAGTAATCGGATCGAATCTAATGATTTTATATAGCGCCGTTATTATTAGTATTACGCATTCTTTAAGCGCCACTATATAATAACCATGCATCAATCGATGGCGCTGAGCAGTTGTGAGTGATGGACTTGCTCAAGGTCTCTACACTGCAGTAACCATCTCAGGGGTTGTCCAAGAATACCAAGTGAAGAAAAAAATTGATTGCCAGAAGAGAAGATCAGAGAGAGAGACAGAGACAGAGACAGACAGAGACAGACAGAGACAGACAGACAGAGAGAGAGAGAGACAGAGAGACAGAGAGTGAGAGAGAGAGAGAGAGAGAGAGAGAGAGAGAGAGAGAGAGAGAGAGAGAGAGAGAGAGAGAGAGAGAGAGAGAGCTGCAGGAGAGGTTGTCGAGAGATATCAATTGGAGATAGAAGTCCGGATGCCAGGGAGACCAGGTAGCGGAGGAGGCAGAGAAACTGTTATGGCGGGTTTCGTTTAGGACTTTAGGTCGAGAAAGATGGAGGATCAGGTGGGTGATGGTAGGAATTTTTTAGAAGTGGGACTTTAATTGTAAGCCTTGGGGTGATAGATATAGACAGTGGAGCTATGTTGTTGGTTTGTGTTTAGGATGAGAGAGATTGGCAGGGACGTATCTAGCGTTGGGCTTGGGGGGCTTAAGCCTCCCCCCAAACGAAGTTGAAGCCCCCCCCAAACAAGTCAAGCCGTTGTATGCTTACGGCTAAAATTCGTAAGAACACTGTATAAATGTTGCCATGTTCAAGGCTTAAGCCCCCCCCCCCAAACGAAAAATCCTAGTTAGGCTACGTGCCTGGAGATTGGAAGGGGTGGAGTGGATGGATCGGGATAAGATTTACTGAAAAGGTAGGACTTAAGTTTTCACTCGAAAGCCTGAGGGGTGATATGCAAAGCAGCTTTAGATAAAGGCTTAGTGAATCGTGATTTGCGTTGCTGGCAGCTATAGGTTAATTACTTTCGACAGCTAAAGGCCCGCAATAGGCCTACTAATTTACCAGACATTCAACGCATGGCAAAACTTCTCTTGGACATTGGAAGAAATCAAAGTATGACCATGCGTGTCATCATTGTCATGAACGGTAAATTACTTACTTACTTTGCAGATCGACGACAATACACATGACGTTTTATTTAATAACGACGTCATATCTGCGATTGTTGTTCCGATGACGTAATCGTGGACCAATTGTTTAGTGCCTTGGAAACGAGTCGATTCAGATTCATTTAGGAAAACGACTTCGAAGGGATGAGACATAAATGATGGCGAGACATTTTGAAGAGGAAATTTCGATCAGAAGCAATGAAATCGAAATACGTCGAAAGAACTGTACCAAATCAACCGGTAATCGAAAATCATCGAACGCTTCGATCGGAAAGAAACTCGAAGAAACTCAGCGATCGGAAAGAAGCAGGAATTCGAAATTAAACGTATGCACTGTTCAACTTGAAGACGCTTATCGACCAGGAACTGATCAATACGAAAATCTTAACAGTGATCAACAGAAAGTCGAAGTTATAGGTAATTAAGAATTATTTCACTTGATGGCACACATTGAGCAATATGTAGGCTTAGGCCTATATATACACGGTAGGTATACCTGATAGATCGATAGATGAAAACTAAGGTCTAATATAATCTAAACTGGAAATCATTTTCTGTTGACGTTATCATAAAGCACCAGGCACCAGGCAATGTTCGCTTATAAGCAAAACATTACAGAAGCATACAATAATATTGTCTGCTGGAACTATAGTCAAGATCCGTGAGATCCCCTACACTTAAAGAGGCCCGTAACCCAGAGAATATATCAGGCGAGCAGTTTCTTAACGCTTGATGATAATATTCGTGTTTTATTGACAAGAAAACTGACACACCGCAGCAAGTAACATTGAAACATATGACAGTACAATTATCAAGATCTTATAGAACACGCATCTTGGCAGCCTGTTAGGCGCCCATTCATTTTACAGCTGCCCCCTAGGGAATGGAAGGCTGAGTCGACCTATAGGGAGCTTACGGGTATCGAACTGCGTCTTTCAAAATCTTATGTTTAGCGACGAGCTGCATTGGTTTCCCAGTTGCTTGTAGTACACTCTCGTCGCTAAAGTGTTAAGAGAAGTAGTCATGGATATGAAGTATCTAAAGCGACTTCATTTTCTTAGTCTTGGCACATGAGGGCGACTAACACTCTCTCTTTGTCTCTCTGACTCTCTGTATCTCTGTCTCTTACTCTCTGTCTCTGTCTGTCTGTCTGTCTGTCTGTCTGTCTCTCTCTCTCTTTCTCTGTCTGTCTGCCTGTCTCTCTCTCTCGCTTCCTGATCTTCTCAACGACTGTATACGGGCTGCCCTGGTGAGGTTTGATCCCCCGTCCTATTGGTTGACAGTCTAGCACATTATATTCACCAGACTAGGCCTACTGTGCACCAAAAGCGTAGGCTTCATTTGCTGTCTTGATATGTTATTATAATTAAATTTTTTTTAAAGACTGAACTTTCTTATTGTAGATGCGCTTTACTGATGGTGAAGGTTCGACTGAGATAAGAGTTGCGAACTCGCCTTATATCTGCAGCGACGATGTCTCGTCTACCTTTCTCTCTTCTTCTCTGTCTGTCTTGTTTGTATTTGTGTGGTCAGTTGTAGGACCCTATGGAGCCTCTGGCGCGGCGTAAAACCCCGTAAGCTCCATGGGGTTTTTGGGGTCCCTGGCGCGGCGTAAAACCCCGTAAACCAAGTCGTAGATTTTGTGCTTTTGTAATTTGTTCTCGTCTTATGAATGGTCTGGAGGGATGAGAAGGGAAGGATCTTCTCGGGAGCTGGAAGACTACCACTGAACTGGAAGCGGAGGACGAGCAAACGGCAGGAACAACTTAAATCGGATAATGCGATCGACGCGTTGCATTGTTTACTTTGCGATAAACTAATTGATCGGTATTAAATTTCCTAAGTTGCGTTTTGAAGTCGGTCTAACTATAGACTGTCTACAGGTCTACACCTGAAATTGCTGCCTTCGTTTCTTAAAAGAAATACAATCTTGCAAAATCGGTTACTTTGTTGTCTTAAATAGGCCCCCTATATTATATTCTGACACTGAATTTCGAACTTCACATCAAATGAAGCCTGTCTTAGTCCATCTCTATTGGCAACTGTATAGGCCTACGAGTAGTATAAGTATAGACTATATCAGCGTTTCCCAAATTGGGTTCCACGGGGTTAATACAAGGGTTCCGCAAAAAGTTGTAATTTTAAAGAAATTCCATGAGAAATTTCGCTAGAATAAAACGTTCCAAACAGTGTTTAAGAACTGCAAAAAACAGTTTAATAAAAGTTCAAAACTGCCGTCAGTCGTGTCGTATTTTGCTCCCATCCAGCGATGATCCGAACTTTCAGTGCCCGTTAGCTATCCAGTAACTGCATGTATAGGCCTAGATTATAGATATCACTGCGGGGACCTAAGTATATGCCAGAGCAGTTAGCCTGAATAAGGATGTAGTCATGTTTATTATAGTTACCTCGCATGAAATGAATCCGAATCTGATAATCGTAGGCCTACAGCAGTATTACCAATTACATTTTAATTTGCCGGTATAAAAATCTGCCGTGGAGCGTTGATTCAAAAAGAGAAATCTAAGGGTTCTGGCCCTTCTGGGCCTCCTGTGTTCAAACTAGGCCTAGGCCTAGTATGTAATGTGGACTGTTTTCCAGCCTCATTTGAGTTTTTAATTGAAGTGGATACTTCCTCGACGAAAACATTCGTACAGACATTACGATATGGAAGCGAACTTGGTAAAATGCTTTCCTCCCATTATTTCCATCAAGGGTGATATAAATTGGATTCGAAACCCATTCAAAGTAGTCGAAAACCAGCTAACTTTTCTAATAAAGATTATGAACTTCTCATTCGGACTCGCAAATGAAGCAGAATTTCACTGAACTTTCATTGATCGGTTTCTGGAGCGGCCCTACTCCACTGTCGCGAAATGTGCAGTTAGCGTACTTCTGCCATTTGCCACAACGCATTTGTGCGAAACTGGATGCTCTTACCATAAACTACAACGAAAACCGATTATAGATATCGACTAAATGCTGCATCTGACATGAGAATCCAGCTTTCTAGCATCAAATATAACATAATTTGCCATGAGAAGAAACAAACGCACTGCACACATTAAAACCTCATGTAGGCCTACACCCAATAACCTTATGAGTCGGTTGTAATCTACCTCTCATCTGCCTCACAGTTTTTAAGACCAAGACTCATAAGCACATGTGCTTATGAGTCTTGGTCTTAAAGACTGTGCACTTCAATTTTTGATATAAGAGCAAAAACATTTTTCTTCCCTCGGGTTGTGTGTGCACATGTTTAGTTAGGCCTATGCTACTATATGCTTCTCAGGCGTTATGTATGCCTCAATACATTTACATCGGGTTGGGGTTCCGTCAAAAAATATTAAGATAAGAAGGGTTCCGTGGCCAAAAAGTTTGGGAAACGCTGGACCATATAGTCCTCTATATATATGGCCTAGGTCAAAGTCGATAATATCGAAATCTGTACGCAGGGGCGTAACTTTGGTCTAAAAAGTGGAGGTACCAATTTCTTATATACACGAAGCAAGGCGTTGAGACTGCGATCTCTGGGAAGGCACAATAGTAAAATATTGTTTGGCATTATTCAAAAAGTGGGGGTGCGGTACCCCCAGTCCAACAAGTGTGTGTGTGTGTGGGGGGGGGGTACGGGAACCCTCGTACCCCCACAAATTACGCGTATGTAGACAGGGCTAACTGTGCTGCGTGGTGGGCATTTCAATACTGTCGTGTCCTGGAAAGCGACCCTTATAAGATCCAATGCAATATAGATCGTCTGCTCCCAGACTGAATTTAAAGTTGGTGTTTACAGCACAGGCTGTAGGCCTACTGAACAAACTACTGTATGCCAGGGCCTACCAAATTTACATGCGCAGTCATACATCCGATTTGGGCGTGACCCTCCCTCCCTTTGTCTGCATCAGTAATTGTAAATGTACACGTTTTTATATAGCGACCGTATATATGTGGCCTCGACCCTGGTTATTTTTCATTGAATTGATTGGGTGAGACCCTTCACCACCGCTGCCCATTTGAATGGGAGCCACGCCATTTAAGGTCCCCGTGTACGGACCGTGCTAACCCGAGATTTAGATTTCTGAAATATGCCAACTTTGGGAGGCGATCCAAGATCCGCGTGCTCTCCTACACAGTATGAGACACAGCCTACGTACAAATCATGATGTAAGAATACAGGTATCTTACATCATGGTACAAATGTAGCTAACTGGGTGAGTATTTGGGTCGCGGGTGACTCCTCCATTCCTCTCTCTCTGTGCGAGCGTCCCTAATTGGCTGCTACTTTATTGGTTCTAAATATGACTCGCGCGCGTTGTCTATCAAGCAGTATACAGACCCAATTACTTCAAAATAGCCTACCGTCATAAACTTAGTACGCCCTGTTTGGACTTTGGCCGCCTCAGGTTCGTTACACTTTCCGATCTCTGACTCAGCGTTTTAAGCTACATTTGTGGGGTCTTCGCAAGTCTGAATTGACTTTGAATTCAGAAGAGGTAAGCATAATTATCTGCAGAAAAGAAGCCAAGTCGACAGTCTGTGAGCAGCAGGGCTTTAGCAGAATTTTTTCAGTCAAATATCAGCAATGCAATCACACACAAAGTAATGTAATTGTAATAGTAGAAGGATATAGCGCATGTTTAAGAAAGTCTCGTCAGCGGCACCATCAACCTAACGACGGTAAATGAGCAGTAGTTAACTAAAAAGTTGCTAACTTTTAGTTTAACTGAAATTTTCTGGTTAAGGATGAAGTTTAACTTAAAAATTTAGTTTAGTTAAAACCATAGTTTAACCAGTGATGGGCAATAGTTAACTAAAAAGTTGCTAACTTTTAGTTTAACTAAAATCTTTTAGTTAAGGATGAAGTTTAACTTTAAAAAATTAGTTTAGTTAAAACCGTAGTTTAACTAAAAAATTTTTGTTGCTAACTAAAAACTTTAACTTAAAAAATCAGCGATATGCAACTATTTTTCCACAATGAACATTGAACGCTGTCAACAAAAACATTTTAGCACTGCATGGTTTTAGCATTAACAGCCTGTATTTTCAAATTTATACTCTGCTTAAGAGGGCGCCTGTAACTGTATGTCAGAACAGTACACATTGCATAGTTTGAAGGTGAAATTATCATTGACGCTCTGCATTATTACAGTTCACTTAACCTCTGTGATTGTGAAAATGTTTGTCGTAAAAAGTTTGAAAAAAGTTTGAAAAAGTTTAACTCCTTTTTTTCAGTTTAGTTAACTAATTTCCAAAATCAGTTGCCAACTTTAGTTAAACTATCTTTTTAAGTTGGAAAATAGTTTTAGTTTAACTAAAAAAATAGTTTTGTGCCCATTACTGGGTAAACCAGGCTCGAACAAAGCGATTTTAAAGCGCATACGGAATAGAGGTGGGGAAAGACAATGGAACTCATGTCGTAGGAAGC
Source organism: Allolobophora icterica (assembly GCA_963556255.1). Classification (NCBI taxonomy): domain Eukaryota; kingdom Metazoa; phylum Annelida; class Clitellata; order Crassiclitellata; family Lumbricidae; genus Allolobophora; species Allolobophora icterica. The sequence continues at coordinate 13,544,363 of OY744616.1, forward strand.
TAGGCAACGTATTCCAAAAGTTGGACCGATAACAGCGAACTTTTGTACTGTCGTGTGGAAGTTATGGTTGGGGAGGGGAACCACTAGGTCACCCCGTGCAGCAGAGCGAAGAAATGTATACAGCCAGGAATGGATGAGACCGAGGTACACGTACAACTCCCTTGTAAAATAAGATGGAGGACCAGTGTTTAATCTAGTCCCCCTCTTCTGGGAGGGGAAACAAGGTTTCTGGGGACCAACGAATTTACACAACATTTTTGTCTCTGTAATTTCATCCATCTTGAAAAAGTTTCAGACTTTTCCTAATTTCATCTTCAAAAAAAGTTGCTGACTCTTTTTTTAGTCCTTCGTCCGATTTTTCTATCTTTTTCTACAGCAATTACTCTCTCAAAAAAGTTGATGACCTTTTTTAGGAAATCATCTCTGTGGGGGGGGACCATGCATCCACATGTATCCTGGGGGAGGGGAATTTTCCTCCCCTAAAGGTCTCTACATTGTAATATTGCTGGCCTCTGGGGGGGAAACATCAATCCTGGGGGGACATTCCCCCCCCCGAGACGTCTAGATTAAACACTGATGGAGGACAGCGGGCAAGGGCCGCAAGGCAATTACACACAAGCATCAGGGTTTTAAATTCTATGCTTCTGTGCATCAGCAACCAGTGACTATATATGTTTAGGTCTACACGTATATGGAATCATATTGTATTTGCAAGTGCACATTTATATAGCACCACTTCAAGATGGACTAATCAGAATCGTAAGTTTGTTCATATGGTCCCATACGGTAGGACATAAGCTTATATAGTCCTTGTGGAAATGTTATCATAATGGGATACAAATATGAACATCCTTAATTATGTCTTACATGACGTTGCTGCAGGGTTACCGGCCCCTCTGAATTTGCAGAATCAAGCCCGATTCTCCAGCTACACATAATGGGGCATATAGTGCAGTGTATATTCGTAATTGTAATCGTATAATAGTACACGTTTATGCAGGGGGGTAACTTTGGTGTAAACAGTGTGTGTGTGGGGGGGCTACCAATTTCTTACATACACGAAACAAGGCGGAGACTGCGATCTCTGGAAAGGCACAATAATAAAAATATTGATTGGCATTGTTCAAAAAGTGGAGGGTACGGTACCCCCAGTCCAAAAAGTGGGGGTTACGGGTACCCCTCGCACCCCCCCCAAATTACGCCTAAGCGTGTATGTAGCGCCTAATTCAGAATACTCGTCATATGTGCTCTGACAAACAAGACTGTATTCAAACAGAATCATGGTTGCACGCATAGGCCTGCGTAGGTTAGATAGGTCATTTGTTCCTCCTGGAAATGACATCTGAACATTTTTGGTCTGCATCAGACCATGATCCTGTGTCCCCGTATTCATTTTGCCCTACCTTGCCTGTTGCCAGCATGCTCATGAAAATGTAATTCTAATTTAATCTTAATGAGACCTAAATGGACTCTATATGAGGTCCAGTGGCGGCGCCGCCTATGTTTGTTGTACGGGGTGACCCGTCAATTGCGCCCCCGACAATTGCGCCCCGGCAATTGCGCCATAAAAATCCCGACAAAAGCGCCCCGACATTTCGCCACATAATACGAATATTGGCTCCACGTGGTAGCATGTTGCCTGTCGGACATACATAAATACATACATACATACACTGTACATACATACACACACATACATACATAAATAAACACACACATACATACATAAATACATACATACACTGTACATACATACATACATACATACACATATACATACATACATACTTACATATATATATACATACATACACACATTCACACATACATGCATACATACATGCATACATACACACATACATATTTATACATAGGCCTACATACATACATACATACATACATACATACATACATACATACATACATACATACATACATACATACATACATACATACATACATACATACATACACTGTACATGCATATATAAATACATACATACATTCATACACACATGGGACATACATACTTACTACATACATATTTATACATAGCGATGACACTAAAGCTGGATTACGGGGGCGCAAATGTCGGGGCGCTTTTGTCGGGAATTTTATGGCGCAATTGTCGGGGCGCAATTGTCGGGGCGCAATTGTCGGGGCGCAATTGTCGGGGCGCAATTGTCGGGGCGCAATTGTCGGGGGCGCAATTGTCGGGGCGCCGTTGTACGGCTTTTGCCGTACCACTTTTTAAGGTTTTACGGCAAAAACATAATTTTGCCGTACAGTTTTACCCAGACCCTCTAATTTGCCGTACTACTTTTCAAATCGTGGCGCCGCCACTGATGAGGTCCCATATAGGAATTAATATGCAAATGCAAATGTAGGTCCTACACGTTTTTATATAGGTCTAGCGACCGTATGGCCTCGACCGTGCTCATTTTTCAATGAATTGATCGTGTGGGATCCTTCACCACCGCTGCCCGTTTGAATGGATGCCACGCCATTTAAAGTCCCAGTATACGGACCGTGCTAGCCCAAGATTTAAATCTCTGAAATAAGCCACCTTCGGGAGGCGAACCGCGATCCGCATCTCTCTTACACAGAGGAGTATGGGACGCAGCCTACGCTCTTACCAATGTAGCTAACTGGGTCTTTTTATGCGCTTCATAAGAGCCGTGCATGGGAATACTGACAGGGATTTATACACGCACACATTCTTATGGGCGCCCAGTTGCTCTGCGCCTTCAGTCGCCGGCGAAATCGAGGAGGCAGAAAGAGAAAACATGAAGCTCAGGTTCCCTCAGATTCCATGTCAGCCTACTCCAGGCGACTAGGCGTGGCTACATAATAATAATAATAATAATAATAATAATAATAATAATAATAATAATAATAATAATAATAATAATAATAATAATAATAATATAATAATAATAATAATAATAATAATAATAATAATAATAATAATAATAATAATAATAATATAATAATAATAATAATATAATATAATATAATATAATAATAATAATAATAATAATAATAATAATAATAATAATAATAATAATAATAATATAATAATAATAATAATAATAATAATAATAATAATCTTTTTCTTTAATTAAGCGCCTGCAAACGCACTGCGCTGTACATTAAACATACATATAGTAGAAACAGCAGCCACGCAGGGCGCCTTACATACGTGTATTAAGTAGAAGCACACATGATAACAGTTTTACAGGAGTCGAATATAACTGCTTATGCGGCAGCCACATACGGCGCCAAATCACGGTCTACTATTCATTTAACCGCCGCCGCCGCCTAGCGAGTGGAAGGCAGAATTGACCTTAAATTAACGGATGTATACGGGGTTCGATCTTTGTACCTTCAGCTCTTCGCGCCAGTGTGTTATCCATTACTCTACGGGCACCCCCATGTTGCGGTGACTGTTATTCCAGGGGTTCTCAAACGGTGGTACGCGTACCCCTAGGGGTACGCCAGGTGTCGCTAAAGGGTACGCGAAAAAATGTGGAAAAAAACGATTACGGCACTGGTACGCAGCGTAAGAATAGACAGTATGACGAATCTTTCTTTCTAAATTTGAAAGATCTCATTTACTCAGAGGCGTAGCGACCGCCATCCGTACCGGAGGGGGCCCCGCAAGGAAGGGGGGGCCCTAAAAGTGGCAAAAAATAACCGTGAATGGCGTGAGGCGAGAACGGCGCATTCCAGTTTCCGCATTGTAAGGGGCCCGGACGTATGTTCGGAGGGGGCCATGGCACGTTCTTTGTTACTACGGCTCTGCATTTACTTTCAGATGAATTGTGGTTAATGCGTTTGGCCTATATGGCGGATATTTTCGGGAAACCAAACGACCTCAATTCCAGTTTACAAGGCAGAAATATCACTCCATTTACTGTTATGGATAAAATAAATGCAATAGTGAAGAAGCTTAAGTTCCTTTTGTCAGACCTTGAGGAATCTCGTGTAACTTCATTTTCTTGTCTGGGGTCTTTTGTAACGGAGAATGAGCTTAAACAGAATGCTAATTTAATTGAAGATATCAAGAAACATTACTCTAAATTAATATTGGACTCCATTTATATTTTCCTGAACAGTTTCAGAGGCGCCGGCAGGCTTAAAACAATTGGACGCACACCCGCCCGTGTCCTACCCACACCCGTCATCTGTCTGCTACTCATAGTCATACACTGAAAATGACTCAGAGTGACTCATAAAAGAACAGTATAACACATGCATAATATGATATCATATGATATTATTTATACATGCTGTATGGTAGACCAAAATTACACAGTGAAATTGTCAAAAAATATCGATGCGATGCCTAATCCTTGTGTGGATTTGATTTGGTGGGTGGACGCACGTTTCCATGCAGTGCGTCACGCTGCTGAACAGTTTGTGCCAAGGAATGGATTCGAAATCCGGCAGATTCTTCAGTCCAGGAAAGATACCAGTTTGTTGAACTTTCGTGTGATGGTAGATTGAAGAACGAATTCATGTGTCTTTCATGAATTCGTTCTTCAATCCACAATCACATGAAAGTTGTGCGATTTCTGGCTGAAGGAAAGAGCTGAATATGGATTAATTTCTGATCGAGCTTTAAAAATTTTGAGACCCTTCAGCGCGTCATATCTGTGCGAAACTGGTTTTCAGCAATGCTTGCGATCAAATACAAATACAGAACAATGCTTGAACTCGAACCAGAGTTTCGTTTGAAATTGACAAATATTAAACCAGATATTGTAAGTCTGTGCTTATCGAAACAGGCCCACAGCTCACATTAACACTTGTAATAGTAATTTAATGTTACTTTTTGTTGATATGATTTCATTCTTAAAATTATATTTTAAATTTGTCTGCCTATGCCATGGTCCTACGCTAATTGCAAGGGCACCTCGCGCTCGTCTGTTGTTTCTGATCACACGGTATAGCTTTGCTGGGGGTACGCCAACACTCGACTTTTTAACCCGGGGGTACAATAAAAATAATGTTTGAGAACCCCTGTGTTATTCAATCCTCACGATCAGACGTCGATGGTCCCTGTGATCCACGTGAAATGAGAACCGGTTTTGGGAAACGTATCAGGGTCTAATTAGATGGGTCTAGTTTACTGGTTGAAAAGGATCTAATATGGCCAACCACTTGTACATTGGCCTCTAAATGCAAATGACCTTACCTATACTTAGATTGTAGACACGGGTAGGCCTACGTTTCAGAAGGACTCGGCCAAAAGGAGTTGAGCACATTTGGAGTCCTGACTCTCTTGGAAAAAGTACACCGAGAGAAAGAATTGTAACCTTTGAGACATACGTGTACGAAGAGAAGAACTTGTTGTGACTAAGACGTTATTCAAAATGAACTTACTTACTGGTACTCAAATTGACCTGGGAGGCCTATATATACAATTAGCTGTTATTGTGGCGTTGATAAGAAAACAACGATTGTAGTGTGACCGATTAAGGTAGCACTCTAGGTTGTTATAGTAGAGCCTTAAACTCGACCTTTCATACCGAGGTCCGAGGTTCGACTCCTGCAAGTTGCGTCAGGTACAGTTAGAAAATCGCTGCGACCGATCCATGCAACAGGTAAGAATAATTATTTCAAAGTATGTAGGCCAATTAATGTATCAAAGTCAATCAAAATCAAATTCTTGTATTGTTAATGGGCTGCATGTATGCATGTTTGTACTGTGTATGTATGTATATATATATGCATGTGTGTGTGTGTGTGTTGGCCTATGCATCTGTTTACTTGCTATAGCGCATTTTGTATATTTACTCGTGACACAACATTTCCATAAGGACTTCACATGTCCTACCGTATACTTACTATAGCGCCTTTTCTCACAAAGCGCCCCATACGCCAATCTATATATTATGAAATTATGACGAAATGTTACTAGATCGTAAAACAATGCACAATTTCTGGGTGCATTGTTACTAGAAGCGTCACCAATAGTTGATAATGTAAATCGAAGAATCTATAGCGATCCGGCTGATGTCATTAGATCACCATGCATCTACTTTACCATCAGCCATGTTAGCTGGGACCATAATTATACTGGGCTCTTAAATCTTGTCAAGTGTGGTTTCATCAGTGACACAACCGTGGGTCATTTATGGCGTCACTGTCTCGGTGGCCTCGTCCTCTAAGCTTCTGTTCTGTTGCCAGAATTTATTTATTTATTATTTTATTATGTATTCATTAAGCGCCGCTGTCTAACGACCAAGCAACAATCGATGGCTCTGAGTGAAGGACTTGCTCAAGGTCCCTACACAGTAACCGTCTCAGGGTATAGGCTCAAACCGGTACCCACCGCGATGCAAAGCGAGCGCTCTAACCAATTGGCTACTGTGTCCAGCGGTAACTTATGCCAGAGCAATTTGAGAGGATCTGTAAAGGCGCTATACAAATGATCTGATATATTCGTGAATTACGTTTCTTTGTTTGTGTGTGTGTGTGTCTCTCTCCGTGTTTGTGAATGCGTCTCTGTGTCTGTGTGCATATGTCTTGGTGCGTTTGCGTCTGTCTATGCTTGTGTGTGCGTGTTCTTGTGTGTCTGTGTGTGCTCATGTTTGTCTGTCTGTGCTTGTGTGTGCCTGTGTTTGTTTGTCTGTGTTTGCGTGTGTCTGCGTGTGCCTGTGTTTGTTTGTCTGTGTTTGCGTGTGTCTGCATGTGCCTGTGTTTGTTTGTCTGTGTTTGCGTGTGTCTGCATGTGCCTGTGTTTGCTTGTCTGTGTTTGCGTGTGTCTGCATGTGCCTGTGTTTGTTTGTCTGTGTTTGCGTGTGTCTGTTTGTGCTTGTGTTTATTTGCGTGTGTTTTTGTGTGCCCGTGTTTGTCCGTGTTTGCGTGTGTCTGTGTGTGCCCGTGTTTGCTTGTCTGTGTCTGTGTGTGCCTGTGTTTGTTTGTTTGTGTTTGTGTGTTTCTGTGTGTGAGTGTTTGTCAGTGTGAATTAGGTCATTTAACGTTCTCTTGTTTTTCTAGTTGTTTAATCGTGTAAACAACGCTTCAAAACATTCTTCATCGTTCCTGCAGCAGTCTTCTTCTCGTTTAACCAACCGCTGTTTAGTCGAAAATGGCTGCGGTGAATGTTGACGGTGAGGGTTTAGCTCCAGAGCTGGTTGCTGGAAGCGACTCTCCTGCATCGCTGTTGCTCGACCCTTTCCGGTCAACGGCGGTTGACCACCAAGTGACCACCGGAATAGCGAACCCGATCGAAGATAAGGTGTCCGAGTCGGACATAAAAATTGATGCGAAAATTGCTGATGAAGGAACGACAGAAGAGGGATCAGTCCCAACAGAGGTAGTGCGAGGTTCCAGCATACAGTCTGACCATCACTGGCAAGGAATAAACCCGGATCTCGAGATTAGAATCCAGAACGGCGACCATTCAAATCTCGACCAAAGCTACCAACCGGATGCTGGATCAGATGATAAATCAACCGGACTTCCGGTAGAACCGTCGGCGGCCACTCCTAAGATGGACTTCGACGAGCTGCTGACTCTGACCGGGGAGTTCGGCCGCTTCCAGGCGCTCGTATTCGCCGTCCTTTCCATCGGAATCCTCATCGAGGTCATGCTCGTCCTTGGCTATGTCTTCATTGCTGCCACTCCTGCGCACTGGTGCACTGCCCCGGAGGGACTGGATCGCATGAACCTCACGCACGAAGACCTGCTCAGACTGACGCTTCCGGTGGACGATGCGACGGAGACCGGATACAGTCAGTGCAAGATGTACGACCGTAACTACACCGGATGGACGATGGATGACGTGAACAGGTGGTTGAATGGGAGTGAGAACTGGACAACAACCACCTGTCAGTCGGGATGGGACTATGACCACTCCGTCTACTCGTCGACCATTGTCACTGACGTATGTCATGTCATGTCATTCTCACACGAGTAGATTATCTTAAACGGAGGGTGACCTATAAATCGTGATCTTCTTCTTCTTCTTCTTCTTCTTCTTCTTCTTCTTCTTCTTCTTCTTCTTCTTCTTCTTCTTCTTCGCGTTGAAAGGGGAGCCTTGTAACCAATCGGCTACCGTATCCCAGGTGCCTTTCATCGTGCCAGAGTCGATCTGCAATGCATGGTACTCCATGTGTCTTTAAGCCTACAGTACAGCCTGTACTGTACAGGTTCTACTTCCGTTCTCTTCTTCGACAATTTCCATGCAACTGGGAGTTGGACTATGCCGCCCTTTCTACAGTTATTAGCAGGGTGGGAATTGTTGGGGTCGTTGGGGGTTCAACCCTTAGTCTTTCTTAGGACACCCCAGTTAAGTCTTCAAAGCGCACCCAGGGGATCGTTTCCAATTCCAACCCCCTCAGTTGTGCTACAGTGTGATTTAGCACTATCTGACCCTGAGTCTCTGACAAAGAAAAGAAATTTCCATGGTGTATCATGCATGCATTTTTGAATTTTCTCAACAAAGGAATTGATTTTGATTCGAGCATGACTTGCAAAACTGCTAGCGTTGAAATCAGCTGCTTTCAAATTTCGTTGACATCAGTTTGCAAAATACCGATAAAATATTCAACCACCCAGTCTTTTTTTCTACAATTCCCACACTGGTTATTAGTCTGAAAGTTTCGTTACATAAGTTACTTGTCAACATAGGTTACAGTAGATCCTAAACCCATCACTTTACAGAACACAGAAGCACAGACGCATATTGTGCTGTTGTTTTCAGTGGGATCTCGTGTGCGATGACAGTTGGATGGCTTCGTTCGCCTACACAGTCATTGGTTTGGGTCAACTGATTGGGGCAACGTTTTGGGGAGCACTAAGTGACAGGTCAGCGATAATTAATCAGAGGGAGACTGGCCTATACGTTGCACTAATCTACATGTATATCAATCAGTGAGACAATTCAGTGTAAGATGGTGGCTCCCATTATATTCAAAGATTTAAATTAGTATCATGAGCCAGTCTGCCAGGATCTATCGCTCAGTCAACGTTCATTCATTAATTCACTCGTTCACTGTTTCGTCCCTTCATTAATTCATCCATTCAGTCATTCGTACATTCATTCATTCATTCATTCATTCATTCATTCGATCATTCATTCATTTATTCGTTCATTGAGTCATTCGTTCATTCATTCGTTCATTCATTCAGTCGTTCATTCGTTCTTTCGTTTGCTCGCAGTTCCATCAACGATTGACTTATTTTATTGATTGTTGAATTGATTCAATGATTCATTATTTCATTCAGAGCATTTGTTCATATAGCTCACATTTAATCAGTTGGCGCTATATAAATCGGTGTATACCCTAAACAACATTGGTCGTGTGTGCTGTGTGTGCGTAGATTCGGGCGTCGACGTCCTTACTATGTGGCGATGGCGCTGATGATATCGTCGGCTGTCTTCGTAAGTCTGTCGCCAAACTTCATCGTCTACTGCGTCCTTCAGTTCATCGTTGCTGTCAACACCGTCGCATGCTTTGCCACCGGAGTCACAATCGGTACACAACGAATGCCACGTTGTCTTCTTCGCAGTCTTAGCAACTACTCCAGTCTCCTATTGTTTCGTTTTCATTGTTTTTATCGTCAGTTCTTCGTTCATTTTCATGGGTTCGCTCGATCGTTCCTTTATTCCATCCTTCATTTAAATTTCTTTAATTATTTCATTGCTTCCATCCTTCATTCCATTGATATATCCATCCATACATCTACCAACCCATCCATGCATCCATCCATCCACACATCTATCCATCCATGCATCCATGCATCCATCCATTCATCCATCCATCCATCCATCCATCCATCCATCCATCCATCCATCCATTCGTCCAACTGTCCATACAGGCATACACCCATCCATCCATCCATCCATCCATCCATCCATCCATCCATCCATCCATCCATCCATCCATCCATCCATCCATCCATCCATCCATCCATCCATCCATCCATCCATCCATCCATCTCAGTGTGTTTGTGTGTGCGTGTAGCGGTTGAGCTGGCTGGTGTGACGTGGCGTGGCCACCTGGCGACTGCCATCAACTACTTTTGGACGCTCGGCTACATGTTGCTGGCTGTCATCGCTTACGGAATACGGGATTGGACGTATCTCCAACTGACCATCTCACTCCCATTCGTTCTCTTTCTACTGACCGCCATGTAAGGCTGTCTTAATTTACTCCCTGAATTATCAGTTAAATAATAACAGTGTTAGGCCTAGACCGACTGCTTATTGGCCATTCAACCCCTAAACTCGCGTAGAGGCCTACTTTTATCGCTTAAATGGGGCCTACGAAATAACAGCAAATCTGCTCGCTGACTATTTGAATGAAGTCAATTAATTTTTTCTTAATGACCTATCTGAGAGGCTTCAGATGATAAAGATTACAATAAATAATATCCTATAAGCTTATAACGGCATTTGATTTCATTTAGGGTCTATAGGCCTATGGATCAACTAAATAAATATTTATCCTATAGCCGCCTAATATTATTACTAGGCTGTTAAAAGCACACCGAAATCAGCTGTCACCAGACAAGTGGTTGTTGTAGATTCGTTCCAGAGTCACCGAGATGGCTGTACAGCCGCGGTCGATCAGTTCAAGCCGACAAAATCTTTAAGAAGATGGTCATCTTCAACGGACAGAGCATACCTGACAGTCTCGATATTTATGTCGATGTAAGAATAACTGTAGCGCCATCGACAGTCGAACCCCCCTCCGTGGTCGATCTCTAATACAGCTAACTCAGCTATAGGGCCTAAGTCAGCTATAGAGCCTACTCAGTGTGAGAATTGTAGAAAAAAGACTGTGGGAGTTAGACTTTGATGAGTTTGATCCATTTGCAAACTGAGAAAATTCAACGATACAATAGAAAGCTTAAACTCCTTAAAGTGATGACATCATCACATTTATTAGTATACAATTCACATGGTCACAAATCTCACAATAAACCAGAGCATTGCCGTATTAGTGACCCACAAAGTGAATTGTGAAAGAAACTGCTAAAACATAGGCCTATGCCCAATATGATCACACTAGCCTAACTGAGGGGTTGGAAGCGACCCCCTTGGGTGTGCAATGAAGTCTTAACTGGGGGTTCCTAAGAAAGACTAGGGGATTGAATCCCAAACCCCGACAATTCTCACCCTGGCTATACTCTGGGCAAAAAGATTATATTAAGTTTTTTAAATCCATTAAATATTGCTTCTTCACGTTGGGCACCGCATGCTGCTTTTTGCTTCACGGACTTACAGTTTTTAAACTTGACGTGATACATATTTCTAGATTGCAAAGTTGGTAGAATGATAGTAAGTCTCTAAATTTGCAGTGTGAACGTATTCAGCACTTTTAAAGTTAGGAGAAAATAAATGGCCTTTAAGCAGCGCAAGTTTCTGCGCGTGTTCTGAAACGGACGAAATTCTTCAAAACCACTATAGAGTATTGCAAGTACAATTCTGCCGATTACTCACTTAACTCAAATAACGTTAAACCGTATTAATGGATAACTAGAATTTGTTTATAAGCTTGTTTAATTATCTAAGACGAATGCTGCTAAGTGTTAGTTTGTATTCTTACTGGAACATGGGCCAGTTATAGCGCACTGGTGTCTGTAACTGTAATTGGACAGTACAATTTGGTACCGCGGTATATGTGAGGTGAGATGTGATTACTTTTGCATTTCTTAAGCGTTAATATCTAATAAAATAATTATAAGCAGCATGGACGGCGATCATGGGGGGTCGAGGGGGACAAGTCCCCCACCTTTAAGAGTGGGGGACACACCATACATTTGTACCCCCGACTTTTTGAAGAAACCCCCAAGAAGGCCGTGAAATTTTTCCCAAAAATGGTTAAAAAATGTTGACCTCTTTTTTTTGAGAAGATCAGTTCAAAACTCTTTTCACCAGTTCAGTTCAACAGTGTCCCCCCTCCCCCACCTGTGAAACAAGATCGCCGCCAGTCATAAGCAGCAACCTAATTAGCCGTTGCTGAGAAATAGTCGTCCAAACTACAAACTATGCTTTAAGGGTTCGTCGAATACAGGAGTCGCTCGTCTCACTCTGAGTCGACGTTACTTGTGTTATTCTGAAACGTTTCGTAATGTGATTGTTACACTTTTGTAGACATCGGAGGAGTCAGAGAATGACAAGAACAGCTCCTGTCTGGATTTATTTAGGACCAATCGAATGCGAGTCAACACCATCGTTCTAGGATTCATCTGGTATGTTTTTATGTAGTTTCCGATGCTCTACGGTGTACCTTTACTGGTTCAGTTTATGGTATTTCATTGATTCGGTTGGTATTTTAAGAATGGCTGGTGTTTCTATCTGTACTCGGAAATCAACTTTTCTTGTCTCAGTTTTTGGGTTAGACTCCCAGAATCTCTTGCGTGGAAACCGAAACTTCTTTTCGAACGATTACAACTGACGCCACACCTCAAAGAATTATCTCTGACAAAGATGTTTTAAAGCTGGGCACCGAATCTTAAGTTTTTCTGGAACGGCTTCGAATGGGGAAGGTTTGAATCGACCAGCTGCCGGCATTTCCACGGGCTTTAGATGTGCCCAACATGGGCTATATACGGGTCCCATATGGAAATATGGGCCCCGTATGGGCTCCATGTTATGGGCATGTTAGCAGAGAGGTCATGTGAAAGACCTGGACCCACGTTGATAAGAATAATAAATGTCATGCTGTCGTATCATTTACCTTTGCGAGTACTATACCGGTACAGCAACGGTTCTCAAACTTTATTTCTATTGTACCACGAGGTAAAACAATTTGAATTTTTGCGTACCACCAGCGGAGGTCAGATCAAAAACAACAGGCGAGCGCGAAGTACCCTTGCAATTAGCGTAGAAAAATTTAAACTTTTAAGAAAAAGAAGCGCATGATGGACGTAGAATAGCTAATCAAAGAAAGATGGTATGTTATCAGAAAAAATTAGAAAATTTCAAATATAATTTTAATTGAATTTGTTCGCACACCACTTAGCGACACCTGGCGTACCACTAGTGGTACACGTACCACCGTTTGAGAGCCCCTGCTATACGGTGTCGTCATCGTCTTTGTTGAAGGTTTGCCAATGCTCTCGTCTACTATGGCGTAAGCATCTTCATGCCGATGTTGGCCGGAAATGTCTACCTCAACTTCTTCCTGTCTGGAGCTGTCGAGATTCCCGGCTACGCAGTCGCTCAGCTGTCCATTGCCTACCTAGGTCGCAGGTTGCCACTCTGCGTCACGATGACCATAGCAGGAATCGCCCTCGTCTGCACCATGGTCATTCCAGAGGGTCAGCTACCTACACATTACGTTTATTCACCTTGCACGTACACATTTATGCATGAACATTTGTACGCGTGCATCTTCTACACGAAGACGAACAAGCAATAAATGCTGAAGGTTATAAAGGACTAATTAAAAAAATTAACGATGAAGGGTCATCGTTAAAATAGAACTAATTAACGAGCAATTAAGGATGAAGGGTTAGGCCTATAGTTTACCAAGACTAATCAACAAGCAATTACTGTTTACTTTACACTGGCTTACTGTACATTAGTGGCATCGAATAATGTGCAAAAATGCGATAAGATGTTTTGATGAGACGCGGTAGCCATTCCCTGCCACGCACTTCACTGCACTACACTAGATCTGTAGGCCTACTATAGCATGCTACACGGCACTACAGCTAAACCTAAAGCTACACTTCATCACACTACAATACTACACTATACTGTACTATAGAGTATAGACTACGCCTAAGCCTACACTATATTAGGCCTACACTATACAATCGTAATCGTAATCTCCAAGTTTCTAAGCGCCACTGTAAAGCTAAGCGCAAAGCAACAGCTTATTCACGAGCGCTGCGACCTATCAGAGATCGATGTCCATTGGTGGTACGAGTCCGCTACTACGCTATATTGTGCTACACTATACCTAAGTCTACTCTAAACTTACACTTACACTACATTACACTAAATTACGCTATGCAACAAAACTATACACTATACTACACCAATACCTAAACCTACGCATACACTACACACAGTGTATATACATGTGCAACATACTAGACCAAATACTTCAATAAATTGACGTTCTGCACAAGTGTCTGTGCCTGCCTTAGATTTGTCGTGGCTGTCAATCACGTTGACGATGATTGGCAAGTTGTGCGTCACTGCGTCTTGGGCGATCGCCATTTGCTTCACGGCTGAACTCTATCCGACGATTATCAGGGCCAAGGGAATGTTCACGAGCACATTGTGTGGAAACGTCGGAAATGCACTGGCTCCCATGGTTGGCCTTCTGGTCAGTAAATCCTGGTCACAATCAATTTGTAGTATAATTCAACGTGCCAGCATGTCCACGTGGAGCCCACATTGGACCCAGATTCCCTTATGGGATCCGTATAGAGCCCATAGGGGTCCCATCTAATGCCTGTGGACATGCTTGCAGGCAGTAAATTTCATTGGCACGATTCGGGACTATTGTAACAACATGCATAACGACCATACAGTCTCGACCCTCGTCAATTTACAGTGAATTTAAGAGGTGAGACACCCACGACCCTTCTACCCGACAAGTTGGTCGGGTACATTTGCCTGGCGCCTCAGATTCAGATTTAATTACCTCGTACTCGTGTTTGCAATAAATAAATAAATAAATAAATAGAAATCCATGAAAATCTGTATCGTATAATTTAGAGCAGATACCTGCCCTATTAACTAGACATATGTGTGGTGTATTGCAGAGCACCTTCAGTCCTTACATACCTCTTGGTACGTTTGGGATCGTTGCTGTCGCCGGTGGTTTAGCTTCTCTCATTCTCCTGGAGACAAAAGGAAAGCATCTTCTCGATAGCATTCCATCAGCTGACGCCGAATCCACCTCAGACTCAGCCACGAAGTAAGTCTCCCGCTGGTGTTCACTCAATTAATCCAAGACAGACAGGATTTAAGAACTGGTATTGTGGCGGTGGTATTGGGTTGGGGTGGTGGTATTGGTGGTGGTATTGGTAGTGAAGTGGTGGTATTGGTAGTGGGATGGTGGTTTTGGTGGCGGTATTGGTGAAGTAAGTTTCCCGTTGGTATTCACTCAATGAATTCACGACAGACAGGATTTAAGAACTGGTATTGTGGCGGCGGTATTGGGTTGGGGTGGTGGTATTGGTGGTGGTATTGGTAGTGAAGTGGTGGTATTGGTAGTGGGATGGTGGTTTTGGTGGCGGTATTGGTGATGGGGTTGGTGGTATTGGTGATGGGGTGGTGGTATTGGTGGTTGTAGTGGTGTGTGGGTTGGTGGCTTTGGTGGTAGTATTGGTGGTTGGGTGGTGGTATTGGTAGTGGGATGTTGGTTTTGGTATTGGTATTGGTGGTGGTATTGGTGGTTGTAGTGGTGTGGGGTGGTGGTATTGGTGGTTGTAGTGGTGTGTGGGGTGGTGGTATTGGTTGTGTGGTGGTGGTATTGTTGTGGTGGTGGCTTGGCCTAATCAAAGCATTTACTCATCACATACATAGCGAACATTCCTGAGAGGTAAATAAACAATAGTTCTTGCTTAATGCGCCACTTATTTTATAAAGTTTAATACTTTACACACGATGCCATCGGTGTGTTTCTGCGGAGGACGTGCTAATGATTTCTGATGCAACCAGACATTTCTGATTGATAGACGACGACAAATTTAGGATTGCGAAAAACTAATATTGAGGAAGACGCGAAGCAAATTAGCGATTATTCTTTCAGCCCACACTAACCATTGTTTACCTTACCATTATTTGTAATTGCCATTGTAATTAGAAATTTACATGGAGCCACTTAAAGAAATAACTGCGCTATACGATGTAGAAAGTCAATAAGATCAGAAACTTCGTCGGTGAGCACAATAATGGACAGTAAACAATGGACAGAAAACAATGGACAGAAACAATGGACAGAAAGCAAGGGACAGTAAATAATGGACAGAAAACAATGGACAGTAAACAATGGACAGTAAATAATGGACAGAAAACAATGGACAGCAAACAATGGACAGAAACCAGAAGAGTCACTAGTGGCGCCCCCACACACACGTAACCTAACTAACAGTTTCCCTGGTTTCCCATCCATAGCATCGTATTCAGGGTCGCCACTGTACTCCAGTGTTTTAGAAACAACCGACCAAATTCTGCATTTAGACAAATTAATCCGTCGAAATGACATAAGCATCGAATAAACTTAAACGACCTCCGTGGCCGATGACATGCGCAGAATCAATTACGTAACATCGTAATCGTAATCGTAATTTCCAAACTTCTAAAGAGCCACTCGAAGGTCAAGCGCAGGGCACCAGCTTATTCACGAGCGCTGTACCATAGGATCATACTAAACACGACAGATTCTGGTAATGCGCTACACAACTCTGCAGCTATAAGCCTATAAACATGAATATCTTACATTACATTACATTATGTTTGGAGTGCGTTATAACACAGAATTCATATTACACTGTAGCTGGAAAAGTGGCATGGCGAAGACACCATCATTCCATCCGGAGAATTCCCATGAGATGGAACAACCAACAAGCGGCAAATACAACAAGCGTGATAGAGACTGAGGCGCGTTCTTCAAGACATTAGGAATGTTCCACTCGGTTGGACTTGATTTCCTCAAACAGCCACAGTCGTTGAAGCGTGGCAGAGAGGAATTCTATCCAAGAGATCCGTGACACTGAGTAGCTTTTAAGTTAGTACGCAACGCTCTGGTGAAAACTGTGCAGCATTTTTCCTATCGGCGTCAACGGACCTTGGTGCCATAAGATGTCGTTAAATCGCTGTTAATCACCACCTCCGTGACCCTGTAATTTATTTATTTACAGTAAAACTGTAAAGTTTTTAAGGATTTAAAATAGTTTTAAGAATGATCTTAAGTTTTGCATCGAATGCAACGAAGTGGATAAGGTACATGAAATTGAGACGCAGTGATTCGTTAAAACGTAGTTGCAGAAGTTACTGCCAACAAATGAGTTACATTTTATAGGACTTTGTTACAATGTTGAACCTTTATCACTTTGTCATGCTAATGGTAGGACACGGTAGCCGATTGGTTAGAGCGCTCACCTGGTAACGCGGAGAGTACGGGTTCGAGTCTTCTTTGCGACTACTACTGTGTAGGAACCTTGACAAGTCCTTTAGTCACAATTGCTCAGCGCCTTCGATTGGTTATTTGATAGTGGCGCTCAATAAATATTATTATTAATAATAATAATATAAAAAAAATAATAATAATAGTAGTAGTAGTAGTAGTAGTAGTAGTAGTAGTAGTAGTAGTAGTAGTAGTAGCATGGGCGCCCGCAGGAAATTTTCTAGGGAGGCAAAAATTTTCTAAGGGGGCAACATTTTTCTGGGGGTGGGGAACAAAACGACGTTTTAGCATTCATGAACACAGAAAACGAGACAATTTTCAAAATGTATGGGGACAAAATGCCCTCTTCCCCCTCCGGACGCCCATGAGTAGTAGTTGTAGGAGTAACTAGTACTTCAAGTGCTTACCAGTTTTGTATCTGTATCTATATATCTAATTTTTAGTTTCCTGTACTTTCGACCTTTATGGTGAAATAAACGTGTATAAATTATATAGTAACATTTTAATACGAGTTCAAGGATTCTGTAGGCCTAGTTATAATTTACAATGTGCTTAGCTGACTATGTGCGTATAAATTCTAGTAAGTACTCTATAGAAGGCGTTCAGTAGTAAGCCTAACAGTGGTTACTCTTATAAGTGTTTAGGCTTAGGCCTATCTAGTAATATTTTATTGTTGAAGCAGTAACGAAGTTATAGAGCTTCTTGTTAACAGGTAACTGAATTCAGGTAGCACCTAATTTATCCATGCTCCGATGCAAGTTGAACTGCTCTGAAAAAAACAAGGAGATGCTCTCGAAGTATATAAAAAAAAATAAAAGGAAAGGATATTTTGTTCTTTCACGAACGTTAAATCTTTAGTTCTTTGGTTCAACGAAAACTGATAGTTAATTAAAGCGTCTACAATACTGGCAATTAGCGTTGGGTAATTTCGGGTAGACCTGCAACTTCCTCTTGGTTCAAAACAAAATCAAAGTCATTTTACAAGGTTCGTGAAGTTTCCTAAGTGATTTCGAAAACAATGTATATTGTATCTTATCAACAACAACGTGGTAAAGATTAGTTATTCCAGGAAATGTCAAGCCGAACGGTTAAAAATAGCTCCCATACACTGACTACGTACCACAAGGGTTTCCTCTTAGTTAGGCATGTGTTACCCATGGGCGTTGGTAGGAGGGGGAAGGGGGCATTTGCTCCCCTGGATTTTGAAAATAGTTTCAAAAATAAAATATTTTGATTATTATGCTTATTCCAACGGTCCCAACACGATTTTCAATGCTAAAAAAACAATTATTTAGGCAAGTCAGCTATTCTATGCAAAAATCGTCATTTTGCTCCCCATGCAAAAATTTTGCCCCCCCCCAGAAAATTTTGCCCCCTAGAAATTTTTGCCCCCTGGAAAAATTCCTGCGGACGCCCATGGTGTTACCATCATGCAGACAAATATAAATTTTATGAGCAGCCTGGTCAAACTATGGTGTCTACTGTTAGGAAACTTAACATATCCGACGATATCAACCTCGTTTGGGAAGTAAACACCTGTTAATAAGGTGGTTCCAACGCAGCAGATAGATCTAGAAGAATAAGAGCAAACAGTATCAAAAGCAGCAGGTAGGTCTAGAAGATTAAGAGCAAACAGTATCGAAAGAAACAGGTAGGTCTAAGAGAATGAGCAAGCAGTATTGAAAGCAGGATATAGGTCTGAAAGAATGAGAGCAAACAGTATCAAAACCAGGATATAGGTCTAGAAGAATGGGAGCAAACAGTATCAAAAGCAGATAGGTCTAAAAGAATGAGAGCAAAGAGTGTCAAAAGCAGGATATAGGTCTAGAAGAATGGGAGCAAACAGTATCAAAAGCAGCGGATAGGTCTAAAAGAATGAGAGCAAAGAGTATCAAAAGCAGAAGATAGGTCTAGAAGAATGAGAGCACTGACCTTTTCTTTATCCATAAAGCTGATTATGTGATCAGGAATGGTAAGTAAGAAACGTAGTGCGGTTTCAGTGTAATTGTACTTGTGGCAAATAATAGTAGATAATAATAGTCTAATGATTCTAATCTAATCTTATCTAATCTAAACTAATCCAATATGTTCTATCTATTGATCTATTCTAACGAGTTCTATCGTGTTCTTCAGATCACAGTGCAAAGAGCGACAATCGATCGTTGATTAAGAAACGTGCAGTACTAGGGTCCGGTATCCTACCTTACGTCACGTGTTAATGATCGTCCCAGTTGAACTAGTTTTCGTTCTGTCGTTTGATGAATGTAAATCAACATGCTGATATCCTGTGTGGAGTGCACTCGACTGCAATGATTTGTTAGCCAAGTGTCGCAACAGTCAGCTGAAGTTTTGTTTCCCTCTGTGGACTCAAATAAATATCGGTAGATGGGCTGTGAAGAGAGGATGTCGATTGTTTAGTAGCAATCAATTCTCGATCCTCTCTACTACATGCTGTCTATCTGGAGTGCACGACTACTTAAACACGGCCGTGTATAAAGCATGTCTAAAGTGCAAAGTGGCTTCATACACTGTGTTTCGAAAAAAGACACAAGTTATCATCTAATGCAACGAGCCGTGCTAACTGCTACAGCGAATAGGGTCTACTTCCTGAAATCACAGGTGTCGTGAATACTGCATTCTCCAACTCTTTCCACGTCGACCAGGGCGATTGATCAGAAATGATGTTGACAGAGAAAAGGCCAATTTCTGCTATAATTTTTAAAATCTACGAAGCTTAAAATGAGTTTCTCAAATAGACGTGTCTCATGTTTTAGTATTGCAATTTCAATCAAGGGTCTTCATTATTGAACGATTCTGACTAAGGACTAAGTTTCGATTGATTGAGTGATTGTTTGATTGATTGATTGATTGATAAAAGTATTATTGCAACCAATCAACTTAAACCAGAAAAGATAACACGAGAACCAGTTCAAAAAATAAAAACAGGTAAGATAATTACCGACCTAACTAGCTAAATAACTAACTTTCTTACTTACTTAATTAATTGAATTACATTCCTAGTTGCTTTCAACTGTAAAATAAAGTAAGTAGTAAGTAATTAGTAACTTCTATTACGCCGACGTATAATGCACAAGACATCAGCCAAAACCAAGCCATAATCAGGTATCCTGAAGATATCCAGAAGCTATCCGTAATATCCAGAAGATCAGTCCGGAATCGCAATCATTTTAATAAATAATAAAAATTTTAAGTCATCAAAGATTGTATTTAAATAGTTCATAAATGTTGGCCAGCATATTGACAAAATTAGTACAGTAATATATTTGTATAGACACAAAGACTAAACTGTACAAAATTAATTTAAAAGGCTTAAATGCGTACAAATGTT
This sequence comes from Allolobophora icterica, assembly GCA_963556255.1. Taxonomy (NCBI): domain Eukaryota; kingdom Metazoa; phylum Annelida; class Clitellata; order Crassiclitellata; family Lumbricidae; genus Allolobophora; species Allolobophora icterica. The sequence continues at coordinate 13,564,826 of OY744616.1, forward strand.
CTGCAATAATAGCTCTTAAAGCCGATTTTAGGTCTGACAGTAATTAAAAGCAGAAGAATGAAAATTGATGCTGTTTTTGTTTGAACACTGTGTACACCGATTAAGAAGCTATAAAGTAAGCAAACAGCGCCAAGTGTTCGCTGTGATAAAGAAATTCAGTTGATTTGTATTCAGATCCAACATTTCTGCGTTCAATAGTTAGTTTTCGCATCCGGTGAAATCGTCAAAAACGTGAGTTGAAATAATTAATTGGAATAATTAATTACTAGACTATGGAAATCTGTCGGTTGAGGCAACTGTTTTAACACTGTAGCTAGGGGCTTCACATGTTAAAGTCTTAGACCTTCAGGCTATATATATTTCAAATGAGATGAAATTAAGTGAAGAAACTGAAAGCAAAGAATTAAGAAAATAATTAAATGGGCAATACATAATGCATTAAAAAATTACTGCCATCTGTATATATGCAGACACTAACATATACAAAGTCATATGTACAATTGTACATAGGCCTATATATATATAAATTTAATTTCATCTCATTTGAAAAAATAGCCTGACGGTCTAAGACATGCATACATACACACATACTTACATACCTTTGTCAAACTGTTAACCCTTCATGGCCTCTCTGTTTTAACTGACTAATATTCTATGTATTGACCTGATTACGGCTTGGTTTTAGTGCACCTTAGGTTGATGCCTTGTGCATTAGACATCGGCTCTCTAGAAGTTACTAATTACAATATAATTATACATACATACATACATACATACATACATACATACATACATACATACATACATACATACATACATACATACATACATACATACATACACACATACATCATGCAGGCAAGTATACTCACGTATATATAGGCCTACACATACACAGATACGTATACACATACGCGCGCATGATTTCATACGATTTCTTATTTTTTAAAATAAGAAATAATATTTCTGGAGGCAGTGTAACGGTAGCATATCGATAATTGTTATTTCATTTATATGTTGAGTTTGGGCAAGGGACTGCATTCAGTGTGGAAGGGGTGGCATTCAGTGTAAGCCTATCGGCGGAAGACTACTAAATCGCGTATAAATGTTGACACGAACAAGGGAGATCTGACGGCCATTCGTTTTTTAAAATTATAGTGCAAGCGCTAAATAACTTTATCTCCAACAGGTATTGAACCATTGAACCCACGACGAACAACATGTTACATCGGTGTGTGGTGCTTCCTCAGCTGTTGTTTCTGGCGCTGGTTTGTGTCGGAGCCCCAGTCAGCGCTCAGAACCCCGACATAGAAGTTGCGGCACTAGACGTGAACCTGCTGAGCCCTGGCACAGCCGTGGCGGAGGAGTCGGGATCCAAAGCAGCAGCCAGCGTCACCAGTAGTTTCGTGGTCGATGTGCACAACGAAGTACGGTCTGAGGTTTCCGCTTCCAATATGGAATACGTGGCAAGTATTTATTTGTTAACTTATTCGTTAATTCACTAACTTCTTACCATTTTTCTCAACCACAGTAATTAAATTCATTCCTGTTTCTGATTTCCGTAGCCTTATGCAGTCCTTGTGGATAATGTTTAGTAGGCCTACTCTCCCGCCCATTAACTAGCGCATTCGCAGCCTTGTTAGGTTTAGCCTAGTTAAATATTAAATTTTGTTCTATAAATCTTCGTATAATGATGATGATGATGATGATGATGATGATGATGATGATGATGATGATGATGATGATGATGATGATGATAATTTTGACATGTCACAGTGACGGACACAGTGACTTCTTTATGTCTGCTGCTACTTCTTGCTCGGCCGGTGAGACCGCGAAACTGGCGGTGTCTAGGAAAATATCCAAATATAATTCAGTCCTGTCACAATATTATTTGTTTCGCAGGCATTTGAAACGCGGGGCTTATTAGCAACGCTGGTTTTTCTTTAATCACGGGGCTTGGACTTTTTTTCCAACGCATAGACCTATATATCTTGAGGCTCAAGAGAAACATGCCATCTTTTCCAGCGCCTCTCAGTTGTTTTCCAACGATTTGATGTAGTCGTCTGTCGTAGCACCTTCTTCCTTCCTGAACGTGACGAATCTTAGCCAACCCAGACAGTAACCATTCTCCGGAGCCATTTTAAGTCCCGAGAATTTTTTAAGTACCTCGGGCATAATAAAGATAATAATAATAATAATAATAATAATAATAATAATAATAATAATAATAATAATAATAATAATAATAATAATAATAATAATGATAATGATAATAATAATAATGATAATAATAATAATAATAATAATAATAATAATAATAAATTTTAACATTGTTAAATTAAACAACAGCTCCTAGCATAATTTTGTAGACTCCTGAGGGATTACATGTACCTCGGGGGAAATAATAATAATAATAATAATAATAATAATAATAATAATAATAATAATAATAATAATAATAATAATAATAATAATAATAATAATAATAATAATAACCGTTCCAGACACTTAACAGTTATAGTAATCTTGAAGTCCCTGAGGGATCATTTCTACCTCGGGGCATAAAAAAATAATAGTAGTAGTAGCAGTAGTAGTAGTAGTAGTAGTAGTAGTAGTAGTAGTAGTAGTAGTAGTAGTAGTAGTAGTAGTAGTAGTAGTAGTAGTAGTAGTAGTAGTAGTAGTAGTAGTAGTAGTAGTAGTAGTAGTAGTAGTAGTAGTAGTAGTAGTAGTAGTAGTAGTAGTTGTTGTTGTTGTTGTTGTTGTTGTTGTTGTAGTAGTAGTAGCAGTAGCAGTAGTAGTGGTAGCAGCAGTCCTAGTAATTGTTGTGGTAGCCTTTAGAGGTACTTTCACTTCACACTCCGGGGATGAGGACCATACTCCAAGCTTAACCTTTCAATCAATAGAGCCTGAGTGATCTTCCCTACCTCGGGCTACAAAAATAATAGTAATAATAACTTTGCAGGATCAGGATGGAAGCCTAACTGGTGGTGTTAGGGCGTGGCTTAACCAGTGCAGCTTCAACGATGAGCTGGTCGTGAGTTGGAATGATCCCACTTATCCACACGTGAACGGATTCAAAGCCAAGTTGTTCTCTCCGGCAAGCATCGCCGGAGTCATCAGCCTCATCAGCCAGATGTCAACATCCAACGACTTCTACAAACTGGTCAGCTCAACTTGACTCTTTTCACCTCTTTCTACTATGGTGTAATTCAACGTCATGTGATCGCAAATTTACCTATTGTATTGTATTGTATTGTATTGTTGTGCAGTGTTATGTAACGTAGACCACTGTGAGAGAGAGAGAGAGAAAGAGAGAGAGAGAGAGAGAGAGAGAGAGAGAGAGAGGGTGGGAGGGAGGGAGGGAGATGGAGAGAGAGAGACATAGAGAGACATAGAGAGACAGTGACAGACAGACAGACAGACAGAGACAGAGACAGACAGACAGAGACACAGACACAGACACAGAGAGAGAGAGAGAGAGAGAGAGAGAGAGAGAGAGAGAGAGAGAGAGAGAGAGAGAGAGAGAGAGAGAGAGAGAGAGAGAGAGAGAGAGAGAGAGAGAGTGGACGTTTGCTCCCCCCCCCCCCAGTCAGGAGTAGCTTGAACGATGAAGCGATCACCAAATTTTAGAGATGAGGAAATATACGGTCGAGGAAGTGTTGGAAAGCAGGGGGAGCGGATCGAGCGGGGATAGGGTGGCTGTGGTTGGACTGCAAATAACCGAAAATGGTAGTAAAGCTTTGACATGTTCCTAAATGCGCATAATAAGGCTTTAGAGTTTAGGCGTATATGCAGAGTTCAGTGCTCTTCTTAACAATTTCAAAAGACAAACATTATTCTGTCATGACCAATGAGTCGGCCATTTTTGAGTAGATCTAAAGGCATGTTCAAGCATAGGCAAACACAATGTAGGCCTATACATACACAAATGGCTTGCTTTTGTTTTATTACTTCTTAGACCGTATACCTGTATGCGTGTTCTTGTATAATAAAATAGACACGCAACACTGTATGCCTGTTTTATTATAGATAATATATATATATCATGTATGTTACGTATAAAGTCAGTTAAATATATAATATGTAGCCCATATATATATTATGTATGTTATGTATAAAGTCAGTTAAATATATAATATGTAGCCTATATGTACACATATATATTATGTATGTTATGTATAAAGTCAGTTAAATATACAATATGTAGCCTATATATATATAATATATATTACGATTTACGGTGATTACATTAAACACTTTATGTGTGTTTGAGATGTTTCTCAGAATAAGTAATAATAAGAACCGGTTGAAGGGTCCCCCAACCAACATCATAAATGCGACGAGTGCCTCTTCCTAACATAATTTCGTTGTAAATAGCGCGCGGTGTTTACGTAGAAGAAGTGCCTGATGGGTTTTAAAGAGACATTAAAGCACTAGGCTATTATAGAACATTCTCTTAAGATCAGGTAAACAAGGTCATAAGCGTTCGATTTTAAATTAGTTGCGTAGTTGCTTCATATAGCTCCTTTTTTGAAACACGACTCAATAGACTATACGCTTAAGCGGTTCTTGCCTTACAAGACACAAGTGGCAATGCATACTTACTAATGACAAAGCATCAAGGTCCCTACACAGTAACCGTTTCAGGGAAGGCTCGAACCCGTATTGCCACGTTACAAAGCGAGCGCTCTATCCAATCGGCAACCGTGTTCTACTCAGCAGAGATGTTGCTGCCGATGATGTACATAAATATTATCAGTATGCTATTGCAAACTGATTTCATCCGCTGTAGTATACTCAGTTCCATCCGTCTGTGTATATGGTTTGATAATTTTAATGATGATGTTGTTGTAGCTAATGAAGTCTGACATCAGATATCTCGGCTGTGGTTATGTGCAATGTCCGCTGCTCGGGACACAGTACACTCTTGTCGCCTGTCTCTACGCCTCCAGAAGGTTAGCATTTTAAGAGAAGTTTGTATAACCAATGTCTAGTGCCATCTTACGGTTATAAGGATAGTTGACGTTGACCTGACCTTAATAATAATAATATTGAACAGAAAACCACAGAAACATAATTATGAAGCAGAATTCAACTAACGATGGAAAGATAACAGAGCACAAAGATTTAAGCTCGCTGAGCACAAGAAAGTCAGCTGGCTATGCAGTTGGCTAAGTCAACTTTTAGAAGTATACCTTTTTAATCGTCATCGTAGGCTCCAAATTTCTCAAGCGCTACTCTAAAGTTAAGAGCAGGGCACCAGCGCAACGTAGTGTCAGAAGGATTGTCCGGAGAGGAATAGGTCTATTTGTTCCCAAAATGAATAATTATTTAAGATAAATACCGTAGCAATATGGTCAGCATGCCAGGCCTGGACAAAGGAGGGGGCTAATCAACTTTGTTATGACACAGACGTTATTAAACAGCAACTAACAACAATAAAATCAGCGTTAAGTCCTTTTGTCAATCCGAACGGATTTCTACTGTCTACCTGTTTCGGAGGTCGTCCCTCTTCTATCTGTCTTTCTCTGCCTCTGTTTTTCTCGCTCTGTCTCTCAGTGATGTTCGCTCAGTTCATGCATTTGCCTGAAGTTTCCGCAACGTGGCTCTGCAGGCTGGTCAGTGTGCCTTGTTGGATTGATAATATTTGCGTCATATAAGTCTCCATCAGGTTTACGCTATATATAGTAGGCCTATGTACATGTATGTATGCGTGTGTAATGTGTATGTATGTATGTATGTATGTATGTATGTATGTATGTATGTATGCATGCATGTATGTATGTATGTATGTATGTATGTATGTATGTATGTATGTATGTATGTATGTATGTATGTATGTATGTATGTATGTATGTATGTATGTATGTATGCATGCATATTTGTATGTATGCATGGGTGTATGCATGTATGTATGCATGATTATGTGCATGTTTATACATG
>OY744616.1:13575771-13610771 GCA_963556255.1 Allolobophora icterica
TCATTTTTCATGAACTTTTTCGGAATTTACTACTGGGGCAAATCTTAAAACTCTTGCAACATTTTGTCCCACTACTTATACTTTAACCATACATTGCCTGGGACAAATCAGCCTAACTACTGGGACAAATCCTAACACTACTGGGACATTTGTCCCACTAGTTATACAGTTAAAATATGCCCTGGGATGAGGACTTCGTGTACGGACCGTGCTATGTTAACCCCGAGATTCAAATCTCTCAAATAAGCCATCGTCAGTACGCCAGTATGCGAACCAATAACCGCACGCACAGAGGGGCATGGGACATGCGATCTAGACCAATGTAGCAAACCGAACGGACTTCTTAACGTCATAGTCAAATTGAAATGACAGGTTACTACGTGGGTGGGCATACGTATGCCGAAAACTAATCTACATTTTTAAACAGCTCTACTTCTAAAGCTGTCTTTGTATCATTAACTATTAGAGCAGAAAAGAGCCAAACAAACTAAAGCTGAGTGGTTCTACGGTACTTTATAAGGACTCTTTTAAGAATTAATTACGCAAAAAACCTTCAGACGCCACGAGCTCGATGTTCCTCGTTCAGCTTTAATGGCCTTTGAGATTAGATAATCCCATATCACCTATTAATTTAAGCCGTTGAAATTAATGTAATATATTCACGGCAATTTATGTAGCATCGTAGATAACGATCGCGCTGCTTCTAAAGTGCTTGCGATGTCATCCATCAGAGCGCGTGCTTAGAGTTAAAACATCAGGTAGAGTTTGAACTGCACGTGTTTGTCCTTGAACATCATCAGCTTATTTAACAGACGTGGTTGGACTCTGTAGCAAATTGAAGGGCTCAGACTGTAACACGGTTACTCTGCAGGGACAGTTAGCAAGTCTTTTACTCACAGTTGCTCAGCGTCATCGATTAATGCTTGGTCACGAGACAGTTGCGCTTAATGAATGCGTAATAATAATAACTATAACATTAATGATAATAATATTGATATTACTACTACACTAATAATAATAATAATAATAATAATAATAATAATAATAATAATAATAATAATAATAATAATAATATTATTCAGCGTTTGTCCATCAGCATCCAACGCTATAATTTGATTGCATTTAAAGGCACTTTTCCCACGCTTTCCCCCGAAGACGAGGCCTGACCCTCCAAACACTATCTCTGCTCCTAAATAACAATAATTTTTCCAAATCCTGAGGGATCCTTGATACCTCGGGTAAAAAAAAAAAAAAAATAATAATAATAATAATAATAATAAAGCATGCATGCATACATTTCCACATGCATGCATACATATATATATATATATACATACATACATGCATATGCACATACATGCACGCATACATACATACACACACACACATATATATGCATACATACACGCGTTCATATATACACACATATTTATGCATGCATGCATCATATATATATATATACATATATACCAATCAATCAATCAACTAGGCATTTATATAGCGCCCCTTCAAGGCGACTATTCAGAGGCGCTCCCAGCCCGACCCTAGCGGAAAAGAACAGCCTGTAGGGCATAGGAGAAAGCGGTGGATATGTTCACATGGATATGTGAACATGTTCACATACATACATACTGTACATATGAACATACAAACTCACATGCATACATACTGTACATACATACATATATACTCACATACATACATGCAGCTATTGTGCATACATACATACTCACATACATACATAGTACTGTATACATATACTTACTCACATACATGCATAGTACTGTATACATATACTTATTCACATACATAGCCTACATAGTACTGTATACATATACTTACTCACATACATACTCACACACATATATAATGTACAATTGTACATACATACATACATAAATACTAACAAACAAACATACATAGATATATGAAATGATTTCAGGAAGTATCGACTGGCGAAGTCGCGTCCCGGGCCTTCACTGGAGTCAAGGTCAACCGCAAGAAGGACCAGCGTCTACAGCACCTCATCCTCGGCGTCCTCCTTCGATCCGTCCAAGTATCCCACTCCCCCTCCGGCCTACAGTTCCATCAATATCACCACGGGCCTCGACCCACCACCCTACGGATTTACCGCCTCACCGACAGACGCTGCCGACGAGGTGGTGGGAGATGGCGGAAGCCCACCGCCGTACCAACACCAACAGATCGATGTATGAGAGGAATTAGTGCGTTAAGGAGTGGCAAAGTGAAGGGCCATGAAAACAACCTGTGTCAAAACGGCTGGCAACTGATGAGCTTTTATAACGAAGTTTAACCAATTTATTCAAGCAGGCATTTCACCCGTGTACTCTTACCTGTATGCATACCATACTAATCATTGGTGTGTATGTAAGAAATTACGCGGGGGACCACTGATGTACAGTATTCGGAATAGACTTTGAACATTAACGAACTTGCAAGAACTGTCACATGAGTCTCAACAGTAACGTATATGAAACGATGCTACTATAGGCTAACTGGTACGAAACTCATTGCTGGACATTTGCTCCAGAAAATGAAAGAATAGACTTAAGAAACATAATAGTTCAACTTATAATAATTAGTAGTTCGTAATGTATTTGAGCGATGAAGCGTAACGACATGGGGAAGCATTTGGTTTCAACGTCGGAGTGAACCTACATGACAGAGAACAACTCTTGGTTGATTCTCAAGGATAGGCCTAATGCCTTAGAGATGTTTTTTCAAGTATTCAGATATCAAATAATATATGGTCGACTCTCAAGGGCGAAAATCTTTGAGACTCAACCAAGGACGAAACTCTTAGAGTTTAAGTGATTAAGTATCAAAGATCCACTTGAATCTAAAAGACGAGATCTTTATCTTGACTTATCTCTGATGTGAATATTAAGTGATTTAATATAAATATCCGCTAGAATCTAAAAGACGAGATCTTTACAGTAACCTATATGTGAGACTTAAATGATTAAATATCGCAGATCCGCTTGAATATAAAGAATGAGATCTTCACAGTGACCTATATCTAGGATTTAAATGATTAAATATCGAAGGTCCGCTTGAATCTAAGAGATGACATCTTTACGGTGACTTTGACGTGCGTTTTCAAGTAATCATATATCACTCGTGCTGAACTGAACGTGGTTATGAGGACAGTAAAAGACGCTGAAGAAATCAGCTTACAACTTTAATTGCATACACGAACAGAAGTAGGTCAATAATTATGTTGACATATTCTGGCCACCAATCGATTTGAAATCTTTAAAGAAGAGCGTGTCGAAAATTAAAGAACATACTGTTAGAATTCTGACGACTACGAAACAAACATTTTAGTTTTATTTATTTATTTATTCAATTCAGTTCAGTATTCGTTTATTTGATCAAATTTAATACAGGCTGTCACAGACGCAACTTGTTTACATTTTCATCAATATTATGTTCTTAAAGAGACCTCGATAAATAAAATTTCGGTCGTCTTTGTTTGGCAGATTAAAGTCGTGTTTCCGGGTGAGGAGGTGGTAATGATTATGCCGGGTTGTTGGAAAACAACTGTCGAAGGACGTGAGTTGGGTCGGCGGCGATAGCTTTGAACAAGCTATCATCAGCCGTCACGGCCAGCGCTTCTGCATCCGGGGCCGAAGGGGGAAGAAAACCACTTTTTCGCATCCTTCCTATAAGCCGCTCCATCCTATCTCTATCTTTTGCGCGAGTGAAAGCCCACCATGCCGGGGATGCGTACATGAGTTGAGGCTACCGTTGTCAGTTTTGCCGAATCATGGATGGCACCATATTTTATTTATTATGCAGAGTCAGCGTCGTCGTTCAGGAATTGGGGTCGTTTCTCAGCAGACGTCAACCCGAAATTTTTTTTTATTAGAAACCCAGCGCGTTGCCGAATGGCCCAACAGACTACTATTGGCGATATGTCTCCGTATAATATTCAGCTGCACCGTGGACGAATATTCTGGAAATCATTGGAGCCACGTCTTAGAAAAGGCGCCATATAAGTTTTCTGGACATTCTATAACGACTTCTACGAATACATTATAGGCGCCATGAAAATGTTACGATGACGGTATAGGACCTCAAGCTGACGTTGGAATAAAGAATTGTTATTTATTCTAATACTATAGCCAAAGACCGGGAGAGGGTGGCTTAAGTTGTGTTAACGTTCATCGTGAACAACAAATTCACATGCAAGCAATTAACTTTCCATCACAAACTTCAAACATGCTCCTTTGTGGTGGTGGTGTGGTGGTGGTGTGGTGGTGGTGGTGGTTGTAGTAGTAGTAGTAGTAGTAGTAGTAGTAGTAGTAGTAGTAGTAGTAGTAGTAGTAGTAGTAGTAGTAGTAGTAGGCTAGCTAGTAGTAGTAGTAGTAGTAGTAGTAGTAGTAGTAGTAGTAGTAGTAGTAGTAGTAGTAGTAGTAGTAGTAGTAGTAGTAGTAGTAGTAGTAGTAGTAGTAGTAGTAGTAGTAGTAGTAGTAGTAGTAGTAGTAGTAGTAGTAGTAGTAGTAGTAGTAGTAGTAGTAGTAGTAGTAGTAGTAGTAGTAGTAGTAGTAGTAGTAGTAGTAGTAGTAGTAGTAGTAGTAGTAGTAGTAGTAGTAGTAATAGCTTTCAGGTGTACATTTGAAGAGCCAGACATCTTTCGAAAGACAAACCATCTCAGAAGTGCATTCTCCCTTGTTTAGAGAAGTTTCCACCACTCTCTCTCTATTTCATCTTTTGGGTAAAAATTAATAATGAAAATAATAAAGAAAATTATAATATTAAGCGAAAATTAGCATTTGCAGAGAAGCCTAAACGTCTCATTTTCCTACCTAAGAAGTTGACGAAGAAGCAGATTTCGGGTGAGGAATAATGAATGAGGAGGCGAAAAGGGTTCGTTTCGGTCAATGAGAGATACCATGTCCTATGGAGTAAAGAGGATTTGCAGTTTTAAAACTTGGTGGGAAAGTCATCGAAGAGTTAACTGAACAGACGGAAATTGAGTTTCCTGAACTATGAACGATAACATACAAATCACTACGTGAAATATCTTTGCACTTTTTGTTCCAATAAACTATTTATATTACTTCAAATAATAATTTGAATGATTTTTTCTTTTATCATATGTCTCCGGACAATTTTTGTATCTACCTGGGGATCCTTGATACCCCGGGGCAATAATAATAATAATAATAATAATAATAATAATAATAATAATAATAATAATAATAATAATAATAATAATAATAATAGGGCCTAATAATAATGATAATAATGATAATGATAATAATAATAATAATAATAATAATAATAATAATAATAATAAGAAGAAGAAGAAGAAGAAGAAGAAGAAGAAGAAGAATAATAATCGTGTTTACTGACAAGCTCACTGACAAACCGCAGTAAGTAACATTGATCTTAGATAACACACGTTTTGGCAATGTGTTAGGTGTCCGCTCATTTTACAACTGCCAATTAGGGAGTGGAAGGCTGAGTCGACCTACAGGAAGCGTACGGGTATCGAACCGCGTCTTTCAAGATCTTATGAACTTCAACCAAAAGTGTTACCATTTATATTTCCCCCTCCTCATGCGTTACCTAAATGGGTGCACCGTAAAAGTTTTCGACCTCTCAGCTTTTCACAACTAAAAAAAACCCACCGATAACCAATAACGAGTACCCACATAACAACATTCTGAAATGTCAGAGTGCCTACAGAGAGCAGCCGATGGCACAACCTATCCTTCTATCAACCATGCGCAGTGTTGCGATATCCGCTCGAAATGATTTATGGGACTTTTGTCGATGCGCTAATCCGCCGATTCCGCAGGCAACGAACGAAACACGAAATCATCGAAGGCATCAAACTATTTCACATACCTGGTAACCAGAACTTCTTCGCCCATTATAATACAAACACAGGCATGCAGTAGTATCTTTCACTTCAATGCACTCTCGTACGATCGGACGGTTGCGTTGTATCGGGTTCTGAACGTCTAATTCGTATCATTCGTCAGTGAATCCAGGTCTCATGGTTCTTTTTCGACCCAAGGCAAAAACATATACATGGCGGACTTGTGTTGAAGCAGAGGATCGTAATAAAATGTGTCCGTTTATTCGCACAGTTCTTTATCGACTAACCTGGACTCACTTGGTTTTATACAGCAAGCAAAAGTCCAATTTCAATGACAGCAGATTACCAAGTCAACAATATTTGCAATAAATTTTATTTACTTTCACCCGTTCACTGTAAATGAAGGCCTGCGACGAGGCCAGAGGAATGGCGATGAACAGATGAATGGAGAAGCCGCGTTGTACGATGTGCAGACCTGTATGGAAAGAACTAAGTACTAAGTAAGTAAGATACATGAAGAACAGTAAAGGTGATCGCCTTGGGTGAATATCGTTAAGTCGCCTTCTTCCAGTCTATAGAGGCAGGGCCGGATTAACCAGTTTGCTCAATATACTTTAGCATGGGCCCCGCTTGCAGACCCCCCCCCACACCCCCGATAGGAGTCGGAATACTGCAGGACAAGCACAGAATTTATTAGACCAAAATAATAATTATTTGTTCTTAAGAAAGAGGTTAGTTTTATTAGTTTCAGTTTAAGCAAGAGTTTGCACTAATCAAGTTGCAAATTTGAAATGTCAGCCGTGCAACCAATTAACTGCTGGGTTCTAACACAGACTACACGTCTTCTGAACCACCTTAAAACCCTTGTCATATTATGCTATGTTATGTTATGTTATGTTATGTTATGTTATGTTATGTTATGCTATGTTATGTTATGTTATGTTATGTTATGTACATGCGTTTCTTTCAGTCAATATATATGCTATGCTGACGTCACTTTTGTTTCTATTCCGACTCGCATCGCTGCCGACGCTATTTGTTTCCTGGCATACATATATAGCTATTAGCAGCAAGTTTATCTTGCAGGGTAGAGACAAGTTTCGTGCTGAAACTCATTTGGTTATTGTAGACAAGTTATTGACGCCGCTAAGGCAGAGAATGTACGCTTGCAACATATGGGGGCTCGAGCCGGTTCTATGTTTCAGTAATGTAGTAGACGGGTTTTCGATAGAGAAAAGTGGAAATTTCTTGTATTAGTTGAGCCGGTTCTAGAGTGGAATTAGTGCGTAGTTGGGTGTTTTGTGTGTGAAATTTTGAAAGTAGAGTTAGTGGTTGTTTTTCGCTAAATTTTGAAATTGGGAGCGATAGTTTTGATGGAAATTAAGTACAATAGTTAACTGCGTCATTAGTTGCACGTGTTATTTGTACAATGAAGACGATAATAGTAGCCGGCCAATGCGAAGAGCGGAGGCGTCGGCTAATGGATAAAACTTTTGTGCGCATACGAGTGAAAGCTGCTAAGCTTAGAGCACAGAGAGAGGCGGAAGCAGCTGAAAGACAGCGTATGAGAGAAGAAAGAGCGAAGGATATGGAATTTGAATTAGAGAAGTTTAGGTTGCAGATGGACTTGGAGGTTATTGCATACAAAAGGGACTTATTAGGAGCACTGGCTAAAAGGCGGGAATTGGAGGCACAAGATAAGATGCTGGGTCCCATTACAACTCCTGTGTTGCGTTGTACACCTTTGCCAGTGGACGTGTCAAATATTTCTGGTAGCTTGAATGATTTGTCGTGTGCTGATAACGAGTTGTACACTGACAGGGGTGTTGACAGTAAGAGGGAAGGTGATACGTCCGGGTATAAGAAGTCTGTTGTGCATGAAGGTGATTTGTCGAGAATGTGTAACAACTCAAATGAAAATGTGTGCATGTGTTCTGAACTGTCTAGTGATAAGGTAGTTCAGACACAGCAGAACAGTAATAGGTCAAAGTCATTGTGTGTGTTAGCGCAGACTGACGACAATGTTATCAATGAACGGAATACTGGTAAATTGCCTGTGAATAATACATGTACGTGTGTGGATAACTGTGACAGTGAGTTGTTTTCACAAGCTAGTTTGAAATGCAGAGAGTATGAATGTGAAGACTATGATCTGTTGCCTATAGTTGCATTGGAGGACAAGGACAGTAAAGTCATTGTTGAAGTTAGTCAAGCTGCAGTTGTAAATGAAAGTGACGCTAGTTATGTGTTTGAGAATGATTTGGTTGAACGAGTGGACTTACACTGTGTGAACTATAAGGTGAAGTCTTTATTTGAAGATGTTGTTGTCGAGTGCGATGGTGTGGATGAGTCGAGAGATGACTGGTCGACGATTGATGAAGTTGTTATGCGAAAGACTGTACAAAGTGTAGAGGATCAACGGTTGTTAGTTTGTGAAGTGGTGCAGCAACATTGTGACTTGGAGACGGAAAGTTGTTGTGTGGAGCATGATGATGGTAGTGTGGCTCAGAGTGTTAGTGGTGTTCTGGTTGAGCCTACGTCGATAGGTTCCGTTTTGCGTTGTGAAGGAACGGCTTTGTGTATCGAAGCAAATGAAAGTGTAATTGATAAGTCTGTTGTACATGATGTTTTGAGATGTGAAGAGTGGCGTTTGACTCGGGGCGTTTGCTTTGTGAGCGAGAATTTTGAGTGTTCGGTAACGTTAAGTTGTGGTAACGTTATGCTGAGGAATGATTCAATGCATGCGAATTGGCTTTGCTGTTGTATTTTGTTGTCTTGGAGAGAATTCAATGGCAGTGACATATCTTGTGAAGTGATTTCTGTTTGCGAGTGGTTTGTGGTTTACGTGCATAATAAATATTTGTGCGATACTGCTGGATTAATTGTGCCGAAAGTAGTTGTGTGCGTGGAGGCAGTGGATTGTTCCTTGCCAGTTATCACGACTGTTGTCACAAGTTGTAATGATGCTCATGTTGTGGCGAGAGTTTCGTTACAGAGAATGTCTGTGGTGGAAAACGTTGTTGGGAGTTGTCGGCGCAGAAGCCTAAAAGAGTCGACGCGGATTTCTGGGTGTCGTAATCGGAAGAGGACGCGTTCTTCGAGGCGATTCTCTGTATCTGGAAACAACTTCTGGGGAATGGTCATGATCGTGGCCACGTGTATGTGCTGCGTTCCTGGGTCGTCATTGGTCGCCGTGCTACGCGTTTCTGAACATATCGGTGCAGGAACGACGAATGTGCTCGGGTTTCACGATTGTGCCGTGGATGAGCAACTACTTGGACCACAAACGTCGTCGGTGCTTTCGACGGTCGAACCATGTATGAATTGGACGATTGTTCTTCAACGGTATTCCTTCGACATCCGTTTGCGACAGGAACGTCTTCGCTGCTGTCAGGATTTCTCGAGGCAACCTTCGTTTTCACTGGATTTTTGGTTCCTTGGACATTCGGCACAGACCGGGTCGCTTGAATTTGTAACCGGACATTCCGGGTAGGCCGGCATCGTAGTAATACCGCTTGGAAGAATTATTTTTGTCATTAAATAGATTAGTGCCTTTAGTTAAGGATGAACATTTGCATAAAACGAACATTTGCCTTTGCATTTATATCGAACGATTATTGTAGTTAGTCGTCAACCTCCTGGTTGACTCTCGTTTTGGTGGGAGGGTATGTTGTATGTAGGCGCCTATATATCTGACCGGATGGCACGTGTAGTAGACCTATGGAAGGATGGGTCTTGCTCCGGAAATAGACTAGCGCCAAAACTAGCTATATAAAGCGTAGGCGATATCAGGTGCCTTAGTCTGCAGTAGGATTCTTGTTAGTGGCAGGCTGGTACTATTGTTTGAGCCGACGTTGGCTTTAGTCGCCCTTGTGGCTGACACTTGTAATTTCGGACGGTCGACGCTGAAGGTCTATTTAGACTTGTTGACTCGTGTTTGATGTCGGACGTTGTTCTGTTCTTCGAGACTGTTCTGATGTCGGTTATGCTGTCGCTCTTGCTGTCTTTGCTTCGTCTTCTAGTTAAGGTAGTATAAGTTTGCTTGTATTTTTGCTTATTAAATTGTTAAATCTTAAAACCCGGGACGCATTATCAGTTCCTACGCTTAGACAACTTCCATATGTTGGAAGTTGTCTAAGGGGACAAGGATAATGCGTCCCGGGTTTAAGATTTCACAATTTTAATAAACAATGAACAAGCGAAGAAATATAATACCTTAACTAGCAGTCGAACAAAGAGACATCACCAACGACAGCGAAACCAGCCTCGTCGAATAGAACCACGTCAGAACAGCAAAACCACGAGTCAACAGGTCTAAGAAAGCCCTTCAGCGTCGACCGTCCGAAATTACAAGTGTCAGCCACAAGGGCGACGAAAGCCAACGTCGGCTCAAACAATAGTACCAGCCTGCCACTAACAAGAATCCTACTGCAGACTAAGGCACCTGATGTCGCCTACGCTTATATAGCTAGTTTTGGCGCTAGTCTATTTCCGGAGCAAGACCCATCCTTCCATAGGTGTACTACACGTGCCATCCGGTCAGCTATAGGCGCCTACACCCAACATACCCTCCCACCAAAACGAGAGGCAACCAGAAGGGTTGACGACTAAATACAATAATCGTTCTATATATATGTAAAGGCAATTGTTCGTTTTATGCAAATCTTCATCCTTAACTAATACACTAATCTATTTAATGAAAAAAATTCTTCCAAGCGGTTTCACTACGTTGCCGGCCTACTCAGAATGAATGACACATTCCCTGACGAAATGGTTCAGCTAGCTGATTTCGAAACTTCAAGAGATCAAGAGGTTGTGTGACACACCTTCCGCTTTAGCTACGCTACTGCACTCCGAGAACCTTCTTGAAACATTCCCTGTTTATGTCACTCTGCGTATGTTCAAACTCTTAAAGTCAGGCCCGAATTAAGGGGGTGCTAAGGGTGCTGCAGCATCCGAGCCCACAGTTTTGAGGGGCCCGCATTTGCGGAAGTACATTAATTTTTTTTATTGTACTCGTAATTGGGCTCCACGCTGATGGCTATATATAGGCAATCACAGCACCTGGGCCGCACTATAGCCTTAATGCGGCCCTGGTTAAGGTGAACGCTATTTTAGTAATATGGGACCAATGGTGTCTACTACCCTCTAGCAGTGGGAGGGAGGGGAGAGGAAGAACAGTCTCCCACGATTGCAAAAAGTGGGGGGGGGGTAACGTTACTGGTTAGAACACAGTTTTAATGAACATTTATAGTATAATAATTTCTTATTTCAGTTTTTAGCTTGTAGTAACTTTTGTTATGGACCATGCATGATGTTGATGTGTATATTAAATTAATTTTTTATCTCTATTAATTAAATTAATTTTTCATCTCTGAGTGACTTCTGAGCCTCATGTAGGCCTATAATTCGGCCAGAATGGGGATTTTTGTTTTCCTATTCCAGCTGGGGTTAGTTTTCCGACTTGTTAACAATGAACCAAGAACTTCTATGACCCACAAACGTCAAATTATATTGGAACTCCTTTAGGTTGAGACTGAAGTGCTTGATTTCATTTGATGACGTCATAGGC
This sequence comes from Allolobophora icterica, assembly GCA_963556255.1. Taxonomy (NCBI): domain Eukaryota; kingdom Metazoa; phylum Annelida; class Clitellata; order Crassiclitellata; family Lumbricidae; genus Allolobophora; species Allolobophora icterica. The sequence continues at coordinate 13,587,198 of OY744616.1, forward strand.
CTGCACAGTTTACAACTGCTAAAAGCAGAATAGTCTTGCGTCAGAGCGTTGGAGAGGTTCTTAGAAAGCGCCGTAAACCATCCTTCAACAAGCGTAAAAGTAGTAGGCTAACATACGGTAAGAGCGCAGACGAGTGTGAAGTCCTACACTTGACTAAAAATTGTATACACGTTCTGTTCAATATGATTGAATTCAACACGTTCTCTGTTCTTCTTAGTTTGCATCCGTGTAGATCAGGGCTGTTGTGGTAAAATTAGTGGCGAGTACACGCTACAGGGTAGTTTTCCGAAACACTGCGGGGAATGTGTCCCCTCCCAAGCCCGATTTTTTTTTAAAATATGGATACGATTTGCTGAGCGTTTAAGCTATTGAAATTACGGAATTCCTCAATTTCTGATGCATCAACTGTGCTAAAATTTATTGAAATATTAATGTTTTTTGAATCCAAGTCAAGCAAACGGAAATTATTAAATTTCAAACTGAAATTTTGTTTAAGTTATAGTTTACACTCTGCGGTATTTAAAAAAATATGTCAAAGTACGTTCTGGAGGTGAATACAGGCTCTCCAGAGGTGAGTAGGCCTATACTATAAAAATAGTTTTTAAGGTGAGTATACTGTCTCTAGAGGTGAGTACATACTGTAGGCCTATACCTGCGTACACCCTCGTCTACAGCCCTGGTTTAGATAACTTAGAGATGCGACAAGCAGCTCTTTCTTACATTTCGTTACGTTACATTACAAAGACTACACAGACAAAGCCAGGCATTATATTATGCTCTGGTATAGTACATTACAGGGACTTCGTTGATGTTATAATATGTTCTAGTCACGTGGTCATGTATGCGCCTGCGCAGTGACATCCGCGCGAAACGCATAGTCCCCAGATGCGTGCAATTATTCAGTCCTGAATTATACATTTTACATGTTAAGCAATAAGTTCCAGTGTACAGGAGAAGAGAAGAGCTACCGATCCCAGCGACGGGATTTGAACGTGATTAGCGGTTGGCGCACGAGACCCACAAACAAACATCCGATGTGCGGAGAGGGACGTTTTAAGCGACTGATGTAATTATGACTAATACGTCGAAGCAAGGATAAATGGACGCCGCTTTTCTGGGCCAACTTACAGTCTATTGTTGTTTATAGTCGTCCGGCATTGTTATTAAGCTGAAGTTTTTAGTCCGAGACTCGGAATGGTTTATTCGGTTCACGTCTCCTCCTTCGACTGATTCTATTCTATTGCATTCCCTATATTCTATTTTGTTCTATTCGGGTTAAGTTGAATTTCAACTGATGGCGAACAATGTGCAGAAGCTTCGATATCTTATGTGAAATTGAAGATGCTTCACGCATCTTTGTATAGTTTGGATGGATGGATAGATGATGGATGTATGGATGGATGATTGCACGGCGCCATCGATTGGTGCTTGGTCATTATACAGTGGTGCTTAATAAATGCATAATAATAATAATACCTGCCTAAAGACACAATACCGTAGCATATTCATAGATATACGACGCCTTTTATGCACAGCTCAAGTGTAATTATTTAACAGTTTCACCACATTAAATTTTTCTTTCCTTTTCAATTGCAAAGTTGTTTGTTTGGCATTAAATATCTATTACGCAGAACTCTCATTTACTCAATAATAAAGCGCATTGATCGTCATAGCCACAGAATATAGGCCTATCCACTTAGTAATTGTATATTGACTGTCTTTATTCGGCCTATCGATCGATAGTTGTTTTCTCTACTGCTGACTACTATTCGCTCTGCTACTAGCATACGTTATGGACCATTAACTGCTTATTTGTGCCGTCGATGATTGCGTTTTTATCAGCCGTCGTTCCGTTGTTTACTGTCGACGCAGCTGTGCATCCTATCCGGTAGCTGAGCAGACCGGATGTTTTCGTCGTGCATTGCGCAACCTGGTCTCCAGTTACCGCTAATCGCTAAGATCACCACTAACATCATAACTAAATTACCACTAACATCACCATTGACATCACCAGTAGCATCACCACTAACATCACCACTAACATCACCACTAACATGAGTAACATCACCACTGACATCACCAGTAACATCGCCACTATATCACCACTAACATGAGTAACATCACCACTGACATCACCAGTAACATCACCACTATATAACCACTAACATAAGTAGCATCACCAATGACATCACGACTAACATCATCATTATATAACCACTAACATCACCACTGACATCACCAGTAACATCATCACTAACATCACCACTGACATCACCAGTAACATCATCACTAACATCACCACTAACATCACCACTAACATCATCACTGCATCATCACTAACATCACCACTGACATCACCACTGACATCACCAGTAACATCACCAGTAACATCACCACTAACATCACCACTATCATCACCACTATCATCATCACTATATTACCAATAACATCACCACTGACAATATCAGTAACATAATAGGCCTACTAATATCACCAATAACATCACCACGCCGCCACGATGATTATCTTCCTCGTCGCTGCTGCCACCTGGAGGCAGAATTCCAGGGCCTTCTTTTTAACAGCAGTGGCTGTTAATTACAGACATAGCTAGAGTGGCTCAGACATAAAGTATCTGGCTATAATCAGCAACAGCCGCGGTAGTCAACATTTTCACATGCTTTGCGATGTTTAGATCTATTCAGAAATAACTGTCTGGTGACTGATGAAGTCGCTATGCTCTGACGAGTCAGTTTACCAGCCAGACATTAAATCTCTATGGCCACAGTACTTTTAATCGTTCAATTACATCAGACTTTGTAAGAGAACGTTCTCATCCACCCCTCCCCCCCATGTCCAACATCCCCTCATCTTCTCCTATCTGTTCTCCTTCTCCTCCTCCTTCTCCTCCTCCGCCAACCAGACATTTAGGCGGACCTCTGTCTACCGGAGCAACTAAAGGAGGAATCAGGTAGATCTCCTTCCTCCTTCTCCTCTTCCTCCTCCTGTTCTTCCTCTGAAGGAGCAATCAGGAAGATCTACCCTCCTCCTCTTCCTCTTCCTCCTCCTCTTCTTCCTCCTCCTCTGAAGGAGCAATCAGGTCTTCTTCCTCTTCTTCTTCCTCCTCCTCCTCCTCCTCCTCTTCTTCCTACTCCTCCTCTGAAGGAGCAATCAGGTAGATCTACCCTCCTCCTCCTTCTCCTTCTCCTCCTCTCCTCTTCTTTTTCTTCCTGCTCATTTTCTGAAGAAGCAGTCAGGTAGATCTACGTTCCTCCTCCTCCTCCTCCTCCTCCTCCTCTTCCTCCTCCTCCTCCTCCTCATCCTCCTCTTCTTCTTCTTCTTCTTCCTCTGCCTCCTCCTCTTCCTCTTCCTCCTCCTCTTCTGAAGAAGCAATCAGGTAGATCTACCTCCTCCTCTTCCTCCTCCCCCTCCTCTTCCGGCTCTTCCTCTTCCTTCTCCTCTTCCTCTTTCTCCTCCTCTTCTTCTTCTTTTTCTTCTTCCTCTTCCTTCTTCTCTTCCTCCTGAACGAGCAATCTGGTCGATCTATATCCCGTAGATATATTCCGAACAGGCGGCTTCTGCAGGGGGACTATCGCACGTCGCCCAGCACAGGTCTAACAAGAGTCAAAGGTTTCGATATTAAGTCCACAGGCGATGTCTGGTCAGTGTATAGAGTGCACTTACACAGCGCTTTCGAGGAATCTCTCGATAAAGCCAGAGGAGGAATCTTATCCTACTCAGTGCATACAAGCGACTGAACGGCAGAATGATGGAAGTCGTCGTGAAGGTGTGGCTCCATATAAATCATATTTATTCACATTTCCCTGAATAAGTGGATGTTTTGCCACTGATAAGGGTTACTTTGGGGGTGACGGTTCGAAGCTACTGTTATCTGTGGGTTAGGTCAGAGCTAATGTCGGTCACTATCAGACCAGGTTCCATTAGTGCTCATTGTTATAGCAGCTCAGTGAGATGTTTCCCTGAGGTCCAGCGCAACGCACCGAATGACCTTGATGGTCTGTAGAACTTTCGCCTGTGGTATATAGAGGGTTAGCGAAATGGAAACACCATGATAATAGAAAACTATCTCCATCTCCCTTTCTATCTTCCTGCCTGCCCACCTGTTATTTGTTTGTATGCATATATATGTATTTGCGTATATATGTATGTATTTATGTATAATAAATATGTGTATAATTATATATGTATTTACGCATGGATGTATGGACATTATATGTATTTGTGTATATATGGGTGTAAGTATGTTTGTACGTACGTACGTACAATGTACATATGTATGTATGTATGTATGTATGTATGTATGTATGTATGTATGTATGTATGTATGTATGTATGTATGTATGTATGTGTGTATTGTGTGTATGTATGTATGTAGGTATGTAGGTATGTATGTATGTATATATTTATGTATATTATGTAAGTATGTATGTATTTACGTATGCATGTATGTACAATGTGCATATATATGTATTTGTGTATATATGAGTGTAGTATGTTTGTACGTACTCAAGTACATATGTAGTAGGGCTGTACCGAATAGGTGATTATCACTATTCGGCCGAATACGAATAATTGGACCAACTATTCGGCCGAATACGAATACGAATACGAATAGTGTACAAAATAGGTCTACCGGCAACATTCAAATTTCAGATGTAAGCAAAAGTTTCAGTTCAGTAAATTTAAAACATAAACTAAAAGTAAACAGTTAACTACATGTAATTTTTGCACTATTCTGCCAATCTGTGTAAACTAGGAATGGAACTAATTTAACTAAATTTAGAAATTGTCATCTACTTAACGTTCACTTCACTCGTTATAGCAGCCCCATGTGCAGAAACAGATGTCACGTTACCACTATTCGTATTCGGTCCGACCGCTACTATTCGGCCGAATACCGAATAGCTATTTGGCCCACTATTCGGCCCCGAAGCGAATACGAAGCGAATATTCGGTACAGCCCTAATATGTAGGTACATATGCAGCCGTTATAGGATCCTCCTCCTTGTCTCTAAATCTCAGCAGGGTACTGCCCCGAAATATCTCTCGAACTTGTATTTCAAGCCACTATCTGCATCTTCTTCTCGCTCATTGCGTTCTGTAATCGTCTTGATCTTTTTGTTCACAGGGCTAAAACTGCCTTGGTCCATCAACGGGCGTTTGCGGTAGTGGGTCCCACGATCTGGAATGACCTTCCCCCCGAAGGAACGTTGCTCGTCATTAAAAGGAAGCACTGAGAGAAAAATAAATGAAATTAAGGCCGTTGATTGAATGACTTGTAGTAAGGATGCCTTGCTCTCTGAAAAAGGTTGGGAAGCGCTGTTTCAATGCACCGCTGGCCAATGCAGGTAAATTGGAGCAAAAGAAATGCGGTCGTAGTGATGCGTGAGACCAATACGATGTTTATCAGAACTTAACTCTATTCCGCTTGACCTGGGTCGGGAGCGCCTCTGAGTAAAGACCTTGAAGAGGCGCCATATGAATTCAATTTGATTGATTGATTGATTGATTGATTGATTGACACAGAGTTCAAGAGATTTGTTCAGCTTATCTTAAGACGCATGTTATTGGATGTGTTACAGATAGCCAGAGGGTTCTTAAAACGCTATAAGCTTACAAATGTTCAACTATACGTGTATGAAGTGTACATGTTGCATTGCAGATAAGACGAAAGAAAATGTTCCCAGGAAACTAGCTAGTCCATCATAGCCAAAACGTACATACATACATGCATGCATACATACATACATACATACATACATACATACATACATACATACATACATACATACATGCATGCATACATACATACATACGTACGTACATACATACATACGTACGTACATAGATACATACATACATACATACATACATACATACGTACATACATACATACGTACATACATACATACGTACATACATACATACATACATACGTACATACATACTTACATACATACATACATACATACATACATACATACATACATACATACATACATACACGCTTACAAACAAACATACAGACATACATACATACATACATACATACATACATAAATACATACATACGACACATGTCCATACTTACATACATACATACATACATACATACAATGTTTCTATTAGATTTCTTGCAAATGAGACGTCATCTTAAGACGAAGGAAATTGTTTTCACAATCCAATCGTGTTGTATTCGAGATCGCGTTATACTGACGCGTGATATACAAAGGTTTCAGTGTAGATTGTTTGTGTACGCAGGCTCGTCAGATAAGACTGATTCGGGCGATTTGCCTTGAAAGTCGTAGATCAAGATACCCCATCTGTTGCGGTCTGCCTCGTTTCAGCAGCTGGTGTCCTTGGTGCTGAGTCCGTCTGTCGATATGGCAACCGCAGGGTATGGCGCGCATCTTCTGCGATCTCTCGCCCTCACAGTCGTCAAGGGCCCTCGACATTTCCCACCCAACGCCAGACGGAGAGTTGTACAACTTCATCGTGTCCCGATGAACAGTCCTTCTCTAAACGTCTGTTGCTGAGAGGCGCATCAGTCAGTCTGTATACGTAACAAGTATGCTTAACAAGTATGCGCGTGGGTCGCGCTAGCAGATTGGCTAGAGCGCTGACTTTGTAACGCCGAGAGCATGGGTTCGATAGTTAATGGGTACAGAGACCTTGAGCATAATGAGCAAGTCCTTCACTTGCCATATTGCTCAACGCCATCGACTGACCCGCGGTCATTAGATTGTAGCGCTTAATAAATGCACAATAATAATAATAGTAATGAAATTATAATCATAAAACAAGCATTGCATTTAATGTAAAGTACCAGAACGACCTAAAAGCGCATTTTCTTGATTTGAACGTAAACTGCGGTGAATAAGAGCCTTCGAAGAACTAACAGTTACATCGATAAGTGATTAGCCTGGATCGTCAACATTGCGCTACATAAATTATACCTATACACGAAATAATAGACAATTTACTGTGATTTGATTAAGCGACCATCTTGCTACAAAGAATTTTATATCCAGATCTGCCCCAATAGAAGATAATGGTTTCATTTTTACCTCTTCGTTCCAGAGGTAAAATAATAATAAACAAATACTACTGCAACTACTACTACTACTACTACTACTACTACTACTACTACTACTACTTCCACTACTACTACTACTACTACTACTACTACTACTACTACTACTACTACTACTACTACTACTACTACTACTACTTCTACTACTACTACTACTACTACTACTACTACTACTACTACTACTACTACTACTACTACTACTACTACTACTACTACTACTACTATTACTACTACTACTACTACTAGGATCGAATCTCATTGGTTCATATGAAGCTGTACTGTACTCAATCATTCCGTGTTATACTTGAAATCGCGTTATAACTGACCCATGCTATACGGAGGTTCTACTGTACATTTTGTGTTGCAGATAAGACGTATGAAAATATTGTCCGAAAACTGGTTTAGTCTATCATCGCCTGATTTACGCCTCATCCGAAATCTCCATCAACCGAAGAACCATAACTCCGTGGAACCTAGGCCTCATTGTTGAAATGAAGCGATATCAACAGATGTAATAAATGTAACAAGCGTAACAGGTGTAATAAGTGTCGTCACAAATGTAATGAGAGTAATAAGTGGTAATATTGTAATAAGTACAGTCGGGCAAAAAAACAACGAATGCAAAATTTGAGCGATTTCTGATTTATTGTGAAACTTGATAAAGCATTGTATTTTCAACATCTCTTTCCAGATAGAAAGAAGCGTGATTTTCTTGGACGTTGAAACACGTGATCCACGTAAACATCCTACGTCAGCGTAACTTGTGACACAGACTTGTTCATAGTCATAGAAATGTCTGCAAAATGAGTTTTCTTATACAATGATGAAGTATTTCTTAACGGTAACCTTATTCGACCAGACCCTCATTAATCTTTCTGGGCATACATAAAAGTTGAACCGCTTCTCGTGAACGAACTTTCCGGTTGCTATAGGCCTACTAGATTTTGACACTCTCTACCTGTATCAGATTTTCTGTCCATTCTGTTAACTCTCTCCCTGTATCTGTCTGTTATGTTAACTCTCTCCCTGTATCTGTCTGTTATGTTAACTCTCTCCCTGTATCTGTCTGTTATGTTAACTCTCTCCCTGTATTGTCCGTTTGCTAACGCTCTCCCTGTATCTCTCCGCTCTGCTGAATCTCTCCCTGTAACTCTCCAATCTGCTAACTCTCTCCGTGTAACTCTCTATCTGCTCTCTCGGAGTCTCTCCCTGTCCGTTCTGCTAACGCTCTTATTGTATCTTTCTTACCTGCTAACTCTCAAACTGCTAACCCTGTAACTCTCCAATCGGCTAACTCTTCCCTGTTTTGTATTGTCCGTTCTGCTAACGCTCTTCTTGTATCTTTCTTATCTGCTAACTCTCTAACTGCTAACCCTGTAACTATTCAATCGGCTAACTCTTCCCTGTCAACTCTCTCCCTGTATCTCAGCGTTCTCATCAGTAGCTTAATATGTCATTTCATTCTCAGCTTAAGACTTACGCCCCACGCACGTTTTCAAATAGTTAACCACAAAAGGCGGCTCTTTGTCTAAGAGAACTAATCTTCTGCATACAGTTTGGTTTAGGGGCGCCATCGGTTGATGCTTTGTGCATTAGACACCGGCTCAATAGAAGTTACTAATTACAATTGCATTTCAGCCCATAATTCATTTATATTGAGGCCGTGTAGTTTCAAGTGATTTCGTCAGGCGCTGAAGTCAATCGTTCTTCCCAAAGCATCACTGCCTCTTATAGCTCTAATTGACTCTGCTACTCCACTCTTAACCTGGGGCATCATAAATCCTCCTCTGCTTACGATTCTTTCGTTCGGCCATACTATGTACTTGGCGGTTGTGGCAGCAGCGAACAAAGATCGTTAATTCGGATGTGTTAGAATCACATCTCAGTAGCACTCGAAGTGCTCGCCAAGGGAAGAAGATTTACAAATGATGGTCCCTAGACAAACGAGGGGTTTTCGAAGTAAACAAAACCAAGGTGTCTGGTAGGCACACTCAGGCGGACTTCGTCTGTTTAGAGATAAGCAAAAGCGTTAATGATCTTTCCTATCCTGCTAGTAAACAAAAAACAGCCAAACATCATCTAAGAATATCCTTTAATTATTAGACCAATTGCTAATCGCATTTGGTGCAAATACAGCATAGTCTCACAAACAGCTTACTGAAGCATGAAGTTCAAGCATCATATATCATTTTGATGATAAAGGTTCTACGCATCAAACTATCAGGCGGTGGTATGATTCGGTCGTGAGTCCCGAGGCGGAGGGAGTAAGTTGTGTTTTTGATGGGGGAGGGGGGAAGCAAGTCATGCAATACGTGCCCTTTATCCGCCAACACTGCATTAAAGACATGGGTATCCGCATTTGAAAATATCTGTTCAAATGTCAGAAAATCTATACCTTATGAAAACGCAAAAACGTTGAGAGAACACATCAGCTCAACATAATCTGTCTGTATAATAGCACTAGGCCTATATAGCCTACCACATTTGTGCTCTTAAAATAAAATAATGGTCGATTACCAACAATTCTTTGGTGTCCTGCAATAAGACCTATTGAGCCAGACACTGTTACGTCTTCGGCCATGAATTGGTCTGGTATACATACTGTATGGTTATTTTCTTTTTTAGGTTGAGTAGATGTCCTTCAATGCTATGCAGAATATCAATTGTGCGAGGAAAAACTATGATGCTTTTACCAGCTGAGTGTTAGGCTAACTAGGCGCAGATATTTGAAGAGGGTACACATGTACTACTGCTACTACTGCTACTACTGCTACTACTGCTACTACTACTACTACTACTACTACTACTACTACTACTACTACTACTACTACTACTACTACTACTACTACTACTACTACTACTACTACTACTACTACTACTACTACTACTACTACTACAGCTACTACTACTACTACTACTATTACTACTACTACTACTACTACTACTACAGCTACTACTATTACTACTATTACTACCACCACCACCACTACTACTACTACTAATACTATTTCTACTACCACCACCATCACCACCACCACCACCACCACTATAACAACAACAACAACAACAATAACTACTACTACTACTACTACTACTACTACTACTACTACTACTACTACTACTACTACTACTACCACTACTACTACTACTACTATTATCATTGCACATTTATTAAGCGCCACTAAGAAATTGTGAGTGAGAGGAATGGTCAAGGTTCCTACACAGTAACCATCTCAAGGGAGGAGGCTCGAACCCGTGTTCCGCGTGTCTTATCTTCTGATCCTTGGGCCTTCTTCCTCTGTGGATCTCGACTGGATCTGTACCAAGAACTCTGATTTCTGAATGCGCATTCGCTTTGAAACGTTCTTCGATTTATGCCTCGTCCATTACGTCAGTCGAGTTATAGGAGTTCCTGATTAGATTGCGTTCATAAGCTTTCCAGATTTCCACCGAATCCATACTACCTTTAGATAGGAGGAGAAAGGCTGTCTAACTATAGCCATAGTATACAAATTACTCAGGCCTACTTCTGAAGCAAAGTGCTTGTGTAACCTTGAAACTTAAAAAGGCATTATTATTAGTTTTTTTGTAAAGCAACGATGACTATTTGGGTTAGTGTAGATGTGAGTCAAAGGTGCATTATGTGTCAGAGAGACAGAGACAGAAACAGAGACAGACAGAACCACAGACAGAGACAGACAGAGAGACACAGAGAGACAGAGACAAAGACAGAGACAGAAACAGAGACAGAGACAGAGACAGACAGAGCCACAGACAGAGAGACACAGAGAGACAGAGACAAAGACAGAGACAGAGAGGGGAGAGAGACAGATAGACGGATAAACAGACATGCAAGCCGAGAGACAAAGTGAGATACAGAGAGCAGAGAAAGACAGATAGCCACAAAGAGACAGAGATAGAGAGAGAGGCACAGAGAAACAGACAGACAGACAGATGGAGCCAGAGACAGACAGAGAAACAACTGGACTTACCAGTGACCTTCCATCATTATCATTCGCCAACATTCATTCGTTCAGAGCATTTTTATAGCGCCTCTTCAGAGTACCTGCTCCGAAAGGCGACCAGCCCAGCCTCGACAGAAATAATTTATAGAACAGTAATTGTTGTCAAGTGTTTGTAGAAATTGAACGCAGACTCCACAGCTAAGACAAAGCGCAGATTCAAAGGAAGCCTATCTGGATGGCCCAAGTCCTGAAATTCTGATCATGTGTCAAATATAATCTAGTATAATATGATCTAATCTAGTGTAATTCAAGTGTAATTGGATGGGCGCAGTTGTTGTTATTGGCAGCCACTACGAGGTGATAACTAAAACTGCCTCTTTTCTTTTCCCCAATCTATAGTCCTTTTTTTAGCTTTCTCCTTTTGTGTTTTTTGTGTGTTTCATGCCTCTAACTGCATAACATGTTTGTAAACCATAGTGCGTATGCAGATGGTACATTAAAGAATATACTTACTTACTTACTAATCATGTGGCTAATCTAATCAAGCCTGATCTGATCATATCATGTGGCTAATCTAATCTAATCATGTGGTTGATGTAATGTAATGTAATCTAATCATGTGGCTAATCTATTCTAATCGATTGATAATGTCTTCTAAGCAGAACCGCATTCCGAAATTAAGTCCACACCTGTATGAGCAGTAAAGTAACTTAATTAAATAAAATCACACCTGTCTCCCAATAGTGGAAGTTACAGAAGGCGCTCCTATCTCACTCTCTCTCAGATAACTTAGCCGACAATGGACAAATCACAAGTTTCTGGACATGCGGAAAACTAATGCGTTACAGAACTTGCTTGGTGAAAGAGACAACTTGCACAGACTGTTAGACGTAGTCTGCTCAGTGGACTCGGAGTTTTAATCGTTAATTTGAAAAACAAGCATGCTACCGAAGAGGCTACCGTGTCGCTGCGTATGAGCGCTTTAGCCATTTTATCCACAACAGTCACACTACAGTGTCTGGTTTTAGCAGACGTAACTCTTAAGAGCAGACTAGAGCTGACGTCTGATGACGATAGTAAAAAACAGACGACGGCGAGAAAGGTGGAGAGAAAAACTAAAGAGACAACACTTGGACGAATGAACGGAATCTGGAAAAGCAGAGAGATAAGACAGTAAACAACGGCATTCAACAATAATATGAAAGCAAATTGGTTGCGCCTGTCAGCAGCATCTACGCGTCTGCGAACGCTCGTCAGCGCACGACTCTTCCGCCGCATCTCTAAGCGGCATCGTTAGTCTGTAAGACTAAACTTTAGACTGATATGGACTAATTTCGACACGAGTTCTTCAGCGGCCAACGTGCGTATACAGCCCATGCCACGCAATGCTTTTGCACGTGTGCGTATTCACACGTACACAAGTATGCGTGAGTGTGATTGTGTATGTCTGCTTGAATGCATGCGTACATTTAAGTGTGTGTGGCCAATTTATTTATGTTTGTATGTATGCATGCAAGTATGTACGTTTGCATGGAGCGAATCTGATTAGGTTTATTGTAGTGGCGCTGCATAAGTTTCTAATTGAAACTTGCACAGCATGGGGGGTCCATAGAGTAGTGGTTACATCACTGGCGTGAAGAGCGAGAGGTAGCGGGATCGCTTCCCGCAACCCTCTCAAATTTAGGTCCACTCAGCCTTTCATTCGCGAGATGGCGCGTTGTTAAAATGAGATGTAGGACGTGATGGGCGCCTTGTATGGCTGCCGTGTACAGTTAAATTCGACTCCTGTAATAACTTGTGATCATCCGTTCATACTGATTTGTAATCATACTGCGTTGTTGTCAGCTTGAAGATATTAAACGAAGATTATTATTATTATAATTACAATCATTAGAATGTTTGTATGTATGTATATATGTAAATACATGATATGTTTGCACGCATGTAGGTATGTGTATGTAGGTATGTGTTGTATATATGTGTATGTATGTATGTGTATGTATGTATGTGTATGTATGTATGTGTATGTGTCTTTATTATTTATTTATTTATTTATTACGAACATTTTTAACGCTCGCAAAGTCACACAGAAATGTGAATCTGAGACGCGGTTAGTCAGTCTCCAGGTGAAGAGCAATTAGATATCCATATGTTTGAAAGCCAGTGAGAAATAGTGAGTTTTGAGGCATTTTTTGAAAGAAGAAGAAGAGGTCGAGCAACGGATAAACATTGGTAGTCGGTTCCATTCCTTGGGGGCTGCAACACGAAATGCACGAAAGCCCATGGCAGTGCTGCATCTAGGATCAACCAAAAGACTCATAACCGAAGACCGTAGACTGCGTGGCGGGATGTAAGGAGAGAGTAGTGGTTGAAGGTAGGTACTAGGTAGGAGTGCACGTTGTGAGGGTTTAATAATTATGTCAAACAGGCCAGTATAAATCGAATTCTGATTTCTACGGGAAGCCATTGCAGCTGATGGAGCAGAGTTAATGAGTTTGAACGAGAAGATACACATACATATGTATATGTATGTGTATACAGGCATGTGTATGTAAGTATGTTCATCGATGTATACGTATGTATGTGTATGTATATATGTATGTACGCATGCACAGACCTATCAGCGACAGAAATGCAGGTATAGAATGGCAAAGGCAATATAGAAATTATATCGAATGCCTGCGTGCGAATTCCTCAGTAGCGCTGAGGTGCAGAAACGTCGACCGACGCTCGAACATACACTTTCCAATTGACTGAATGAATGAATGATTGATCGATTGACATAGATGAGGCTGCGTTGTGATCACGTGACAACAATGATGACGTCACATATGGTCCGGACCCATTTCACTCTCACGGCAAAAGTAGGTCTGCAGAAAAGGAATAGACGTCAGTTCTAAATATTCGGTGCACTGTAAACATTGTAGTCTGGCCTAGAGCCCTGCGCCGGCCGCGCCGCGCCGCCGCCGCCGACATTTTGTGGGCGCCGCCGCCGATTTTTGTTTGTCGGCGCGCCGCCGCCGCCGACAATCTGTCGGCGCGCCGCCGATGCCAGTTTGATATGCTTAATTTTTATTGTTGGTTTTTTCATGTTTTGCATGATATTGCGATAAACTGTTGCCTTGGTGCGAAATGGAATTTGACATCTTGTACTTACTTACTTCATTTTATTTTTCTGGGTTTCTTTGCGAAACTTGATCGGCAACACGAATATTGTCATCAATGCTATGAGCGTATGATATCACCAATTCGTGTTCACTTTTGTTTTGCAGCTTCATGTTGAATAGCTTCTATAACTTATTGATTGTTGTCTTTGATGTCGTGGTCTTATTATAATGGTGTAAAATTTTGGCTTAATGTTGTAAGTTTAGAGGAGTTTATAAGCGCTATTAATATCAAGTTATGCCATTTAATTAATTACTGCAGAACGGAAGGTATAATTGATTAATACTTTTGGCTGGAATCTATTAAGGTAAACAGTATTAGTTGAGACAGATTTTGACTTAGTATAGTATCAAGAATTTTTCAAACAATGGTCTATATATATATGGAGACCTTAAATGGCATGGCACCAATTCAAACGGGCAGCAGACCACAGGGTAAATTCATTGAAAAATTAACGGGGTTGTGGCCACTCGGCCATTGTATTACCATAGGAAAACGTATATATTTACATATCACCTCCTGACTTGACAGCAGCCTCTCTCACTGAGAGTATGCTGTTATCCGGCATCTGCCATGTGTCTTGGTGTGTAGGCCTATCAGTGTACATGCAAGTGTATTCATGCAATATGCAAATGCATGTTGCTTCATCTGCTTAAAATTTGCCAATACCTTTGCAGATGTGCAGTGTAATTAAGGATGTTCATAATTGTAAGGCAACTGTCTCTCAGTGTGTAATTGAGATTCAGTGTGATGGAGTGGCTTTAGAGAACTTAGCCCTCTTGACTGGTCACAGGACCAACGGCTGTTCAACTCAAATAGTGACTCATGCTTCTGACTAGGGCGCGCCGCGCCGCGCCGCCGCCGCCGACATTTCGTCGGCGCCGCCGCCGCCGATTTTTGTTGGTCGGCGCGCCGCCGCCGCCGACCCAAAATGACCGGCGCGCCGCCGCCGACACTTTGACGTCGGCGCAGGGCTCTAGTCTGGCCGGACTCTGTCTGCCTCTCAGTACTGGTCCAGTTAGCTACATTGGTTAAAGCCCACGTCCCATGCTCCTCTGTAAATGGGGAAGTCGGTTCGCCTCCAGATGGTGGCTTATTTCCGAGATTTGAATCTCAGGCTAGCACGGTAAGTTGCTGTTTAACGACACTGTGTCATAGCAAAGATGACTAGCGTCGCTCTCTTCCTTTTCTCCCGGCTTGGGACTGGCACTGCCAGAGGGCGAGCAAAGGCGGAGTTAGTCTAGCACGGATCGTACACTGGAACTTTAAATGGCGTGGCGCCCATTCAAACGGACAACGGTGGTGAAGGATCTCACCCGATCAATTCATCATGAAATAACTTCAAATGAGCAGGGTCGGGGCCATGCGGTCGCTATAGAAAAACGTATACATTCACATTGATATTTATGTAGGGCTTTAATAAACCCGATCTAAGAGGAGGGCATTCATTCATTTGCTAACTCCAGTTCATCGCCCTCATTAGCGAACACTGTTAGAGGCGCTTTATAAATGTTCAGATACAATACAGTACAATACAATTCTCGGGACATAATATTGGCTCGGAGTTGACCTCGTTTCTCATACGATCCACTGTGAATGATGAAATTGTCCAGCGTAATTATGTTGTTGTAATTTGTGTCAAGTGCTTTGTTCGGTCAACCCATTCAGACTGCAGGTCATTTGTCTGAGTAGCCACTTGGAAATGTCGTTCTGCAAGTATCTGGCCAGTCTGTCTGTCTATTCTGCATCAAGTATGATGTATTCACGTTATATGTGTATACATGCATACCTGTCTAAACACGCGTACGAAAGTACATACGTCTACACATATAAAATAAAAACTCATTTATGTCCGTCTGTCTGATTGCTTGGTGATTGATTAATTGACTGACTGACTGAATGACTGACTTACTTACTGACGACTGGCTGACTAACAACTGACTGATGTATTCAGTATATATGTGTATATATGTGAATACAGGCATGTGTATGTAAGTATGTTCATCGATGTATACGTATGTATGTGTATGCATATATGTATGTACGCATGCACAGGCCTATCAGCGACTGATTTACTTACTGATTGATTGACTGACTGATTGACTGATTGACTGACTGGTTGACTGATTGACTGACTGAATGACTGACTGATTGATTGTTGATTAAAACCTCGCAATACCTATCCCTGGATGGCCTAACAAAATTGAGAATGCTGTTAAATAATATAGATTGTGCATAATGTGTCGGTTTGAGCGTTTTGGCCTGAAGTGTAGACCTGATCCATTTTCCGTTTAGTCACGTGACCTAGCCCTTACACAGAGATACCCTTATTTATGCCTAGGCCTATAGAGCAGGCGCTTGTATGGCGCTGGGAGGCACACTACAGTCAGCCATTGTTAACGTCCGCACAATCCAGAGCTCTGAGAGTGGCTGACTGTTCGTCTGTTTCCTAGAACAAAAAACATTCCCCATCATTGCAGTCTTATGTCATTGTTTCCTTCCATCTCTGTGTCTGTGTCTGTCTGTCTGTCTCTGTCTCTCTCTATATATATATATATATATATATATATCTCTCTCTCTCTCTCTCTCTCTCTCTCTCTCTCTCTCTCTCTCTCTCTCTCAGTCTCTCTTTCTCTCTCTCTCTCTGCGGTCTGTATGGATATCTTTGTCTGTATGCGTCTTTACGCATGTCTGCCTGCATGCACGCCTGTGTGTCTGTCTCTTCGCCTTTGTCCAACTCTGTTTGCATCCTTTCGTTCCATTGCGTATCTAGTGCCAGTGGCAAATTGCGTGGTGAGATACTGACGCCAGATGTTGTAAGAGCAGCTGTGAAAGGTTAACAGATGACCCGCTCTGGCGAGCGTCATGACCCTCCGGCTGCCATAGGTTATTGTCCACCTGGCTGCCGGAAGTGCAGTAAATGGACGCACAACTTCATTTCTAGTAACCTCGGCGTAACCCGAGCAAAGCAAACAGAACAACAGATCTTGGTATAACAAGCTCGATCTTCTCAAGAAGATAAATCAAGGAAATTGGCAACAGTAATGTAATAACATGGAGTCTTATCACATGATCGCTTCTGTTCTTCAAACAATATACAGTAACTTCAGCAAAACGGGCGACATAATTATTATTTACAGTTTTACACACGTAAACTAAGTTTCACGTTATACAGTTCGCAGTAGATAAGAGTACTTGTGCGATCTTTACAGTCGATGTAAGATGTAAAAATTAGAAAATCATGCAGGCTTAATTTATTCACAGGCAGCAGTCTCATGTATGTGGTCGTCTATCTCTAACAAACCGATAAACGCATTAATTATTTACAGCCAGTTCCTTAGACAGACGAAAGTTTAACAAACGTAACGAGTTAGATCGTTTAGTTAACCATAAACAGAACTCTACACACGTTACTTTCATGCAGAAATAATCTATTTATCAAACAGTAATCCAAGATCGGAAAATAACCCATACCTGGAAAGTGCAAATGTACAACGAAGCTTGCGTATAATGCGCTTGATTATAGATCGAATTCTGATAACACGAAGAGGTGCATCAAGATTAACTCAGCTTTGAACCTCGCTAAAACGTCATAAAGGGGTACTTGACAATACATGGATCTCCAAACTGTCTCGCTATAAGTATTAGCTCAAATGCACAAGCCTACACGCAATGTATGCACAAATAATGAGCTGCACATAGGGGTTTTTGTTTCTGATACATAAGTTATGACCATACTGTTAATTCAGTTTAATAAACTGTGCTTAAAGATACACCGAAAAGAAATATAACTGAACGTGTCTTTCGAATGATTGACTGACTGATTGACAGAATGAATGAATGAATGTATGATTGATCGATTGACCGATAGATCAGGCTGCGTTGTGATCACGTGACAACAATGATGACGTTACAGATTATCATGATGAGAAACGAATGACAGAAATAATAATTAATATCCAATTAAATATGATATGGAACCCTATAAGCGGTTTAAAATATTTGCATAGCACGAATTTTGTTGTCATTTATCACACACAAAAAACTCTAAACGATTGTTTATTCGTGATTCTGAATAATCCATTCGTATAGAGAAAGTTTGCCATGTCTGCCAAGTCATTCGTTTTGTGCGATTTTTAAGGTCAGATGCATTCACAAAACAAAGCTAACATGTTCCATCAACAAAGCTTAGATGATATACAATTCTTTCTTCGAATTTTAAATAAAACCAACGTAAAAGCAGGACTTAACCAGGAAACGAGAAGCGACCAGTTTTTACCCATGCAACTGACGCAGGTAAAAACTAGGCTACGCTGCCTGATTCTGCCCTTTTCGCTAGAGGAAGGGATTTGACAGCCGCGCGGGGCATTTTGCACTGATGTTGCAAGCGACCGTGAAGATTTAGTATTCATGCCGTAATTGCGAACGCCATGACCGTGCCCGTCAATCGCGTTTTCTGTTCGGCTTATATCGCAGGTACGAAGGCATGGATGATACAGGAATTAAATCTCGTGCCTTAATATTCCGTGAAACCGTGCACAGATTATAATTAGCTCCAACGCCGCTGAGAATACACAGCGTGTCGAAATTACTCTTCCCTCTGCTGACAGAATTTGAAATCAAACAAACGTAAATATATATATATATATATATATACACAGTGCTTTTTTTCTAGAAAAAAGGTTCCGGAACGGAACAATAGGTTCCGGAACGCAACATTTATGGGCGGGCTAAAATCACGAGAAAAACGGGATTGGGTGTTGGTAGGGGTCTGAATAAACACTGAAAACAGTTCAAAAACACTGAAATTAAATTAAAATAAAAAATTATTGTTTTTATTATTAAAATAAAAATAATATTTTTAGTAGCTGAAAAAAGGTGCCGGAACGCCGTTCCGGCTCGTTCCGGCTGAAAAAAAGCCCTGTATATACATATATATACATGTGCTTTGTAGCGTGACGCCTGCAGTAGTAAATATTCTGTGAAACAGTGTGACTTAACATATTCGCCTGGTTCAAGGAGTGCAGTCGATAAATTGGGTGCCAATTTAATGTGATGAGATGTAGGCCTATTCTCATAGAATTTACTGCAACGCGGTAGGCAGCAATGTGACGAGTTATGTGGTTAAATAAGCATTTATTTATACCGAACATTTATATAGCGCCTCTTCAAGGTTGAACTACTCGGAAGCAAAGTAG
The DNA here is from genome assembly GCA_963556255.1 of Allolobophora icterica. Lineage (NCBI taxonomy): Eukaryota > Metazoa > Annelida > Clitellata > Crassiclitellata > Lumbricidae > Allolobophora > Allolobophora icterica. Next base: position 13,606,637 of record OY744616.1, read on the forward strand.
TCCAGAAAGGAGATCTGCGCGATTCCTGATAATGATGGTGACGATGACGGCAATCGTGGTTAATTGGTTTTTTATGTAGTGACAAGTTCTGTCCAACTATGCATTAACACACACATATATATATATATATATATATATATATATATATATATATATATATATGTGTGTGTGTGTGTGTGTGTGTGTGTGTGTGAACTATAGAGCAGTATAGCTGTATACGCATGTACGTGTGAATGTATATGTATGAATGTACGTACATAGGCCTACGTATGCTTACATATATACGTATGAATGTATGTATGAATGTATGTATGTATACGTATAGACTATAGTATGGATGTATGTATATATGAATGTATGTAGTATGTATGTATGTATTTGGTTATTTCTATAGCGCCTTTAGGGAAACCTCATGAAGCCGCCAAATAACCCAAAGAACCCAAAGAACCCAAAATAACCCGAAGAACCCAAAGAACCTTGCAAAAGGTCAAAGTGTGTACGTGCCACTGGGCAAGTGATAGAACATTGTTGTGGTGCGACGTCACATTGCACAATGCATAGTCGTAGGGTAGTGATCCTTGTGTTAGATCCACCGAGGATCTTGCGGCTGAAGCACAGATACGACAACAGTAATCGAACAACCGGACGGACCAACAACCCATCGCGTTGTCTTGAGAACAAATCGTCAGCAGTTTTTCACGACTGCGTCTTGGACTAGAAGATCAGAGAATCGGCCTTTGAAATACGAGCCCCTTATCACACAGACATCCACGTCTCTCTCTCTCTCTCTCTCTCTCTCTCTCTCTCTCTCTCTCTCTCTCTCTCTCTCTCTCTCTCTCTGTCTGTCTGTCTGTCTCTCTCTCTCTTCTCTCTCTCTGTCTCTCTCTTTCTCTCTGTCTCTGTCTGTCTCTGTCTCTGTCTCTCTCTCTCTTGTCTCTCTCTGTCTCTCTCTTTCTGTCTGTCTCTGTCTCTCTCTGTCTGTCTCTGTATCTCTGTCTCTCTCTCCCTCCCTCCCTCTCTGTCTCTGTCTCTGTCTCTGTCTGTCTTAGTCTCTCTCTCTCTCTGTCTCTCTCTCTGTCTGTCTGTCTCTCTTTCTGTCTCTGTCTATGTCTCTCTGTCTCTCCTCTCTCTGTGTCTCTCTGCCCCCCCCCCCGAAAACACAAGATACTCCGTGAAATTTTAGGCTCAGTCTTGTTTTCTTTGCTGGAGCGAAGCAGAAGAAGAACCGCCTCTGGGCTATTTAGCCTGAGGAGGAGGAGATAAAGACGGCAACAAACAAAGCCCGGACGAACACTCATATTTATACATAGGAAACACAAGTAAATAAACACCAGCCAAAAATGCACGTATACATAACCGAAGCTGTTTGTCTGCCGTGAACTTTAGCGTGGAACCGTGTGTGCTATAAAGGCCAAGTCTTATGCCCTTGGGGCTACGTGTATGAGCGCATGCGTGCTTTAGATGCATGTACACGGTGCCTCGAGAGGCTATTAATAATGTCAGTGCAAACGCTGCGATATCTGACTAGAATATCATGTATGGCCTGAAGGTGATCGAGGATATAGCGTCAGTGCTTGTACAACCCGACATTTTGAAACACAAATGCACAACTGTACACATACACATGCTTACTTAAGACGAAAAATTATGTTACATAATTGAATGTGTGTGCTTTTGAAAGCTCGTATAAGTGTTACACAAAAGATTTGTACACAAGTATATGCAATCACATTTTTTACATAAATGAACATGTCATATCAATGCACGCGTGTCCATGCATCATGCATTAACAGTTCAGTGTGCGTTAGCATTTCGGAAGCCCGTCAAAAGACAGCGCGCTCCGGACTGCGAATGAGCGAAGCGGAGACAACTCTACTTCAGATAAGCAGATCTAGCGTTATCGAAATCCAAACAAACACACAGCTGGAGCACTGCATCGTCAATATAATATGGTCTAGCGCCTAACCTGTGCTGTGAGGCACAGATATGGTTAGCAGATAGAGTGTAGTGTTCTAGCCCAATATAACTCAGCTGCAGGTTAAAAACAGCGTTTTCTATCAACATATGTAGGAAACTATATATATATATATAATATATATATATATATATATATATATATATATTATATATACCAAATGCCCTGAAGTGTATATGACGTAACTCACATCAGAATAGATGCTGCTAACAGTCACTAACAAGACAAATCGTCTGTTAGGTCAGTTCTGAGGGGTCCAGATTGCAGTTTCCCGCAGGCTGTTTTCACTCTATAGATCTTGCGCTGCCGCTGTCTTGGTTTCGTATCAGTCGACCAAGAACTACGAGCAAACGTCAACAGCAAAGCAGTGCAATGGCGCTACAGAAGTTCCTAGATTGGACTGGATTAGATTTGTTTAGGGGGGGGAGATGGCGCCGGAGCACGTGCCCCCAATAAATGAGATGGACTTACACCCAATGCAACAAGTGTAGAACAAATAACCAAATCTCTCCAACGCCAATATTTTGGACGTGTTTACGCCAGTGCCGACAAGAAACTGTTCGGTAGGAGTCGCTGGAACTTTCCGCAAGATGCCAGCTATACACGGTTTACTCCCAAAGACACTATTTATTTATTCCGGATATTTCTATAGCGCCTCTCGAAGTCTACTACTACTCAGAGGCGCTCCCGACTACAGCATTTGATATTGTACCGCAATTTTCACGCCGAAGCGCCACGAGCAATCGCGAGTGAAGGACTTGCCCAAGGTCCGTACGCAGCGGCTAGAGTGGGATTGGAACCTGCAACCCTCCGGTCACAAGGCGCCGAACTTACCACTGAGCCACCACGCCCACGTATGTATGTATGTTGGTATGTATGTATACTTACGTGTGTATAGCACCTGTGAAAACTCCACAAAAGACGCTGAAGAACCTATACTGAATGAATGAGCTAGCGTTAGCAAGAAACTGGCAGACGGACAATGGACCAGGGAAATCTGCGTTGTATCTTATTATTAGCGGTGTTCACCACTATAATTTTTACAAGCGGTTAAATAGGTGTGCGCAATGACAGTCTTGGTCGAAGATATGGCAACGATGCTCGTGCCTTGCGCTTATGAGTAGCGCTTTATAAATGTTTAGATAACGATGACATTGGCTGTGGCTTACATTTGGTCTTTGTCTGTGAAAAGACAAACTGATCCATCAACGATGCAGCCAGCCTATTATATTATACTAGCATCCAATCGCGGAATATAGTGCACACAATGAGAAATATACATACACGGCTATAGATTCATGGGTATCAGTACGGTCATACTTAGCATACAGCATATTGCCTATAGATTTACAGAAGGATTGTTAATTTGTTATGCTACATAGGTCGTTCTATTGCTTAAACAAGGGACACTATAAATCCACATATATTTATATAATAAGGTTGCAAAACGATTAATCATGGATGTAATATGTACACAGAGAATAGTTGTTTGCTGTTACCGTGCTATATCACTCGGCGGTAATAATGCAAATGGTCGGCCTTCGCGCCATTCGATTTGAATCGACATTGTTACAGGCGTTCATGTGATTGTTCTTAGCCGAGGACCAATACGGTTCCGTTTCGTTGTTGTTCGCCAGCGTAGTTCCGGTATCTATGATAATGTCATGTGTCATCCGGTCAGGAAGGCGTGTCTGAGATGAGGCACCGCCCACGAGTGGGCCGAGCTGAGACGCCGCTCCGCCCACTAGCGGACCGAACTGAGACGACGCCCCACCTCCGATAAGGTTCGGCTGCGAATGCCCGCCCACTGTTAGCCTGCGCCCATTCGCGTCGCCGTCCATACGCTGAGTGATATCCCCGCCCACGGTTAGGGCCGGCTGAGAAACTGCCCCGCCCACAAGGATACGAGGTTGAGATGAAGCTCCTCCCACGAAGCTCGGACAGCTCTGGACGTGCACGTAGTTCTGACTGTCCTCGTTGTCCGTTTCGCGGTGGTAGAAGTAATTGAAGTTGGACACGATGACTGGAACGGGCAGGGCGATGGTCAGCACCCCGGCGATGGCGCACAACGACCCGACGAGCTTACCCCAGGCGCTGATCGGCCGCATGTCACCGTAGCCAACCGTCGTCATGGTTACGACGGCCCACCAGAACGCATCC
>OY744616.1:13615771-13708271 GCA_963556255.1 Allolobophora icterica
GAGAAAAACAGAAAGTAGGAAAGCTTATCTCAAAAGACAGACAGACAGACAGACAGACAGACAGACAGACAGACAGACAGACAGAAAGACAGACAGACAGACAGGCAGGCAGGCAGGCAGGCAGACAGGCAGACAGACAGACAGACAGACAGCCGTTCAGCAAGACAGACATGAGGTCAGCGAGAGCGATGTGGAAACAGATACACAACCAGATGGAGACAAAAACAACCAGTATGTAACAACCCATAGAAACAAAATCCAATTTTCCCTTGAATTATTTTTAAAATCAGACTGACATTTCGACACACAGACACACACAGACAGACGGACGGGCCGACAGACAGACGCGCATACTAAAGGCGGTCGCAGACGTTCAGCGACAGAGCAGAGTAATTAGCTGTCAGAGACAGACAGACGACGATGAAGAAGAAAAAGAGATTGACAACAGATAAAACTATTGGCCGACGCCTTCACCATCCTCAACTACGCATGCGTCTACGTCTATATAATATTATATGTATGTACGTATGCATAAGTAAGTAAGGAATCTTTATTAGCACGAGACAAACGTTCATACTTTACAACAGTGGCAAAAGTATCACGATATCAGTAGAACATAAAAACCGATGCAATATTATAAACAGTTTCAGAATGTCTGATTTACATACGGTTATATCTATATCCATAGCTACCTTCACTGAAGAACATACACTTTACTCAGGTCTACAAATCAATGCAGGTTAGATCTTAGACGCGCACAGTAGAACGCTGAATACGCGTGCTTTAATGATCTTCACATTGTTGTGCACACTAATCTCTCGGCTCCTCCAAATGCTCCCAAAACCCGCCATTGCTTCAGCTGCAGTTTGCTATTCTTCTCCTCATTTCCTTGCCGCAGCCCTATTCACGTGTGTGTGTGTGTGTATATATATATATATATTATATATATATATATTATATGTATACTTAAATATGTATGCTTATGTATGTGTGTGCATATTCATTCATTCATTCATTCGAGGGTTTGTGTAGTGCCTCTTCAAGGGAACGCTCAGAGACTCTCTTCACATAATATTTATGTATGTGCAAAACACGCCTAAAGAGCAAGTCCTAGAAGTCGGAGTGCTGAGTTCGAAACAGCCTGCATCAGAAGTAGACATTTCAACAGCAAATCCACACCAAGGAGTCACTCCTTGCCGATAGCAAAGTAATTAACACTATTATAGAAGAACCGCGTAATTATTACACTTCAGAGGACCGGAGCGGTCAAAAAGCACCGCTAATATCAATAAGGAATTAATGCTATAACGAAGGCGCATTTAATAGACATAAAAGGACCGCCAACGTCAAAACTGACGACTGCAGGAGTGCAGGTGCGTTCAGCGTGCGATGTTAGACGCGTCGAAACTCGTTCAGTTCTTTGCAGTAACGTGTTCCATCCGACAAAACATCTGGATCTAATTGATTACGTGAGTAATTCTAACCGGAAGTTTCTGGTTAAAATATCAAAGCGTCACGTCATCTCTCCAAACAATTACCAGACGTTTTTTTAAAGCACATGCCAAAAAATGGAACTCCAGACTCGGCGGTGAAATGCGAACGTGTTAGCAATCAGCAGTGCATGGATGCAGGCAGATTCCCACTTTAAAGAGCTGTTTACTGCGAGTAGAAACAGCAGCGGAGGCAGCGTCAGTCACAGTCGAGTGACCACCACCGGCTCCTGTGCTGTGCTACGGTAAAGGGTAGAGAGGAAGAGACAAATGAGGAGGAGAATAGGACGCAAGGATGAAGCTGAGAAGGAGTATGAGGAAGAGGACGAAGCTGAAGGAGGACGAGTTTAAAATGAGAAACAAAGCGGAGAAAGCAGAAAAAAACGGCGAGAGCGGAGGGAGAGCGCCGTTTGAAAGAACAGCAAAGAGGGGAAGAAATTAAAGGAAAGGATGAAGTACCAGTGTTAGAAAATGAAGGAGAACAAAGAGTAGCAGGAGGAATAGAAGGAAGAGGAGAAATAGAGAGCAGAGGGAGAAGGTGAGTCTATTTGCGTCTCGGGCGATACGTGACTTCGGTTGCAGAAAGAGCAACGAATGCATCGACCTAGATAGTGCAAGTCACGCCAGGCACAGGTCCATGCATGGCTGGTGACGTCGATGCCTAAATCACGGTCTCAAACAATACAACAGTTGTAACTAACACAATCAGAGCCTCTTCCTCCTCCTCTTCCACTTCCTCTTTCACTCTTTACTCCTTATAGTCTTCAGCATCATCCTGATCATCCTCGTCGTCCTGATACTACTACTACTGCTGCTGCTACTGCTACTGCTATATACTGCTAGTGCTAGTGCTACTACTACTACTACTACTACTACTACTACTACTACTACTACTACTACTACTACTACTACTACTACTAGTACTACTACTACTACTACTACTACTACTACTACTACTACTACTACTACTACTAATAATAATAATAATAATAATAATAATAATAATAATAATAATAATAATAATAATAATAATAATAATAATAATAATAACAATGACAACTAATGAGCTAAGAAGCGCCTCTGATGAGTCTCTCTCACGAAGTGGCGCTACGTAAATTTGCAATTACAATTATATCATCATCATCGTCGTCGTCGTCGTCATCATCATCACCACCAACACATACGCCTCGGTCGCCACCATCTTTATCTTCGTTAAACCGATACCTCTATAGCGCTATATAAGCCAACTAAGCTATTGTTGTCATCCGTGTATGTTACGACTACCACTGGTGACAATGCCATTATCTTCACCCGCAGATATCGTGACCTTCATGAACTGATCCTATTATGTTGCATGCTGGGCATTGACGTGATTGCTTGGTGCAGTTAGCGATGCCACGGATTATGAATGTGACCTTCGTTTGCATTCATATAGAATATAATTATGTAGTCGGGCGTTGCGTGCGTGCTTGTGTTCGCTAGCGTGGCCACTTCCAACCCCAGGAGAATTACTTGGTCACGAACTAACTGCCTCTATTTCGCAAGCGGTTCAAATATTTTTATTATTTTTATTATTATTATTATTATTATTATTATTATTATTATTATTATTATTATTATTATTATTATTATTATTATTATTATTATTATTATTATTATTATTATTATTATTATTTTAAATTTTAAAAGCCTCGAGGTACACAGTATACCTCAGGGACTTAAATACTAAATATTAATTAGGAACAGTGAAAAACGTCTCGAACGCCACCTATTCCTGATGTTCCTACAGGTACAAGACCCATGTTTTTCCTATATCTATAAGACCATGGTGTTTCCATAGCTATAGGACTCAGGAGCATGGTATTCCACAGCTATAGTACTATGGTGTTCCCGTAGCTACAAGACCTGAGTGTTTGTATAATTATGAACCCATGGTTTTCCCATAGCTATAAGACCATGGTGTTCCCATAGCTATTAGACCATGGGGTTCTCATAGACATAAGATCAGGGTGTTTCCATAGCTATATGACCATGGTGTTTCCATAGCTACAAGACCATGGTGTTCTCATATCTATAGATGGTGTTCCCATAGATATAAGACCGTGGTATTACCATGGCCATGAGACCATGGTGTTGCATAATCACCGCACGTGTACACGACGAAACGGTACATTGTGAGAATCTTTATCTGTTGTGAGAACATCGATTTTGCTAAATTAATATCGAAAAATATCAGTTAAAAACATGACTTAAACTTAAACTTGAGGCACTCACACACACACACACACACACACACACACACACACACACACACACACACGCACACGCACACGCACACGCACACGCACACGCACACGCACACGCGCACGCGCACGCGCACGCGCACGCGCACGCGCACGCGCACGCGCACGCGCACGCGCACGCGCACGCGCACGCGCACGCGCACGCGCACGCGCACGCGCACGCGCACGCGCACGCGCACGCGCACGCGCACGCGCACGCGCACGCGCACGCGCACGCGCACGCGCACGCGCACGCGCACGCCCACGCGCACGCCCACGCGCACGCGCACGCACAAGCACAAGCACAAGCACAAGCACGCACAAGCACAAGCACAAGCACACACCACAGTTACCTTTTAAATACTAATCTACTAAGTTCGTGATGTAGTCATTGTATTGCCAATGACTGTACGTGCTATGTAAATAGTTCGACAAATGTGTTTCAAAAGAAGATACGGATCTAACCTGGAAATGCCACGTTGAAGCCTAAAGGCGAACAGCAGCGAGCAAAGCGCATGGAGATATCACCAGAAGAGCAATATCGAGTGCTGTGACACATATATTACACAAGAGGTGTTTCGTACGATAAGAGCGCTACGAAGAGTAGAGGTGAGTCTCTAATTCTAACGAAATGAATTGCGAAAAGCCTTAAATCGGTGGCGTCTGGCACTCTGTATATGTAGATGGGAATAATGACTCGTCGGCTTTAGGTAAGGAAGAATGTTGACGCCTGGAGGGATGTTAAATGTGGGTCAGGAAAGATTGCGAAAGGCCTTCATCATGCTTAGATAATCTTTCAACAGTCCCTCACCCTTCCCAAGGCTAAATACCTAAATAATTAAGTGTTTGTTCGCATTCAGTATTGTGTTGGGACTCTTGTAATAATCATAACAATCAAACGATTTTGCTTTTGTAAACATGCGCAAAATCCTGGGGAGGGGTGCCAAATGCTCCCCTTGTTCCCAAGTGCGACGCCCATGATCGTCTGTCGTCAGTGCTCTTCCTAAATGCAATATGGACCAGAAATCACACCGTAGACCTACACCAACTGTTTACACTGGATACGACTCCGGTGGATAGGCTGTATACATGGGTGCGAGAGCCCGTCAGTGGTGGAATTTCTAGTTAGTGGAAGAGCAGTTCCTAAGGCTAACCATGGGTATGAAATGTCACTGACTTCATTTTTCTTAGCCTCGGCATACGCCGCCTGATCTTACCACGGGTCACGGAAAGGGTACGGTCAATGTACTCCCTTTATAGTTTAGTTAGCTAGGTAGTGCAAGTTTAGCAGAAATCTTACAACAGAATAGAACGGATCGGATCAACGTTTACATGGGCGGCAATCTAGGGGGGGACGAGGGGGACAAGTCCCCCACCTTTAAGAGTGGGGGGACACGCCATACATTTTCCCCCCCAAAAATTTTTGAAGAAACACGAAAAAGGCGAAGAAATGTAATTGCGCGTGAGGGTTTTCACTGCATTTTTGACGAGATGAGGTAAAAACTCTATTTTTGAGGAGAAGTGTCCCCTCAAAATTAAGAGAAAGATGAATTCGTTGAAAAGTCATAAAGTTTTGTGGAGATGAATTCCTAAAAAAGCGAAGAAATTTGTGGGGGGGACACGAATTCCTAAAAAAGGTTATCGACCAGACCGTGGCCGACTTCCCCCCCCACCTCTCAGACAAGATCGCCGCCACTGAACGTTTAGCAGATAAACTTCCACAGCTTCCCAACCTCGACGTCAGTCCGTTCAGTGTCGGATTTAGACTTTGTGAGGCCCTAAGCTATGTAAAGCATAAAAGCCTCTTGTGAAAATTTAAACCAGAGGGTCTCGCAAAACTTGGAAACGTATCAGCCTTTTAATTATTTAATAGCAATGCGTTTTCAGTGAAAACTTCAAATTATATTTAAATGAGGGCATTTACTCAGGCGAGATGGAATTTGCTACATTGTCAAGACGTTAAAAAAGTTCTACATAATATATATATATATATATATATATATATATATATATATATATATATATGACAAACATGATTTTTTTAAATCCCCCAAAATTCTGAATTTTTTAGGCCCCTGCGGATTGAGGCCCTAAGCTGCGGCTTTTTTAGCGCATGCATAAATCCGACGTTGAGTCCGTTAAACTCTAGCCAGGCAAACCACATAGAGACAGTAAACAGTCTATGGCGAAATACGATTTGGAGAGAGTGCATGTCTTTAGTTGTGATCTATAGAGACCAATATGGGTTTTGAAAAAAAAAACCACCGCCCTTGGAGAGATTTCAAGGATATGTAGCCAAAATGCCAGGGCACCAAAATAATCCCTGTCCGGTGGACATTCAGGGTGACACAGCCAGTGAATCTCCTCTAGGCTATAGAAGCTTTGTATCAAGCAAAGTTATTTGATGTTAGAACTTAGAAGCACTTAGGTAGAATCTATAGCCTACGTCAGGAACCTGGCACAGGCGCCCACAGGCAGACTATCGTACTTGCGTGGGTACGTGGTCTTGCTGTGGCTCTTCACAAGAGAAGTTTAAAACATGGTGATGATGATGTCAACGTGAATCTTGAAATTCTCTGTTACGCCAACATCCACATAAAATTCCAAAGCTTTCGGAAGTGCCTGAGAATCTCCAAGTGAAAGCTTCGGTGGTCTATAAACGTTAACGACGGTGATGTATGTGTTACTCGAGTTAACCGCTGCCGTCATCACATCAAAGGCACTTGGGAGAGGTATTAGCAGAGCCAACGACACTTAACGCCAACGCAGCTTCATAAAGGAAGCTTAACTCTATGGCTGCGCTCTGTCGTGGCTTACGGAGTAATGAAATTGAATGAGAAGTAATGATACGACGAAGGAAGAACCAAAGAACGATGGGACGTTTCCAGGTTTAATTTAGTGGCTGAATGTCAAGCCGAGACCTAGTTGACGGAACTTAATATACTGGATGAATTCGTTGGTCGAAAAAGATTCAACAAGACAAATGTACCCAAGTTCGCTATTTTCATAATAAAACACTGTTCCATTTTAATAATAATAATAATAATAATAATAATAATAATAATAATAATAATAATAATAATAATAATAATAATAATACTAGTAGTAGTTGTAGTAGTAGTAGTAGTAGTAGTAGTAGTAGTAGTAGTAGTAGTAGTAGTAGTAGTAGTAGTAGTAATAATAGTAGTGGTGGTAGTAGTAGTAGTGGTAGTAGTGGTTGTTCTAAGTACGTTGACTGATGTTGTGGAGGGTGAAGCCTAATTTTCCAGCTACCCGTTAGAGCTCCTACAGTAATTTTTTTTCCTGAGGGATTATACTTACTTCAGGTAAAAAAAGAGATAGGCCCTACTACTACTACAACAACTACTACTACTACTGCTGCTGCTACTACTACTACTGCTACTACTACTACTAGTACTAGTACTACTGCTACTACTACTACTACTACTACTACTACTACTACTACTACTACTACTACTACTACTACTACTACTACTACTACTACTACTACTACTACTACTACTACTAATAATAATAATAATAATAATAATAATAATTTTCCTCGGGGAAAAAATAATAATAATAAATAATAATAATTCGATTCATTCTTCTGCTGGCACTTGAAACTCTCAAGTCAATAAAACTAATGTTCTGAAGCAAGCTTAGGCTAACTTCCTACATTAGTCGGCCTAATTTCTTTTACAAAGAAACCGAATATAAACAATAGGACTTTCTGTACGTAACTTCCCCTTCCTTTTCAGAATATCGTTGAGATGAGACTTCTCATTAATTACAGCTCGCAGACTTATACCAACAGACAACACTGCGTATCAGTTTTGATTTCTGGGAAACGAAATGGTTGTAATAACACCGTTGTCTAAGGCTGCATTACAAAACTGATGGACGATATATTACCGCGGCACATAGAGAAATCAGTTTTTATCGTGACGCAATAAGATTCGCAACGGACGAGGAGGTATAGATGTACTGTTGAGGAGGCATCGACGCAGGAGCTCACTGGATGATACGATGTCATCCGATCTGGTTGCCTCATCCTCCGTCGATCTATGCAAATCACGCCTGTAAACAATCCAACGATCAACTTAGACTGCTCCAGGCTGTCAGATGCCGGATGGGCAGAACTACAGCGTCATTCCAGTTTGTTTAGATTCCGAATACCAAGAGTTTCCAGTTGCTTCTGGGAATAGATAATGCAGCGGAACGTGCAGCGACTAGGAAATCCCAGGAGTCTCGAGTTGGTGAGAACTTTTCTCCCGAGCATCCCCAGCGGCATTGTTCCCCGCACTACTGTAATGTATGTGTGAGGCTATCCTAGTGGCGGCGCCGTGTTCAGGACCAAAGGTTTGTGGTTCGGCTATTCTCGGGCTCAAGGCGTGGTGTAAAGACTCGAGAGAAGTATGAAGTATGAGTGAAGGGAATCGTTCAACTGTTAAGTGTGCAGGAGCCAGTCAGTGGCGACTTAACCAACTATTTAGGTTTGCTTAGACTTTTTTTATCAACTCTAACATCATTCAGATTAGCGAGAAGCACACTTGTGAGATTCTTAGAAGACGTTACAGAAATTTCCAGTTATAAAATAAATAATTCTTTACTTGGAGCACTCTTTCGGCAGTCGAACCACACGAATCATGCACATTCGATTATCCTTCTACAGGGTGTAACAAACTGTTGTGCATCGGTGGTAGAACTCTCACACACTCCGACATAAGACACGTTCAATGAAGGTTCGAGTATGAAGAAACAAGAAACATATCTTTAAGAACTGAATACAATACAAAACAATACAACTGACTCTTTACTAATGACCCCACCCTACAAAGTTCAGCAGGCAACACCGAAGCCGGGCAATAAGTAAGTAAGTGGGTTATTCGCAACAAAATAAAGGACTATCACAACATCAACACTTATACAGTGGCACGCTACCGGTGAAGTGTCATAGGACTCATCTCGCCGGTCGCCCAAATAATACAAATCAAATCGTATGCTCGTAATAACAAAACACTCGACACCTTCACACAACACTTACTAATAACAGTCATAGCACCAACAATCACCATTGCTAATAACAGTCATAGCATCAACAATCACCATTTCTAATAGCAATCATAGCACCAACAATCACCATTGCTAATGGCAATCGCAGCAGCAACAATCACCATTGCTAATAGCAATCGCAGCACCAACAATCACCATTGCTAATAGCAATCGCAGCAGCAACAATCACCACTGCTAATAGCAATCATAACAACAACAATCACCATTGCTAATAGCAATCATAGCACCAACAATCACCATTGCTAATAGCAATCATAGCACCAACAATCACCATTGCTAATAGCAATCGCAGCAGCAACAATCACCATTGCTAATAGCAATCGCAGCACCAACAATCACCATTGCTAATAGCAATTGCAGCAGCAACAATCACCATTGCTAATAGCAATTGCAGCACCAACAATCACCATTGCTAATAGCAATCGCAGCACCAACAATCACCATTGCTAATAGCAATTGCAGCAGCAACAATCACCATTGCTAATAGCAATCGCAGCACCAACAATCACCATTGCTAATAGCAATTGCAGCACCAACAATCACCATTGCTAATAGCAATTGCAGCACCAACAATCACCATTGCTAATAGCAATCGCAGCACCAACAATCACCATTGCTAATAGCAATTGCAGCACCAACAATCACCATTGCTAATAGCAATCGCAGCACCAACAATCACCATTGCTAATAGCAATTGCAGCACCAACAATCACCATTGCTAATAGCAATTGCAGCACCAACAATCACCATTGCTAATAGCAATCGCAGCACCAACAATCACCATTGCTAATAGCAATTGCAGCACCAACAATCACCATTGCTATTCAGTAAGAAAGGAAACATCCTCCGCAGCCTGACCATCGATTGATGTCTTGGACATCATTATAAAACGGCGCTATAGAAGTCATTAGATTAGATTAGATTAGATTAGGAAACAATGTCGTTTAAGTACCACGAACAGACAGGAAGAGGTCAGGCTGGAACCTCAACGTGTCTTTGCAATGGCCACAAAGGCAGCTTTTCCGACGTACACGGGTTAAATGTAATCCAGGATTACATTAGAGGTCGGTGGATTTCCAATGTTTGGGATTAGTAATCTTAGACGGTGGAAATCCACCGACCAGGCTAGCAATTAACAGCTCGCTCTCTGTCTTTCTCACTCTTTCTATATGTCTCTCTCTTTCTCACACTCTCTGTCACTCTCTCTCACACTCCCTCTATCTCCCTCCCTCTCCCTTTCTCACTCTCTCTCCCTCTCTCACTCTCTTTCTCACTCTCTCCCTCTCTGTGTCTCTATCTATCTAGGCCTATCTATCTAGGCCTATCTATCTAGGCCTATCTATCTATCTATCTATCTATCTATCTATCTATCTATCTATCTATCTATCTATCTATCTATCTATCTATCTATCTATCTATCTATCTATCTATCTATCTATCTATCTATCTATCTATCTATCTATCTATCAATCTATCTATCAATCTATCTATCAATCTATCTATCTATCTATCTATCTATCTATCTATCTATCTATCTATCTATCTATCTATCTATCTATCTATCTATCTATCTATCTATCTATCTATCTATCTATCTATCTACCTACCTACCTACCTACCTACCTACCTACCTACCTACCTACCTACCTACCTACCTACCTACCTACCTACCTACCTACCTACCTACCTACCTACCTATCTATCTATCTATCTATCTATCTATCTATCTATCTATCTTTTTCTTTTTCTCTTTCTCTTTCTCTGTCTGTCTGTCTGTCGGTCTCTCTCTCTCTTTCTCTCTCAATGTGGCCTCAAATTGTTCTGTCTTGAGGTCTTCTTTCAGACAGTGTGGAGACAAATGTCAGCAATCATCAGATCCTACTCGACGACTCTAGTTCATGTGGTCCCAGGTCGACCGCGTGGTCTTTAACAATCCTCTGGCGGATAGTTCATAGCGGTCCCCAGGGCTCATCGGCGGACCTCATCCGAGGAAGCTCAATCTACGCTTCCGTAACGCAACACTACATAAATGTAATGTAACACTATAAAATGTAATGTAACACACTATAAATGTAATGTAACACTAAAAATGTAATGTAACACACTATAAATGTAATGTAACACTATATAAACACTATATATAACACCTTACTTATTTTCTTTTCCTTGAACTGCCTCACATGTACTATGTGCTGCTTCACTGCTATGATGCTGTTGTTGTTGGGAACAATAAAAAATGAAAAGAAAAAAAATGTAATGTAACACTATGGAAATGTAATATTACACTATGTAAATAAGTGAATTTTGTTAATTCGTACCACACAATATATGTATCTCTCTATCCATGAATGCTTTGGATAGTGCGCTGGAAATCCTCCGTATGTTGACGAACTCTCAAGTCAGCGGAAATGATTTACATCCGTTCTAATTACTGGAAGAGCTCTTTAGAACCGAACCTCGTTATAGACCTGACAAGATAAATCACTAGAGGAGAGCACAACGTTAGGGCCAGAGTGTAATTATTACTGCAGGGGATGTTGGTCGAGCTTAATGACTGGCCTTGAATTCCGGACCAAGGCTTCGTATCAGCGATCGTGCCAGCCTTTACACTAACCATGAACTCCTCCTATGTGGATGTATATGAGTTCATGACAGTAACCTTCACTCTCAAGCCTCAGCCTCCCAGGCGTACACCTGGTCGTAATTCTAATTGCAGACTTTGTAGGTGAACGGTACCAGAAGCGAGGTCAGCATCTATAAAATATGCATGCAATGCGGATGACGATATCCTGCCAACATTTCCATGCCCATTAGAAGGAATCCAAACCGTCTCTATGCGGGCACCATATGGAAATATAATGGGTGCCATATGGGATACCATGTGGGCACGCTGATAGGGAAAGGAAAAGTAGGAGAATGATAAAAGAATTGGGAAGTCTCAGAAGCATATACACGAATTATTTATTTCACTGGAGCATCATAATGAACACATTGATGTCTCCTTGTTCAAAGCTGCAATAGCAACATCATCTCAAAATATCGTATTCCGCGAATACGTAAGAAGCGAGCTGTAATGTGATACGATTCAACATAAGCTTGCAAATCTGCTGGATATTTACACGGTGTCCAGTTAAAAGAACCATAGGATAAACCACAATAACTGAAGTGTAGCCTCAGAATTTTATTTCTCAATACATTTCAGAGACCCGGTTAACGCCAGTCGTTTGCGGGAGTTTGCTGGGTCTGCCAAGTGTCCACCATTTCTCTGGAATTTCTTTCAGCAAATGTCTTGCAGCAGAATTCTTTTTCTTCAGATGATGGCGAAAAAGCAAAAGAAGAAGCTTCTTTAAGAAAGGAGCTTTTATTTCAATTTAATTGATCCTTAATTCGATTGATAATTCAACTGATCCTCTTGACTCGCCTTGAATTCAAGTTTTGACATCTGGCATGTTAATCTCATATATTATTCATTCATTCATTCATTCACAATTCATTTAAATTCATTATACTGGCTCAGCCTATTCAAATTTGCCCATGGCTCCTTTTCCCGGACACAGTGTAGGTCTATATATCCAAAAAATCATCCCTTACAGATCCATTTATAGGTATCGCCTAGAACTGAGAAGAAACGAGAACGACATATATAGCTGTGTGAATAACGGCCACCTGTAAGACTTATGTCGATTCAAACAATACGAATTGTCTTACATCTAAGGTAGGAGCTACCTTAGATGTAAGACAAAAGGTCGGCTACCTTAGATGTAAGACAAAAGGTAGGCTACCTTAGATGTAAGACAAAAGGTAGGCTACCTTAGATGTAAGACAAAAGGTAGGCTACCTTAGATGTAAGACAATTCGTATTGTTTGAATCGACATAAAAACAAATCTAGTCGGAAGATTCTGTCATGTCGTTATCAAAGCATTCGCGGCATCAGGCAAAGGTATCTTCAAAGCAGAACTGCATTCCCTACCATCACTATTCACAAGGTTCAGTGACTTCAGTCGAAATCCACCACGAGATCAGCTAACCAGCTAACTGCAGCAGATTAGCAGGGTTGTAGTGGTAAAATTAGAGGTGAGTACACGCTACCGGTTAGTTTTCCGAAACAAATTAGAGGTGAGTATACGCTTCATTATTTTGTGAGTATACGCTACAGTATTCTAATTTATAATATAAATATTTTGTGAGTTCAGTATATGGTCTCTAGAGGTGAGTACACGCTGTATACCCGCGTATACCCTCAACAACAGCCCTGCAGATTAGTAATCTAAAAAGTACGAGGACTGTATCCACCCCTGGACCAAGTCAGAGAAGAGGATAAGGGGACACAAACTGAACAAACATCGCAGCCTTAAACGAATACCGTCTTGGTGCTAGATATTGTATCATTGTATATCCAGGTTCAGGGTGTTAAGGTCCTGTAGATTGTCTTAGCTAAACGATGGGTGGAGGACGCGGTGGTTTAATGGTATGTTCGGTGCCTTGTAACCGTAGGGTCGCAGGTTCGAATCTACCTCTGGCCGCTGCGTATCGACCCATGCGCCATCGATGTTCTGTCGTATGGTCGTGTGCATTTCTGAACTCTGTAAGGAGGGCAATATCAAAATACAGTTGTATTGTGTTGTAGACAATGTCCCACAGTTAAAGTTGTCAATTAATTGAACAACTCAGGAGCCACAAACGACTGTGAGGTTGATAGACAGCACTGGGAGGAAGATGCTACGAATTGAAAGAAATTGCGATTGTATCCCTGCACTAAAATAACAGAGTTTAACCTCAAACGTCCTCTGCCTGAAATACTCGACACTCTACTAATCTTTGGCCTATGGACGGGAAGGGGAGGACAAAAACAAAGCTCAAAGTCTGACAGACACACAGACAAACAGGTAGGCTACCTTAGACAGACAGACAGACAGACAGGAATAGTTAGCAAGGAATGTGCAACATTAGTCGACGCGGCTGCATACCTTTCGCCAGCGCGGTAGTAGTTGCAGGTGGCGACTGTTTGAGTCGTATATAATACTGCAGAGTGATCGGCAATGTAGATTCCTGAAGGATGTGAAATCGATCGCGTAGAATGTGCCTTAGTCAGTAAAACACCGAGAAATACCGATTGATCAGCTCACCTGCCATTGCCTTTCTGGACATCGGACGAAGAGTCATCTGGATTTTCGAGGAAGAAGGACACCCGGTCGACCATCGAGTCCTCCTCTCCAGCCTGTTCCTCCTCCTCTTCCTCCTCTCTCTCGAGCACGGAAGGGATCCGCCGATTGTCCGGACTGCACCTCGAGTACTGCGAGAGCAAGTCCATGTGGCCCGGACCGAGGTCTATGTCCGGTAGCGAGGTACTGCGCGGGTGGCTGTTGGACCGGCCACGGTGGCAGTTGGTTTGGTTGCGCTCCGTCTCGAGCTGGTCGACCCTTTCCTTTTCCCTCTTCTCCTCATCGTCTACCAGTCTGTCCTCTGTCGGACTGTTGGCCTTGTTCGACCTGAACTTGGACGGAAGGAAGTCGAACCACTGAGGAGGGGACAACGATCCGCGCCGTCTCTTCCGCGTCTCCTCCCGACGCGTCGGGGCGCCGGTGGCATCGGAGGCGACGGTGGTGTTGGCGACGCCCTTGAGGGGTGGATTGTAGCGCATCTGGGCGTGCGAGGCTCGACGGGCGCTTGGAGGAGGCCGCGGTCGGTTGCTACTGTCGATGCTGGTGCTTCTTAGCGACCGTCCCACGGCCGCCTTGCGGAACTGTTCGCGCGCCTGAGGGTCGTAGATCGGCATCGGCGGGGGCTCCTCCTCGTACGAGACGCGGCACCGCGGCGGACGGGGCTGGCTGCCCGGGGGCTCGGCTGGTCCATGCGGCGACAATGCCTCGGGCCGCTGAGGGGCATCAAAAACACGCTTTCCCCCCTCTCCCCTGTCGGAATTAAACCCGCAACATTCACAAACCAACGCCCGCTGCCAACGGCTGCTCTTTCACAAAACACAACATTTACACGACGCTCCACTTCACCCTTAGACCCTCTGACGAGTTGTCTCTCACGGCGATCCAAACGCCAGATCCTACAGAGCTTCAGATCTAATCAGGTTAATACTAAAAACGCCTCTAGCGCATCACCTACCGATAGCCATTGCAGAATCATTCAAATTAAGTCCAAATGCCTCGAAGTCTGAACTACCGTAAACCAACTGAACATTCGTACATCTTCCGACTCCAAAAGCCTTTTCAAAGTGTGGCGCTAACTTATCCTCCCTTGACCAGAACAAAGTCTGGTCGACCTGACTCGATAATAATTCTCCTAGTGTCTTGCGATTGCGCCGCGGATATTAACTGCGACTCTCCGAGAACTCACGGTTCCTCCACAGCAGAGCATCTTAGACGAACGCTGCTCGCGTACGCCTCCGAGCGCGTACAGATCTGTATGTACACGCGTCCGCGGTGTGCACACATACACCGCATTCAGTGTTGAGATGAACGTCGGCGTAGCGGAGGATAGACGAACATACTGCCAAACCAACCCACCGGATAACATCAGGTAAAGGGAAATAATATTCCACACGTTCTATTATTGGCCGCGGCCAGGTCTATTTTCGACGAACTCCAACTGGCTCTCCGGCGGCGGGCGGGCGGGCAGCGGCGGCGGAGGCGAGCCATGCGGAGGAGCTTGACGTTGAGAGTCCGACCGAGGCTCGTCCGGTGGGAAAGGCGGTATAGTAGGCAGGAAATTACGCTACTTGGGAACTGCGTGCACGCTACGGAAGCACGCAGAGGAAACGCCGCGTGGTTTGGGGGTACCTACGTCATGGGAGGATGCCAACGGTGGCGAGGTTGATGAACCTTTCGACAAGCATCGATCCTACTGGCGGTTTTTTGTTTATTTAGCAAATCTGGGCTAACGAACTGAATGCTACACATCGACTGTGGCACACATGGGCGACGATCCCGGGGGGGGTCGAGGGGACAAGCCCTACCTTTAACAGTGGGGGACACAGTGTACGGTTCCCCCAGATTTTGAAGGAACACCAAAAGAAGGTCACACATTTCTTTTTTGACCAGATCAGTTCAAAAGTGTCCCTTGTCCCTCCCACCTGGCAAACAAGATCGCCGCCAGTGATAGCAAAACACATGGGGTACATTGGCTAGCAATTACTGTTATTAGTATTAATGAGCAACTGCTATGGCGCCAATGTCTAACGCAAAAGGTATCAACCGATGGCGTACCAAACCCAAGCCATAATCAGGTCAACATCCAGTTGAGCAATCCGCCAAGACAGAGATAGAAAGAGAGACAGACAGACAGAGAGTCAGACAGACAGACAGAGACAAAGAGCCAACGGTGTTTACTGTATAGACTGTTTACTGCAATTTGAAGAAGATAAAACCAAAGTATACAGAACAATACGACAAAAGTGACTGAGCGGTACGAACAGATCCAGGGAGAGATCAGAGGAAAAGACCGTGGAGGAATAAAAGAAAACAGTGTTTAACGAAAGCTGAAATATAAAGGAACCGTTTCGCAAGATGGTTTTCATTGCACCATTCCGTTGAAGCTTCAGCCCTGTACTCATCTGGGGCTGGCATAACATAACATAACATAACATAACATAACATAACATAACATAACATAACAAGGGTTTAAGTGGTTCAGAAGACATGTAGTCTGTGTTAGATCACTGGAGATTAAAACTGAAAAGACTATACTTGCAAAATTCTTATCCTGAGATGCCTTGTCCTATCCTTATCTCGCTTCGCCATGGCAGTTGTGGCCCCATACCTGCTCTTGCATGGTATAGGTCGATTCCATTAAATTTTAAGGAAGAGTTAAGGGTTAAGGTCAGCAGTTTCAATATTAAAGAAGACATCGATCTTTGTTCTCGTCGTGTTATTCGCAAGATTGCGCCTGAGTTCACACATATCTATTGTTCCTATGCAGTTCGCCAGAGAACTCTGTGTTCATCATCATGTAACAACGGTTCTTGGGCACTCAGTTCGGCTCCAAATTCCCTCAGCAGGCTCGGACCCGAAGTAGTTGGATTACAACCCAGCGCGATACCGAATGGATCACCGTGCTGGATATCACCTTTACTTTTGACTGTATTGTCTACTGTATTGGAAAAATAGATTTTCTCGAAACACAAATAGCCGTGTTCGTCCATCCATCCATCCATCACTCCATCTATCCTTCCATCCATCCGACCATCCATCCATCCGACCATCCATCCATCCGACCATCCATCCATCCATCACTCCATCACTCCATCCATCCATCCATCCATCCATCCATCCATCCATCCATCCATCCATCCATCCATCCATCCATCCATCCATCCATCCATCCATCCATCCATCCATCCATCCATCCATCCATCCATCCATCCATCCATACATCCATTCATCCATCCATCCATCCATCCATCCATTCATCCATCCATCTATCCATCCATCCATCCATCCATCACTCCATCCATTCATCCATCCATCCATGCATCCATCAATCCATCCGTCGATCCACTCATCCATCCATCCATCCATCCATCCATCCATCCATCCATCACTCCATCACTCCACCCATCGAACAGTGGGCCAGAGAACGACAGGAAAAGTCCGAAGTTGTCTCCTCTGGTCTTCCGTAGGCTACGATCTTTGAAGAAGGAGTTGAACATATGTCGGACTCCCCTTAAACAGCAAAACAAAGACGACACGATGAGGATGAGGAGGGCTGGCTGCGATTGGCCCTTAGAGCCCCTCGTCCGTCGTCGAACTCCCACACGCCCCGCCCCCGTCAAGAGGTCAACGAAAGAGTTCGATTTTATCGGTGGTCGATCGCTGAATAGGTATAGGCCGACTGTTCAGGTGAGGCTGATGACGTTGGGTCGGATGAACGGATTGAGTGGATTTCGATGAAAGACAGACGCACGACATCCTCGACATTAGACAACCAATAACGACAGCACCAGACAGACGGACGGACAGACAGACAGACAGACAGGAATGGAATGGACTGACTGACCGACATATCAAAACACTCTTGACTACCCTGCCTCATTCGAGCACCCTACCGTCAGTCTGTTCGTCCCTACATCCATCCATCCCTCAATCATTCCATCGATCCATCGATCCATCCACCCACCAAATCCAACCACCTTACATCCATTCCTCCATCCAGCCACCCAATGCACCCACCTTCCATCCCTCCCTCCCTCCATCCACCCACCCACCCAATCCACCCATCCATCATCCATCCATCCATGCATCCAATCCACACACCTTCCATCCATCCCATGATCCCTCCATCCATTCACCCACCCAATCCAACCACCAACCCATCATCCATCCATTCATCCATCCATCCATCCATGCACCCAATCCACTCACCTTCCATCCATCCCTCCATCCATCTACCCACCCTCCAATCCACCCACCTTCCCTCCATCACTCCATCCATCTACCCACCTTCCCAATCCACCCACCCACCTTCCATCCATCTCTCCATCTCTCCATCCATCCACCCACCCAATCCACCCACCATCCATCCATCCATCCATCCATTCATCCATCCATCCACCCAATCCACTCACCTTCCATCCATCCATCCATCCATCCTTCCATCCATCCACCCACCCAAGCCACCCACCTTCCCTCCATCCCTCCATCCATCCATCCACCCACCCAATCCACTCACCTTCCATCCATCCATCCATCCATCCTTCCATCCATCCACCCACCCACCCAAGCCACCCACCTTCCCTCCATCCCTCCATCCATCCATCCACCCACCGAATCCACCCACCTTCCATCCATCATGCCGTTGATGAATAGAGGTAAGCTACCGACACAAAGACGTGTTTATCCCCGTGAAACTCCAACAAAGAGATTGATAGAAAGAGAAAGAGAGAGAGACAGACAGACAGACAGACAGACAGACAGACAGACAGACAGACAGAGACAGAGACAGAGACAGAGAGACAGAGAGACAGAGAGACAGAGAGAGGGCTGGTGAGGGAGAGAGAGACTGAATCCGCGAAGAATAGAGACGGAATTCTCTGCCCAACGGAACAACAGCCGGCGACAGACGCAACGAAAATGATGAATCTGTACAAGTGTTGACAAAGCGATAGTAACTAGACGCGTACAGATCGTTGTCTGTCAGATTATTTATGTAGCGTATATATACTTGGACTATGCTCCTACCTTGTTTATGTACAGGCCTGACAAAATACGACAAATACTTGGAGACACACAGACCGCCAGTTAGAAAGACAGACGGACAGACAGAAAAGGAACGAGAGAGTGCATGGTTGGGAGTGTCCGTATGTATGTGCGCG
The DNA here is from genome assembly GCA_963556255.1 of Allolobophora icterica. Classification (NCBI taxonomy): domain Eukaryota; kingdom Metazoa; phylum Annelida; class Clitellata; order Crassiclitellata; family Lumbricidae; genus Allolobophora; species Allolobophora icterica. The sequence continues at coordinate 13,634,942 of OY744616.1, forward strand.
TGTGTGTCAGTCTGTCAGAGAAAGACAAAGATAGATAGGCAGGCAGACAAACATGCAGACAGATGTAGGCAGACAGACAGACAGACAGACAGACAGACAGACAGACAGACAGACAGACAGATAAAGACAGAGAGATGTGAGTTAAATTGTCTCGCCCCATCAGATGAGTTCAAGAGAGTCATCTCACTATGCTTCCTAATCCTAACACTTCAGACGACAACTCAAATAACAACATCTGGTGAAGGGTCAGCTTCGCAACCGTCAACGGCATCAGCCAATCAATTCAACGACACGACCGTAGGTCCCCCTCCCTACCCCCCCCCACGCCCATGATGACGCGAAGTCGACATGGATCGAACTAAGTTGCAACCGTTGAATGTCTGTGGCCGTTATCAGCTGCGGATTCACGTGGGCGAAGTCCACGTAAGTTCCTCTTAAACTGACGTTTCTCCGAAGTATTGTGTCTTCCATTCTCAACCTCCCTGCCAGTATGCACATATTGAGCACTGCATTGAATTGTATCTAGGAATTTATAAAGCGTCTCTCGCAGAATAACTATTCAGAGGCGCTCTCGGCACTGAAGCTCCGGGGAAAGATAAATTGCCTTTAGGGAACGCGAGACCGATGAGGAAAAGCCAGTCATTAGTTTGGCCCTGAGCAAAGAGGGAAGGTCATTCCTGATCGTGGGACCCACTACAGGAACGCCCGGTGCTGGGCCAAGGCAGTTTGAGCCCTTGGAACAAAAAGATCAGCCGATTCACAGAGCGTAATGGACGAGAAGAAGATGCAGATAGCGGCTTTCGTATGTGGGACCCGTGTAGAGTCCATATGGGTTCGTTCTAATGCCCTTGAAAATGCTGGCAGAGAGGCTTAAGCTAGAACATACCACTTCACCTTCTGAACTGCACACCTGGATCCTTACCTTAATAGTGAAAAATCGGTCTTGATGAATTCATTACATACTATAGCATCTCAGAAACTTACAGAGCTTCGTTAGTATTATATTTTTGCTAGTCTTAACAATTACGATTACAATAGGCACGAGTAGGCTAACTGACCGGTTGCTCGATCTTGCATGAGGAGGGCGACCGGTCAATGTATGTATGAAGGGTGCCGTGCATTAACGGTGGCGAGAACGTTGAAAGCAGTCAGTGATTGGTAGCGTGATTGAGAGTGTTAAGTAGACGTTTGCGCATTAGATGCGTTTTTAAAGTTAAGTCTGCGAAACAAGGATCTGTGTGACGTATGCGTAGATGAGAGTTTTAGATGTGTAAGTTAATGACACATGATAAGTTTTATTGAACTATTGGACTTTTTTGTTTCATGTAATAATACATCAAAACTTAGAGACCGTGTGTCTTGTTTATTGTTCCGCTGCGATACTTATAGGACCCTAGCAATCTGGTGGTAAATTGACAGCGTTGAGTCCGAACTTTGGTCTGGTGAACATCGAAAAGTCTTTTGACGTAAGGTTTAATTGACTCATGACGTGTTAGCTGGTAATTAAGAGAGGATTATAAAGCTTCGTTAAAATTATTTTTCGGGTGTCCTATGTGGGAGAGCTCCTGGATAGTGTTCTTAAGTAGCCTACAATACAATACAATACAATACAATACAATACAATACAATACCCCTGTATTTAATATCGACCTCATTCTAAAGTTCAAAAGTGTACACGACTATACAACAGAACATCGATAGCGCTGAGCAATTGAGCGAAGGACTTGCTCAAGGTCCCTACACAGTAACTGCCTCGGGGTAGGCTCGAACCCGTATACTAGCTCGATCCGCGTTACCAAGAGCACTCTAACCAATGGGCCAACAGCCCAACAGGCGCTATATAACTAACAAATGCAATACAATACAGGGCCGTAGCCAGGATTTTGTTTCGGGGGGTGTTTTCTGTTTCGGGGGGTGTTTTCTCGTCCTCGAGCAAGCCGAAATGAAACCGAGTCAACCGACCAAGGGGTTTGTCGTTAGTAAATGCATTATTTTATTTTTACATTATTTAATTTGGGGGGTGTTTAAACACCAAAACACCCCCTAGCTACGGCCTTGATACAATACAATGTCAAACCACAGCACTGAACAGACTAGGCCTATTCATCTCCTCTATAATAGCCACTATGCTCATTTTGACCTTGTCTTTTTACAGTGGTTTTACATTTTGCTTTCGCTTCAGAACTAAACGAATGAGCAATAAATCCAGACATCGCCACAGTATACCGTCTTCACAGAACGACCTTGATGGGTGCAGTATGTTATTAGGTGGGAAGGAGGGTAGAGAGAGTTTCGATCCCGTCTCGATCAAATGGCCGGCGCGGGGCGAGGGAAGGGGACCTATCCTGTTTGCACCTGTGTCCCTGGACGGGCCTCTCATCCCCGAAACAGCTGACCGTTAAATAGTTCCTGAGAGGTTTTTATGATCGTTTTTACAGTACAGCTCATCAGAGGAATCTCTTCATGGAACAAACGAACATTCAGCTGTTACGGCCATATCGCACTTGCTGACCTATACCCATCCAGAGCAGAGTAAGCAGAGGAAGAAGATCTCCTGGAGATAGTTATTACATCGTACCAACCCAATGATGTGTACCGCTTTTTGCCTTCTTCCTTCCTCTTCTCTCTTGTTCTGTTATGTTCTGTTCTCTCTCAATATTCAGTTTTGAACCTATCTGACAATAACTTTCATTCAGTTCTGAACATATCTGACAACAACTTGTCATATTTTTCATAATATTTTCCTTTTTGAATTCATGTAAAATTCTGTTCTTACTTTTCACATTTTCCATATTAAAGGAGTAAAGGAATATTTTCTTATTATTGCAGGGGGTAATGGCAGGGGTGAAGTATCCTATAGGGGTATTGGCAGAGGGTAATGGCAGGGTGTAATGTCCGGGGAGCAATGTCCTGATCCCCATCACACGTATGATTATACTTAGTTGAATACTTGCATAGCGTCATCTAAGTTCTACTGAACATTTCGAAAATGCTTCTGCTAAACTAAATGATGCCAGAGTTCCAGTGCCGGATTTAGACATGGTGAGGCCCTAAGCTTGGAGGCCTCTTGTTAAAACTTGCACCAGAAGGTCTCACAAAACTTGAAAACATATACGCCGGTTATTTATTTAACAGCAAAGCATTAAGCGAAAAATTCAAATTATTTTCAAAGGAATGCATTCACTCAGGCGAAATGGAATTTGCTACACGAGCCATTTAAGAAGATTATACATAATATATATATATATATATATATATATATATATATATATATATATATATATATATATATATATATATATATATATATATATATATATATATATATATATATATATATATATATATATATATATATATATATATATATATATATATATATATATATATATATATATATATATATATATATATACAGCACACAACATTTTTTTAAAGTCCCCCCAAAAAATTATAATTTTTTTAGGCCCCTGCGGATTGTGAGGCCGTAAGCTGTAGCTTTTTTAGCTTATAGGTAGAGACAGTAGAGTTCGTTCAGTACGACAGGTTCGTCTGCGTTAGTCTATGTTCACCGATGATACGACAGTGTCGATGTTGGACCTTGTTGGTAGACTCTCGCAGACTCATAGAACCCGAACACCGTAGTCTCTTACAAGATTGACAGTTGACGTCATTCTTGGACTATTCGGAGTTCCTCGTCTGGCTTATCTTGAGGATGAAGTATGGCGACGGTCGGTTAAAGCGCTCGAAACACACGGTAACCTCACCGCCTGGCTTTCCCCGCGGGAAAGACGATGGTACAGCACGTTACCAGGTCAGTGTATTCGTCAGTAGCCGGAACATTTTTTCGCCGAAAAGACGAATTTCCCTCTGAAGTTCGTGGTTCGCCGTAAAATCCGTCTTCAAACAAGACTTAAATGATAAACTATAGTGAAGGAGTAGAGTTTGGAAGTTCAGCCAACTTCTGTTTTTGCGTTCCGAAGTTGTTACTCTACTAAGTGCTTAGAATTCAATTGAGATTTCTCACGGCATTCAGGCGCCATACAATTAACACCAGCGTGGTCAGATCAGTGATCACTCTTCTTAATAATTGGTCTGCCTATGCATGGAGCGGCATGCAATAATTTGTGTTGCACTTGCACAGTGTCGAGCGGAGAATGTCAATGTAACGTTAATGTAAGTCTATGAAATAATATATAATAATATAATATAGTAATATATTCGTTTAATATCTTCAAACTGACAATAACGCAGCATGATTACAAATCAGTATGAACGGATGATCACAAGTTATTACAGGAGTCGAATTTAACTGTATACGGCATCCATGCAAGGCGCCCATCACGTCCTACATCTCATTTTTAACAACGCGCCATCTCGCGAATGAAAATAGGTTGAGCGGACCTTTTTTTTTATTATCTCAGCACAACAATACCACGTCAGGAAGATCAGCTCATACACCAGCGCTGTATAAAATCAAGTCAACAGAATCCAGATTGTTAGTCGAGTTTCAGTGCCAGGTCAGAATTTACGGTGGGATAGTGATTTCCATGGCGTCCGTTTAATACACGGGAATCGGCGATTCTACGGAGCTTCTCATTCGGTGAACGCAAACGCGTATTGCCAAAGAACTAATAGACCTATTCAAATTTGAAATGATAATTTGCGGAACCATTTCACGGGCGCTTCGTAATCGTATTCTCGAAATTTTTAAAGCGTTACTTAAAAGCAGGGACACCAGCTTATTCACGAGCGTTGCGTCGTGTCAGAGAGGTTGTCCAGAAATACCAAGCGAAGGTCCAAGTCCGGTTGCCAGGAAACCAAAAGATAAAGGAGCTGGTTGAAGAAGACAGAGGAGCTGGTTGAAGAAGACAGAGGAGCTGGTTGAAGAAGACAGAGGAGCTGGTTGAAGAAGACAGAGGAGCTGGTTGAAGAAGACAGAGGAGCTGGTTGAAGAAGACAGAGGAGCTGGTTGAAGAAGACAAAGGAGCTGGTTGAAGAAGACAAAGGAGCTGGTTGAAGAAGACAAAGGAGCTGGTTGAAGAAGACAAAGGAGCTGGTTGAAGAAGACAAAGGAGCTGCTTGGGAACAGTCGAAGAGCTTAACTGTGATATAATAATCGTAGGCCTACAATTGAATTTGCGAATGAATCTTTTAGAGAACTTCCACTAAGCACGAGACGGCATCCAATTATAACCAACTAATCATGCACAAATCGTACACTGCAGCCAGTGCCGGATTTAGACGGTGAGGTCCTAAGTTATATAAAGCTTGGAGGGCCTTGTTAAAAAGAATTACACCGGAAAGTCTCACAAGACTTGAAAACATACATATGCCCTTTTAATTATTTACTAGCAAGGCATTTAAAGTTAAAAATTCAAATTTTCAAATGAATGCATTTACTCAGGCGAGATGGAATTTCTTACACAAGCCGTTTTAAAAAGGTTCCACATCAGGCATGAGCAACTTCTTTTAACAGAGGGCCGCCCTAAGATTTTAAGGGGCCGTATGCCAATCGCGGCCTAATTTTTGCAGATTTATTTGCCCCAGAAAATGAGACAACATCAATTTTATTCAAACTAAATTATGCAGAATTATCTTTACGGTTAAACTTAAAGTTTAAAGTAAATTAAGAGAATTGTTATGATCAAAACATAATTATCCAAAACTATAAAACTGTTAGTCTGTACAATATATCCATTTGGTTGGTGTGCTATATTTAGTTACTAATGTAAGATCTGACACTTCATTTCACGGCACAAATCCGGAATGTGTGCTTTAATGTTCGAAGTGGCAATTCGAAGTTCATTGGAAAGATTGTCATCTGTTAGTCTGCATCTGTTTTTGCATTTTGTTAGTTTATGCATCTTTGAGAAGAACTGTTCACAAATATAAGTTGCGAACGTATACCCACTCTGTGGTTTTGTTTCATGCAGAGAGTCATTGACTAGATTAAAGGCCGGATTCTTAATAAATAAGAAACAGGTGCTTCAATGTCGGCCTAACTATACGCGCGTACTCTGGCAGTGCCAGTCCCGTCTGGATAAGGGAGGAGGGCGACGCTAATGATCTTTGCTATCACACAGTTCGTTGAACTTAAACTACTAATGTCTGCCTACTTAGAGAAATCCAGACATTCATGTAGGCCGGATGAAAGGTTCCAAGGTGCCAGGTACAATGCTTATTTAAAAGACATGTAAAGGGCCGGTTCAAAGGTACCCGGGGGCCGGACCTGGCCCGCGGGCCGTATGTTGCCCACCTCTGTTCTACATAATATACTAATAAAATTCTAAAAAGCCCCTCCCCAAGAAAACACTTAAGTTTTTAGGCCCCATAGGCTCCGAAAATTATAATTTCTGTACTTAATTTTTCGTTTTGCATTTTGTACTTTCTAACTTCGTGGTGAATAAACGTGAGGTTCTAAGCTGTAGCTTTTTAGCTCCTATGCCTAAATCCGGAACTGACTGACAGACTGCTGCTCTACTTTGCCTCAGTTTTGTTTCAGGCAACACGGAGTCCTGTGGGTGCAGACGATTTTGAGAAGCGAGCCGAGAATGCTAGGAATTCTGTAGGTGAAAAATCGTCCTCCGGCGAAAAACAGATAGAAATATAAACATTATAGGGCCTATATCTGCGCTTAATGCACAAAGTCGCCAAGCGCTTCCAAATGTGTGTGTCCGTCCGTCTTTCGAACTGGTTGTGTGGGCGTGCGGATATATCTGTGTGGGTTGGTCGGGGGAGGATGGAGTCGTTCCTTGGGCGGGTTTGGTATCCATCAATTTGCACAGTCATCGGCGGCGGCATCAGGCACATAAAATAACTGCCCACGGTAGTTTTTCTATATGTTTGCCTGATCGCTAAACACGATTATCTTTTGCGATCCGGTGCATCCTTGTCGACAGATTATACTTGAGAACAGCTCATGTTTTCCGTGTATCTTAATTCGGTTGTTTTTATATCGGCCGAATAATTATGCATGTACAAGATTTTTACATTTCTAAGCTCATTTTTCTTGCTGAAACCAGTTAAAGAATAAAAGTCCATAGTGGCAGGGACGTCTATCCCCCCAAAGTTATTGGAGTAACTTCCCCTCCCCTCCTCTTTCCCCTTCCCTTCCTTCCCCCATTAATGATGGCCCCTACACTGACAGATCTCCCCCTTATTTTTTGGATGGAGCTTTTGCTCCAAAGGCTTCTATGGAGTAGACGCCCTGTATATCGGAACGTTGGGGGAGGTGTTTCTCCTGGTCTTCGGACTTAAATTGAACCGGTAATGGACGAAGCATTTGCAAGGTCCTGGACACGGGGCTAACGAACCGCAGAACTTGCCGTTTAATTACTTCTATTAACTAAGCTTAATTAGTGCACCTGTGAATAAGCTTGCTAGCACGACTTCGCTTTTTTAGCGTTGTTTATAGGCCTATAAATCTCGACGTTACGTTTACGTTCGCTTCTCTGCATGCGGGGTCTAAACGAGCTGGGTGTCGAAAATTTTACAGAATACCAATTAACGTACACGAACGCAAGTCAAAATCTAATGTTGTTAATATAGCCTATGTTACTGTACATACGAAAACGCTAAGCTGGGGATCAAGACCTGACCCCCAACATCTTTTCAGTTAATTAACTGAGGGGGTTAGAAGAAGAGCTAAATGGTTACATCCCCAGCTCCTCTGACAACTTAGGCCTAAATACTGAGAATATTTACCACGTGGAACGTTGGCTGGGTGCGGAGGCGTGAAATGCTTGATTCGCAGCAATAAACTGGATCTCCCTCCATTCAATAATTTGGACCACAGATTCTTCTCCATCGTTCGAGTGCCCGATGTTTATCCGAAATCGCAACGACGACTAGGGCCCAGATTTCCCTACATTCAATGAAGGCTGATTGATTATTGCCTTCTCTGACCTATATACTTTAGCCCCACTAACCTAATTACCTACTTTAGCCCTCTGGCCCAATTCTCTAACAATCGCGTACGTAGACCTATTGGCTCAGAATAGCGATCGTAAACTATAGACGCCTTAAAAGTTGAGCGTTAGCCTAATTCCTTCGTTTTCTTTTAAGGGGGAAGAGGATGACTGCGAATAGTATTTATGGAAAGTGCTATTTTGGATTCTGAAAGAAAGGTCGCGTGATGAGAAGACGTTTCTTCTAATTACAGCGAAGTGGGAAAATTATCCCTCGCTCAATAATGAAGACAACTAGGGGGCCTGCCCGCCAAACGTCAGGTCACAGGATAGAGGGGGGGGGTATAATAATGGTGACACTCATGGCCAGGAGAGCAACAGATCGCGGTTCGATACCCGTAACCCCTCTAGGGCGACGCCTTGCATGGCGCTGCCAAACCGTGTGTTTAATTAAGATCTTGATTGTATTGTCATGTTTCAATGTAGGCCTAATCTTACTGCGTACTTGTCAGTTTGAATTAATAAAGAAGATTATTATTTATCATTTATTATTACGTCGTATCTCATCTGCAGATAGGCTTATTCTTAACGTCTTTTCTTTTCATGCCAAGGTCGGCAGTTTGAACCTTGTTGACAGGGGGGTCTACACCATAGAAACCTTGGAGCAAATGCTCCACCCAAGAAATACGGGGGGGGGGGAGATCTGTCAGTGTGTGTGTCACCATTTTAGGGGGAAGGAACGGGTAGGGGGAGAAGAGGGGGAAAAGGGACGTTGCTCCAATGACTGGGGGGGATAGACGCCCCTGCTTGTTGAAGTTGGCAGATCGCCGTCGAACTGTGTTCTCAACTTTTCACAGTAAGGCACCCGCAAGACACCCTTACTAAAAGGCATTCAGGCACCCGCAAGACACCCTTACTAAAAGGCATTCAGGCACCCGCAAGACACCCTTACTAAAAGGCATTCAGGCACCCGCAAGACACCCTTACTAAAAGGCATTCAGGCAGCTTGGCTTAATTTCATTTATTTTTCTTCCAGTTAGTTCTTTATTTTAATGACAAGCAACGTTCCTTGTATTCAACCACAGTGTTTGCGACTACTTCTACCCTAATTTAAGCTGTAAGAATAGTCATAGACCTATGTCAGCAGTAATAATCAGTAGTTTTTCATATTTTTTTACAGAAAAGCTGCATAAATAGTAACCAGCCGCGGCAGAGGCGCTCGCAGGCTTAAAAAATTTGACGCACACCCCTCCCGTCCCTCCCATAACCACCCGTCCTCTGCCCGCCGCTCGTAGTCACACAGTGAAAATGACTCAGAGCCTCAGAGGGACTCATAAAAGTAGAGTATAACATACGCATAGGTTATTATATCATAATTATAATATTATACATACTGTATGGTAAACCAAAAATTACGCAGTGAAATTGTCAAAAAATATTGATGCGATGCCTATTCCTTGTGTGGATTGGATTTGGTGGGTGGACGCACGTGCATTCAGTGCGTCCCCCTGCGGGCGCCTCTGAGCCGCGGCACTTCTAGAACAAGTTCACGGCATCCTTAGGTCATCCTTAGGTGTCACGTCTCTCAAGTTTGGAAACACTGTACAACCAATATAAACGTTACGTGATTCTTCCTAATATTATCTTTGTGAATAAGCCGAAAATCTCTCAGACACAATAGTACGCCCACCAAACTCACCAACTCTGTCCTTCTCGGAATCGGTCTTTCATCAAACTGAAAATAGCTCTGCTTCTGTAATAGCCTATTCTGACTCAACGACTTCTCCTTATCGCCTCTTTCTCGCCGCTCCAATTCCGAACCCAATTCCCCGTAGCAGTCTGCAGTCGGACTACCTGTCTGACCTTTGGATGAGGACTTTTGGAACCGAATCTGACCACACCTGTGTCTCACTGAGTAATGTTTCACTCAGCATCTGTTATTCAGGTGGCTCCCACGACTCAGCTGTCCGGGGGCGTTCCATAAATACCGACTTGTTTATTATAATCTTTACTACTACTAGTTCTACTACTGCTACTGCTACTACTACTACTACTACTACTACTACTACTACTACTACTACTACTACTACTACTACTACTACTACTACTACTACTACTACTACTACTACTACTACTACTACTACTACTACTAACTACTACTACTACTACTACTACTACTACTACTACTACTACTACTACTACTACTACTACTACTACTACTACTACTACTACTACTACTACTACTACTACTACTACTACTACTACTACTACTACTACTACTACTACTACTACTACTACTACTACTACTACTACTACTACTACTACTACTACTACTACTACTACTACTAAAACAACAACAACAACTACTACTACTAAAACAACAACAACTACTACTACTACCACTACTACTAGTCTACTACTATTACTATTACTATTACTACTACTTCTACTGCTACTACTGCTACAAAAACAACAACAACTACTACTACTACTACTACTACTACTACTACTACTACTACTACTACTACTACTATTATTATTACTACTACTACTACAAGAACAACAACAACTACTACTACAACTATTACTACTACTACTACAACTACCGCTACTACTCCTCCTATAACTATTATTATTTTTTTTATTTTAATTATGATTATTTTTTTACCCGAGGTAGATATGATCCCTCAGGTGATAAAAAAAATTGTCCGGAGTCGGGAAAATGGGCATCTGGAACGGTTGTCTTATCCAATTATTATTATAATTATTATCATTATCATCATCATCGTCGTCGTCGTCATCAACTACTATTATGCAATCTGAACGCTCAGCTGTTATCGCGGAGATTTCGTGTCAGGAGGAGATGTCTAGTTGGGAGCAAGCAGAGTCCGTCCGTTTGAAGGTCGTTCATTGTGAGATGATATCTAGATAGGATGGAGCCGTATGAACGAACGGTCAGGCAATCCCAGCCTCCGTATCATCTACCGACAGCCTTCGCTGAAACGCTGCGCACACAACAGACTCCCCCCTCCCACCACGACCTACGTTCGCCTTCTCTCTGTTATCCCGCTCTTCCTCGTCTTCCCACGTCTTCCTTCCACCTGTTCCTCGCTCTCTTCCTCCTCCAGGCGCCATTGATGATGATGAGGATGGGGATGATGGGGTCTCGGACGTAATGTGTATGGACTAAAGAGGGGCAGCGGCGGAGGCTGTATGACCTCGTCCGATTTTAGGCTCATGGTTGGTTCCCTGTGCCTTTCAACTGCAGCAGCTTCTGTTGCAAGAGATGTCGATCATGTTTATTTACATCAGTCGACCTCGTTGTATGTAAGTGTAGGCTATGTATGATTTCATATTTAAGCATAAGTTTCCATTACCTGCAGTCGGAGACATGTGGTTATGTAAGTAGTGTTTTTGCATGCAGCATCTCTTAATTCTATACGGAGATATAATATATCCGTGTTCATATACACTATACAGCATACATGGAATTCTTTCTCGTTCAATCAATCAATCAATCAATCAATCAATCAATCAATCAATCAATCAATCAATCAATCAATCAATCAATCAATCAATCAATCAATCAATCAATCAATCAATCAATCAATCAATCAATCAATCAATCAATCAATCAATCAATCAATCAATCAATCAATCAATCAATCAATCAATCAATCAATCAATCAATCAATCAATCAATCAATCAATCTATCTATCTATCTATCTATCTATCTATCTATCTATCTATCTATCTATCTATCTATCTATCTATCTATCTATCTATCTATCTATCTATCTATCTATCCATCTATCTATCTATCTATCTATCTATCTATCTATCTATCTATCTATCTATCTATCTATCTATCTACCTATCTATCATCTATCGATCAATTTCTCTGTAGGCTTACTCATGAGTGCTTAGCCGTGTCCACAATGTGAACCACACTCTTCAGGCCTGGGTCTTCCTCCATGCTGTGTGAAGGCCGAAGGTTATCTAGATCGTTCTCCACGACTTTAGTTCAAGTGATTTCAATTATATCATCTGGTGAGACCCTTCACCGTTTGAAAGGTGCAGCACTCCATTTCAGGTCTCCGTGTACATAGACCGTGCCGATTCGAGACACAGACCACTCTGGAAACGCCTACGCAACGATTTAGACTGGCAAACACTTTCCAAGGGTTTTCCCCCATCGATGAAACCTCAGTTGTAGGTCGACCACGTGGTTTTACCAATCCCTCATGATCGAAGGTCATGTGTGTTTGAGATGGATCATGATCAAAGGCCGTGTGTGTTAGAATCAGAACTTCAACAAACCATTGATCACATACAAAACGTCGTGCTAGGGGTCATCTATAAAGGACGTCCGCAATGAGGGGGAAGGGAGGGGTCATCCAAATGCGGACAAGGTGGAGAAGGTTATGACCAGTGCGGACGTCCGCGTCTAAATTTTTAAATTTGATAGTTTTAAAAACACCACCTTGTTTCAACCTTCTCCGAGAGACGAAAAGGTCAGTGAGGTGATCGCCTAAAACCTCATGCACGGTATAAACTTTACTGCGACTTTAAAGAGGCTTTTATTACTTGACATCCTGATATGAAACCCGAACAGTCACTAAAATGTGCACAGGAACTGCGGACTAATTTTATAAAGAATGATGATGACATTAAAAATTGACTTTGGCCTGCGGACGACCGCAAAGGGTGAACGAGGGGGTAAGGACAAATGTGGACAAATGCGGACAAGGGGAGGGAGGGGTTCAAAGTAGGTCATATTTTGCGGACGTCCTTTATGGAAGTCCCCAGTGAGAACTACTGCCAGGCCTATCACTCTCTACACCACCACCACCACCACCACCACCGCCACCGCCACCGCCACCGCCACCACCACCACCACCACAACAACAACAACAGTTTCTTAGGCCAGGACATAGCATACATTTCCATCGTGTTCTTTTTCAGCCGCTTTTAAAATATAGGAAAACCATAAGATTACCCTGGAACTGGAATCGCAGATGATATCTCCTTATTTCTATCCTAATTCTATTTATACAGCAAGCCAAATCGACTTCCCCCACAACGTATTTATTCGTGCTCACCTGAAAGCAGACTCGCTGTTTCTCCTATTTTCCATCACGTTTCGTGAATTCCAGCCTCTGATTCCATCTTAATCTCCCCTTCCTCATCCCCTCCATGTCTGTCTCACTCTGTCTGTCTATGTCTGTCTCACTCTGTCTGTCTGTCCGCCTCCCTCCACCTCCTATTAATCCGTCTCCTATCTGCGTCTCTTCTCCTCCCCTCCTTGGCCAATCAGCTGTACCGGTAATCGTATTCATGACGTAACCTGCGCCCGGCCGTTGCCGTGACTACTGTAGCCAGGGCGACGCCACCTAGAGTCACTGCAGCAGAAACACATGGCCGCACGTGAAGCGACTGAAAAGAACTCATCACTGACGGGAAACGACATCAGGAAACCTCGGCATCATCATCGTCGTTGTCGTCATCATCATCATCAACAGCAACCTCAGCATCATTGTCATTATCAACAACAACCACAGCAACATCATCCTCAGTAGCAGCACAGGAAATATCATCGTCAATAACGACCTCACCATCACCACCTCCACCGTCGAGCAAGTCGCAATCATCATCATCATCATCATCATCATCATCATCATCATCATCATCATCATCATCATCATCATCATCATCATCATCATCATCATCATTATCATCATCATCATCATCATCATCATCATCATCATCATCATCATCATCATCATCATCATCATCATCATCATCATCATCATCAACACCAACAACAACCTCAGTAACAGCTTCCATGTTGATCGAACAAGATACACGTATGGCCTGATTTCAAGCTAGGCCTACAATATACATGCAGTACAATAATTCAACCGTTGATTAGGCCATATATATAATAGGCCTATTTTGTTTTGTGGATATAAACATATACACGTATTATGTAGGCCAGATGTATTTGACCTACATAATAGATATATACAGGGGCGTTTACTTCATAGAAACCTTGGAGCAAATGCACCATCCAAATAATAGGGTTAAGATCTTTCAGTGTGCGTCCCATCATTATTGGGGGGAGGGGCAGGAAGGGGAAAGGGGAAGAGGAGGGAGGGGAGGGGAAGTTGCTCCAATGACTTAGGGAGGGGGATAGACGCCTCTGGATATAAATGGCCTACATAATACGTGTATATGTATATATGCACATGACAAATAGGCCAATGTGTACACATTAATAGTTGCTGATCCAGAAGTATACTGAGAAGAGGCGAACTGGCAACATATGGAGTGCATGCTTTATAAGTTTGGCTTGTTGCCAAAGCTAGACAACTCCTAGATGGGGGGGGGGGGTGGTGGTGGCATGATTGCCTGGGCAAATTCGGATCTCCCAGGGCATTCTGACGATGCCGCCAATAATCAGTTCACCACATACGTACAGTCGCTGTGACGATGGTGACCTGTCACCACCACTTATTAAACGTAGTGGTGACAGTCACCGCCACTTTCTGTCATGTGCTGACACGTTTCTGGCGATATGGTATCGTTATTTTGGTTTGAAGCAAGTTCAAGCAACGACAATTACCGGTGCTGTATTCTTACATGCTTAACAATCGCAATGCTGATAGATAGCCTCACGTTAGCTTACTAACGTATTGTTTTATGTTGCATAAAAAGGGATAAGGAGGGAGGAGAGATTGGTCAGCTCACGTTGTGGGGGTAAAGTTACGTCCATGGCATACGTAGGCTACAGTTAATGGGTGGAAGCCAAGGGCCTCGGCACGGCTTTGAACTGCAGTAATTAGTAGACTGATCCAGAATGGGGTTGTGTTTTTGTTCCCGCCAACAATGTTGACGACCTTGTTACTCGTCGAGACCAATTAGCCGACCGACCTTCCATAGCGCCTATCTAGAAGTAACCAAAACGTTTCTGAAGAACGTTTCTGCTAGTCACGTTGTAATTCTTTTGTCGTGTTAGCAGTCTTGTTGTCCTCGAGACGAAGGTCTTGGTCTCGAGTGCACTCGAGTTCGTTCTTAAAGTCTCGGTCTTGGTCTTGAGACCAAACGCCTTGGTCTTGGTCTCAAAAGTCTTGGTCTTGAGGTTCAAAGTCTTGGTCTTGGTCTTGAGGTTTAAGGTCTTGACAACAAGACTGGCTGTGTGCGCCAGCGATTTCAGCACTTGTAGAACGTATTTTCTCACATGGCAGAATTTTTATTAGGACCCAAAGTCTTAGTCAGAAAATTCTGAGCGAATTGGTTTTAAAAAAATGCAACAGGCATTTGGAATAGGCATAACATTTCGCATGAAGTACTTTTGTAAACACGAATTTATAGTCTGCATTTAGAAAAAAAAAATAAAACTCATGTTTCATTAAAATAGCGAGTATTCCGACTTGACAATTTTTTTAGTAAGGAATAGAAGTGTGAATATGATTGTGATTTTGTGGGTCTTGGTCTTGAGTTTCGAAGTCTTGGTCTTGAGGTTCGAAGGCTTGGTCTTAGTGTTCAAAGTCTTGGTCTTTGTTTTGAGGTCTTGACAACAAGACTGCGTGTTAGTGGTTTAGGCCTACCGAATCGCCTCTTCCACAGCTTTTTTTTACCTTTAACCCCTTCAGGATCCTCGTTAGTAGTCCCAGCTGCCTTTCCCTTTCCTTCCCAGGCGGTTACCCACACGGAACAATTAGACACCAAATCTGTTACGTTTATTGTCAAAACGGTAGAAGCATAGGCCTATTATTCGCCATTAGTGTTTCTGTTCTCATATTATTTGCCATTAGTGTTTCTGTTCTCATATTATTCGCCATTACCGTTTCTGTTCGCCTACTATTCGCCATTATAGTTTCTGTTCTCACATTATTTGTGGAGTGGTGCTCCAGAAATTGTGCACAAGCGTATGAGAAGAGTAACGTTTGTATGTAGGCCTAGCGACCATACACAGCCTCGACTGAGCTCATAGTTTCAATTATTTCATCTGGCGAGACCCTTCACCGTTTGAGAGGGGTGGCACTCCATTTTAGATCTCCGTGTATACAGACCGTGCTGATTCGAGATACAGCCCCTCTAGAAACGCCAGCTATGATCCACTACTAACGCCTACGCATCGATTTCGACTGGCAAACACTTCCCAAGGGTTTTCGCCCATCGACGAAACCCCAGTTGACGCAAGCCACAGCGACATCTAAATATAGATCAAGTAAAATGTGCCGTTCTTATTTACACTCACTTCTGGCCAAAACAACTTCATATATAAATATAGGCCAGTACATACATCTCAACCTAAGTAGCCTAAACATATATCGGCTGTTATGCCTAGATATAGATTGCTATAGATTGTTCAAATGAGAGAAAGAGAGGAGAGGAGAGGGAGGGAGGGAGGGAGGGAGAGAGAGAGAGAGAGAGAGAGAGAGAGAGAGAGAGAGAGAGAGAGAGAGAGAGAGAGAGAGAGAGAGAGAGAGAGAGAGAGAGAGAGAGAGAGGAGAAAGAGGGAAGGAGGGGTTGATGAATGGTAATACTCTGGCCTGAAGAACATTAGACGCAGTTCGATGCCCGCAAGAGAGTTGACTCAGCCTTCCACTCCCTATAGCAGGCAGCAGCAAAATGAGCAGACGCCCAACCCCTGTTAGGCGTCTGCTCATTTTACTACCAAGACATGTGATCAATAAGATCTGGATAATTGTACCGTCATGTTTTAATCTTTCATTGTTACTGAAGTACTGCGGTTGTCAGTGAGCATGTGAATGAATGAATGATTATATTCATTCTGTGAATGAATGAATTATTACATTCATTCTGTGTATGTAGACTATTTTTATTGAAAATTTTAAAGCCAGGCATAGCATGGTTACTATTTTAAGATCATTCATACTAGAGCTGTACCGATGCATCGGCAGCATTCGTAATCGGGCCGATTATTAGAGGTATCGGCATAATTTGCATCGGCAAAAAATAATCGGCGCCGATGCAAATTACTTTATAATTAACGTTTTTTGCACAATAGCCGTTACAAAAAGAAAAATTAGCACAAATATCTATGTTTTGTTTCTTATTTTGCTTTATATTTAGCACTGCACTACTTACTAGGCACCGTAGAAACCAAGGACCCATTATACACGGGACTGGAAACTCTTTAATAACCCTTATACAACGTCGTGTGCCTAGTTTTTGGGCGATAACATAATAATCGGACTCATACGCGGTATCGGCTATTTCAATAATCGGCTATACGCGGTATCGGCATAATCGGCAAAAAGGGCTATCGGTACACCTCTAATTCATACTAACTGCTACTTTTAGACGTTTTAGTGGACAGACCGGCCAGAAGCACTTTCTTGCATGCCATTGTTAACAAATGAAGCCAACGACGAGAGTTGCAGTAGGCTAGCTTTAAATTGACTAAACAACCGAATACCACAGTGGGACTTTTAAAGCCCTAGGTTTTAGGTTTGGCGGTTTCCCTCGTAGAATGAAGTGACCAACGACTGTAGGCGGTTCAAGTAAGCATCTGTCGGCCAATGGGCGTTGATTTCATTTTGGTTTACACATCTTACAAGCATAGGCTGCTGAATTTAATTATATGCATAGCCTAGGCAACATCGTCCGCTTTGTGGAATGGAGGCGAGGCGCAGGGACGGTCGGTCGATCGGTGGTAGCCCCCACCCTAGGCCCTTCACCCTCCCTCTGGCCCTCTAGCGGTCGGACGGATGGATGGAGATGCATCGCTAGGGCAGACTAGACCCGACAGGGCATACCCCGTACAGGCCCTACCTCGATCAATTGACCACTTGTATATATATAACCGAGCTGTGGGTCGACTAATTTGTGTATACGAAAGCCAGGTAAGCTGGCTAGAGGTCATACCTGTACTTCTAGAATGTATACAAGTTGTTCCAATTATCCAAATTTACCCCCCCATACACTCATATTACTATGGAGTTCATTGCTATGAAGATACTTACAGGGTTGAGAAACAAGTCTGTAGTTTCTATATGCGATTAGATTGCCATGAACAAATACGAACTTACTATTGTGGTAGATGGCGATCAAGAGGAAGCCATACGGGCATTTTTTGCTCACAACAACTGGAATTTTGAAAAAATTGGTAATTATGAAGACGATGCGTATATATATATATATATATATATATATATATATACTGAAATTGTATAAATTGTTTTGTGTGGTGAACCCTGTACAAGTAGGCCCTATTGTTCTTCAGGTAGCGCTATACGTGCGCAAATAAGATTGAACTAAGATTTATAAATATTAAATTAAATTGCATTTATTATCCTTGCAAATATTTAGCTCAAACCATGCTATAGAAATACATAGTAATAATAACATCAGCAATGTTAGTATAATGACAACTGATGTGAACAGCAGTAACAGCAGTAATGATAATAAATGGCCAATTAAAAATGTAATTATTAAAATTACCATGATTATTATTATTACGATATGTAATAAGACAATAAACATATGCATAACCCAGCTAAGCTGTCGTTCAAGTCAAGTCGAAAGAGCTAATTGTATGTTGATGACATTATAAATATATCTCCAACCAATCGAAACTGCCTTTGTTCCAATTGCAGAGTTGGAACCACCAAAGAGAAGAAAATCTTGTATGGATGCCGCTTCGAAGGAGGTCTTGGTCGCGTCCAATGGAAATAGTACAGAGTCAGAAATTGAGGCTCAAAACAGTCATGACATTCAAGTGTCAGCTGATCATTTGCAGCTGCAGGGTGAAAATCATCAATCGGAAGGCGCCTGTCCTCTTTGTTTTCTCTCTCCGTGCGTGGGTTCTGCATCTCCAGGTTGGCTTGGCGGAGGACAAGCAGCGCATGCAGCTAACAGTCCAATACGAAGAGTAATTTATGGAAAATATTGGAAGATCATTTGCAACTTGGGTGGGTGGACGAGCCCATTATATCTGGCCAAGAAACTAACGGAATCGAACGGTGTACTTCACATGCGGGAAATAATGCCAGATTGCGTAGTGCGAAAAGTGAGATCGTTGTATCCGAATCCAACAGGCACGCCTTACATGGGCCACAAGTGGGAGTAACATTGATACTTTGGATAATTCGCCGGACTTTGTTTAGACAGAGAGATTTTTATTGTACACTTACTTTCTGACATAAAGCAGAATTTTATCGATTGTGAGCTGCTTATGTACACCTGTCATAGCTATGATTCAATGTAACATAACATTCCCCCATTTTAAATTTATATAGCGCCTCTTCAAGATTCCTACTCAGAGGTGGATTTAAACCTGAATTGCCCTCAATTGCTCGGCGCCACACGAAAACCACGTTACGGAGACTAGGTTTTTCATAAGTGCTATGTCAAATCAATTTTGCAATGGCCACAGTCCCTTGTCCGTTCAATCTTCTTTTTTTCTTGCTTGGATTAGGACCTCGTTGAGGGGGGGTAAGCCACAGATTCATTTTTATACAGATTGGAGCATCTTGTTACAGATCGGATGCCCTTCGTGGCATCAACCACAGTTTTCCGCTGTGGACCTAGTCTTGGTGATGAACACATGCCCGCTAGGCAGAGGGTCATCAGGCTTATTTAAATTGAGTCATGTGCTCCCATGTCACAAGGCTGTTATTGGATATTTGCAGCTTTTAGTTGTCAAGCAAAATGCCACTCTTTTTCTACAGTGTGCCCTACTAGCCTTGCCGCTGTTGGTCCGCGACTGCTTATTCGTCAGATATAACCCTGCTTATTTCGCAGCTGACCTCTATTTCTAGAGGTCGTTCCACTATCCGCCACCTGTGGACGCGTGTGATAGCAGTCAGCTCTGCCACACATCAGCTCTGCCACACATCTCTCTGTCCTATGCCAGGCCAAAATCCGGGGAGGTCAAGCAGAGTAGACAGCAGAATGCTAAGGTGGTTATGTGTAATGACGGTTGATGGTTATGTAGCACTGATATGTTTGATTTTAGTGTATCATACAATATTGTCACAGCTCTTACGGTTATTCTACTGTGTAGGGTGCATTGCTTTCATTTGAAAAGCTCTCACTGTCTCCTAATTGGTCGTCATCGGATTCGTCCGAAGAGATTTCACTCTGGCAGGTCTCCTTATCTGCAGAAGTTTCTGTCACAGACTCCGATATTGCTTTAGATGCTGACCACACGGCAATGTACAAATTCCAAATGTTCTCAACAAATACGTAGGTCTTGCGCCGATACACTTTTTTCCCGATTTGGCGACGTGGGTTTTTCGAACGAACAGTCGTGCATATAGACGTGTATGGTCTGTCGACGTGTTCGTTCCAGTCCAAGACAGCCAGATTGCTCCGCAGCTCGTACATTAAATTCCCGTAGTGTATCCGTTTATCCAGATAGATCAGACAAACGTTATTAAAACTTTCCACATAAAATGTGTCGTGGCCTTTGACATAATCTTCAGCGTGCTTGTACACTACCAACGACCGAAGAAAGTCCTGGAGCATTGTAATTGCAGCCTCATTTGAAACAATTCGAACTTCAATCATATGCCCCGGCTCTTTGCAGTGGGAAGTTTCATGGCACTTGCTGTGGTTGTTCTGAAAATGAGGGATGCATGATTCTATGAGCTTACGCAGGGTTTGGGCATCTCCATTGCAATTGTCCATACACCAATAGACGTGGTTTCGAATGGCAGCACCCTTGTCAGAAAGCTCGGGATGCCATGTTTTTCCAATGTTTTTTTGTGCTCCTTGCCCAATTTTTTTCACCCCGGCTGTTATAGGACGGGTGCAGTGCCAGCGGTCATTGGAATTCCTGGCTTGCTTCCTCTCACGTAGGCGCTTGTTGATTGTCATGTTTCGATCATGCACATGATGGGCAACTTTAATGTTGCTGAGATCCAGGCTCTCGTACATCCTGTCGAATCCCACTGCCTCGTGACGCTGTGAACAGTTATCATCATTCCCGTTAATGTGTTGAATATCAACGACTTTGTGAGTTTTCAACCCGATAGCAACATGGTCGGTGTGATAACTATTTCGTCTACAATGATGTCGTGCGTCAGTCATTATAGAGATAGCTCCATCAGGCGACAGTGAAGACTCCTGCGCTCTAGCGCCAAATATAGATTGCTTTCGCAGGTTCTCAGAAATGGCACTAAATGTAACCATATTCCTCCTGCGGAAAAGGTCTGACAATAGTCCAAACCGACTGAAGTCGCTAAAGCGCTCGTACTGTATGGGTGTCATACCAGAGGCCAGGTAGCTCAACATCACTCGGTGGTTGACTTCAAATTCCTTCCGCTCGCTGTCTATTGTGGATGAGGAACTCCACTGAAAGGAGTGTTTTTTCGCACACTCCATATCCACCGACAGCACATGACCACTGTGTGTCCATGACTTCACTGAATACGGCGTCACACATGTGGATGAATGTTGTGAGATTGTGTCGATCAACTGGGCAATGCTGGAGCACTGCCCAACAAAATTCTCATGTGCAGTCTCCAAAGCTGTTGCTGGAGCTGCTGATATTGCTGCTGTGACAGATGCTGGATCAGTCAGTGAAGTTGATTCACTTACTTCTTCCGTGACTGAAGACATCGTGAGTGTCTGCTGCGGATGTTGAGTTGCAGAAGAGAGCTTATTGGTGTCAACATCCATTATGACTTTCACCAGAACTTCTCTCAAACTTTTTACTCCCAACGCCAAGCGAATGTCCTCACATTTTTGCTCAAATTTAAGTTTATCACTGTCGGTTGTAAAAGTTAATTCAAAATGTTTCCTTACAGAAACGTAAGGGTAGCTATAACTCTTGGTAGATCCATCAGACAACCGTTTTTTAAATGTTCGCATGTTGCCAACTGCAACACCTGAAGTCGGTGTCGTTGGTACAGCGTAGTCTCCATCCATCTTTGGAAATAGTTCGATATAATGATACTAATATATGTCCACTAACGAAATACAATGTTATACTACTATAAGGTCCACTACTGAAATAAGATAATAATATAATATACAGACACGAGATATAAGCTGTATCGACTATGCGATTTAAAATGGCTATGAAGTGAAGAAATTACGAAGCTCAACTCTGCTGCAGCGAAATTCAAACTAGAATGAGTACTGCAAACCAAGACTCAATTGTGAAAGGACATTTCCTAAGTTCATTTCCTAAGTTCATTAGCATAATTTGGCATGTGACCTAGTCTCTCTTCCTTAGGCTGTATATTAGCATCTGATACTGGTGCAAATTCTTAGAATATGAAATACAGCTTATTGTCTTTAGTGTTCCGGGTATAATAAGGCAACGGTGACAGCATCAACAGCTGGCATTTATATACAGGTTTACGACCCAAAGCTCGGTTATATATACAAGTGGTCAATTGATCGGGGTAGGCCAGAGGGAGGGTGAAGGGCCTAGGGTGGGGGCTACCACCGATCGACCGACCGTCCCTGCGCCTCGCCTCCATTCCACAAAGCGGACGATGTTGCCTAGGCTATGCATATAATTAAATTCAGCAGCCTATGCTTGTAAGATGTGTAAACCAAAATGAAATCAACGCCCATTGGCCGACAGATGCTTACTTGAACCGCCTACAGTCGTTGGTCACTTCATTCTACGAGGGAAACCGCCAAACCTAAAACCTAGGGCTTTAAGGTCTTAGGGGCTTCGTATATGAAAATCTAGTGCACCTCGAATGTTTCTAGGGATCCAAAACTTCCAGGCTACTTTCCATGTTTGAGTTGAAAGACCTGTGAAGCTCTGGTTTGCGAGTGGCCTAGAAATAGATTTAATCTATAACTGCACTTGATTTCTGTGTACACACACACACGCACGCACATACACACACACACTACCTGCCTCCTGCTGCACGTCATATCTAAATGCGATCTAAGGCCTAATAACACACTGTCAGTGTTTAGCCTAGACTCATCTTTATCTGATCCACTGTGTACACAAATGACTAGAGTGTGAAAATGTCATAATGGGTACAAAACCAAAATGATACTGGAGCCACAAACAGCACACAACAGACTGTGCTGTTTGCGCACAAACAACACTCATTTCCAGAGTTAATTTGGTGCCATAAATTCACTGACGAGCTTTCCACAACTGATTTCCCTATTCAACGTTGTACCTAAACTTGTGGCACTTTTCCTCTGCCCAAAATAACAGTCCCAAGGAAAAGCAACAGAATTATGTCTTATGCCTTAGGGAAAGAGGACCTGAAACAATCAGTTTATGACAGATTATTCATTAATATAATGGTTGACAAATTTGAAGACTGATCAACCTATTAATAGCTAATACTATCAATCTATTGGTTAACCAATCTTCAAATTAGTCAACCATTAAATTAATGAATAATCTATCATTTGACTGACTAATAAATCATTATGTGAAATGAATAAATAAATAATCAAACTGACCCATTTTCTATAATTGAAATTCAACTGACTCAAAACTCCAAAGAGATAATTGACACTGAGGAACCACAACAAATTTTACCATGACAAAAAACTTTATGCTGAAAGTGCAATATAATGGTAAACTTTGAAATTCATTTCCTATCTAAACTGCTCAGAAATGAAAACCCCTTCATTTCTAAATACAGAAACATCACATAAACCAAATCTTCCAAGCATCCCATCAAATAGTCTTAATTCAGTATTCTCCCATGTTGCATTGCTTAACAAGTTAAGTCCAAAGTGCAATATATTTTATCAATTGATGCAAATGTGGACCTGAACCATCTAAAAACGGCACGCAGATTAAATCAATCAACCGGAACAGGAACACAGTAACAATTGAACTTAATCAGAAAAACTGGGTCAAGTCATCGCAGTGAAATGGGAGGTTCAAGGTTACATCTCACTGTTATGCAGTTCAATCAGAATCTTACTCTCCAGCCATTTTATCTTTCGACGACTGAAGCAAGTGCCAACCAAACTCTGCACTTCGTATCTCTCACCAAATAGAAATTCCTAATTACAGTCCAATTTTTGAGCAAAGCGGAATGATAACTCCCATTGTGTCGATCAGTCACTCAATTAGCGAGGATGGGATCATCGGATCTGTCACCAGGTGGGGCTACCAAAGCGTTTGATGAGCGAATCTTGGTCCATCAGATCTTTCTGGACTTTTGTGCGCATGTAGAATATTGGACAATCACGACTGTTGAAAAACAAAGCAAATGTGATGTAATACAATTGGATATTTATATAGCACCTTTTAAAAGTAGCACAAGAACTATAATAGGATATAATTAAAACAATGTGCCACTGTAAGGACTTTTACTAATTTAAAGTAAATTCAGCTTAAAGTAGTTGTAAATGAAAAATTGCTTTAGTTGTTGTAAAATATCTGCCGGCCATCATCCCAAAATTGCAGCATCTCATTCAAGAATGAAAAACAACCATTTCAAGCTATCCTACACAGTTCTGCTCCTGTTTCCAACATAATACTTTGGGGTCATCCATCTGCAAAATATGACCCACTTTGGACCCCTCCCCTTGACTGCATTTGACCTTACTCTACCCCTTGACGGACATCTGTACCCCAAAGCCAATGGACGAAAAACCAACACTGTGTCTAATGTCAATAATAAGCTACCAGTTTCATCTTATTTAAAATCACCTTACTTAAAATGTCAACCAGTACATACTATTTAAAATTGAAAAGTAAGCAGTGTTCTACATCCACTACTGCATTTTAAAACAACAAACACAAGTAATATAAATGTTTAACCACCTGTCTTTTAAAACGGTTTTAGGCAATCACCTCACTGACCTTTTCGTCTCTCAGGGAAAGGGTGTTCAAAAAACCATAAAATTTAGAAATTTAGATGCGGACGTCTGCACTGGTCATAACCCCCTCCCACTGTCCGCATTTGAATGACCCTCCCTCCCCCTCATTGCAGACGTCCTTTATGGATGACCCCTATGCTGTCTCCTTGACCTGACCCCCAGATTCTGACCTGGCACCAAAACCAACCAAAAAACCTGGCTCAGGCAGACTTGATTTGATAAAGCTCTGGTGAATAAGCTGTTCTCCTCGACAGCTTCTGTGAGTGATAAATTTCAGAGATTTACATTTACACTACATTTACATGGCTTCATTAAAGCAGTTAACATGAAACTGGAGGTTGGTAAAGTGAAGTTGCATCTAAGCCTTATAAGTACAACTGCTTTGGCTTAATAAACAGAGTGGAGACATTTTATTTACCATATCGTCTGCTTACAGTGCAAAGGTTATATTGTCCTATACTTTAACATTGCCAGTAGCACCTTTGCACTCTAAGCAGACGATATATCCAATGAAAGTACTAGTTCTGCTGGCTAGGCATAACAACGTTCTGTACCTTTCTTAAGTATCCAGATGAATCGAAGAGAAAGCAAACAATCTGAAGTTGTTGATGCAGTCATAACGTGGCACCAACTGGTCCAATACCTTCACTAAATCCAATCAGATGGACAATTCTCACAGTAAGTAAAACTTGCCCTTAGCCGAGCTCTTCAAGTAGAAATGTTTACCCCTGAACGGGTCCTCCAGGCTTCAGGTGTCGCAAATGTTGCCACACTACTCTGATAAGTGCACCACTCAACTAAGGTACTCTCCTAGCAGAAATGCGACAAGCACATTCACACACATAACTGGTCACGTATCAGATCGCCGTCGGTGTGACCAACATCTAGACACTTCCCCGTCATTGAGTTAACAACCAGACAATTCATGAGCAATCTGGCCGCATAAGTGTCTGCAGACGGCAGACATTACATCTTAGCAGTGAAGCCATTCATATGTTTACCTTGTACACAGAATGTCCTCGTGAAGGCTCCCCTGACATCGCTGGCACTGTGTCCACAGTCGTGAAAACTTTTCCTCGAGTCCACTTAGCTGGGCAATCTCCTTCTGGAACAGCTCCGACTCCTGCGGCTTGCAGTGTTTACAGACAGCCGCGTCTGTTAACAGAAAATCATTGACAGCCTTCATCATACGTGGGCACTGGGCAGCCGCTGCTGACTGACGGTGCCACCTAGTGGCGTGTTTACTCGCCGCGGCAGAGAGCTTACGGTGATGGCAAAGGATTATGATGATTGTCGCATAAAAGCGACGATCACGTTAATGATCTCTCATTCTTTCTTTCTCTAAGTCTTGTGTTTCCTTTCTCTCAGTTTTACTCACTACAGTATCTCTCTCCTCCATCTCTCTGTTTATTTCTCCTTTTGCATGGCGCTTTTCTATTTCCTCTCTCTCTCTCGCTTGCTCTCTGTCCCATTTATTCTTTCTCCCTTCCTATATTCCAGTTCTCAAACTCTCTTTATCTCTCCTTCTATCAATTACACTCTCTGCTCCTCACAACTCTTCTCTCCCCCTCTCTCTTCCCGTCCAATAATTTAAATAACACCTATTAAGGACCTCTCTCTCTCTCTTTCTCTCTCTCTATCTCTCTCTCTCTCTCTCTCCCTCTGTCCCTCCCTCCCAATCTCACCCGATCTAAAAAAACTTCAAAGGATTCTTCATTGTTCATGTTATCATCATGAATAACTCAACTGCTATGTCCATAGAATCTCTCTCTCTCTCTCTCTCTCTCTCTCTCTCTCTCTCTCTCTCTGTGTCATGTTCTATGTCTGTCTGTTAGTCTCCATGGCCTGCGTGTATGAGCCCGTCATAAACTAGTCATCGACCAACGACCTATTCTGGACCAAGTAGGCTGTGACTAACAGCCAGTAGCAAGCGGTGTGCATGGGCATGGTTTAAGAAAGGGCCTACCATAGTTGGAGACCAAAATGGGCATGGTCAAACTAAAATTGATGTGGTAAAACCCAGCGTCAATAGTTGTGTGATCGCGCATGCGCAAATGTATTTATAGGTGGTTGTATTTGTACACGTCCCATACTGCCGTGCTTAGCAAGAAGACTGTAACTGAATTTTTTCCAGTTTTGAGTTATTACCGTAGTCGGTATTGTATACCAGCCCTACACATTGGTACAAAACAAGAAAGTCGTATCTGAGCTGCTGGCTGAGATATAGCCTTATTAAAATCACCGTAACTGCAATAACGGGCTAGTGTGCTTAGTAAAAAGGCCGTATCAGCAGATGCGGTCTTTTTGCTAAGCAGACATCTGAGATTGTTTACCGTATCTGCAGTGAGCATGCGCATTGAGCATTTCCGCTTTCTGGAGTTTGCGTAAAATTATAATAGCGTGTTTGCGATTGGACTTTTTATCCGAAATCAACACTAAGTTACTCTACCAAAAGGTCAGTAAATACCCAAAATAATGTTAATAGTTACAGGCTATTAGCGTATAAGTTGTTAAAACGCCCATGCTATAGTAATAAACCGTGATTGATAATTCGCTGGAAACCAACAGTTCAATTTGAGGATATTTAGGTAGGCCCTATGGTTAGAATTTATTACTTGAGTATGTGCGGTGTAATAATAATAATTCGGTAATATTACGTGTTGAAATAGATATTTAGTGTCACCTAATCCAGGTTGCGAATTGTAATATTGACTAACCTTGAATAGGACAGTAAAATGTTAATGTTTGGATTTTTGGATGCGCGTGTAAAGCATCCTCTAAGTAGCTCGCTACCAACGATGCTATATTATATTGTCGTAATTATAATTACAATTACGATGCACCGAGTTCAATTTGACGTCTCTGATCGCAAGGAAAACTGATTTTCACCCATCATTGGCTTTTTAGCCTGATAATTGTTTTGACTGCTTTGGGAAATAATTCACTATAATTCATTGTTGTTATGTAATATATAGTATGGTTTTAGTAGGATTTAATATATAATCTAATAATTTAATTAATTTGTTAGGTAATTGAAAGAAATAATATAATATGCATACCATAACATATAAGGGATGTGTATTTTACAGAAATGACAGATTACCACCGCACATGAGCAGGTCTGTGAGGATTGTTGCAATGGCCCAACTAGTGCAAAGTTAACGATGAGCGACCGAGGTGCCAAGTTTTCAGGACACTACGACAACTTCAGCCGGTCACCAACCATGCTTGAAAAGGGCGATGATCACTATACTTTGGAGGTAATGCCAGATAACCGTGACTGTTTTAGAGTAAAATATATATAGCATTTTTGTCGAAAACATGTTGGATTAATATAAGTATAAAATAACCTAATGGGTCATTTTTATACTGTCATTTTTAAAGAATAAATACGATGCTGAATAATTGTAAAGTGTATGAATTCTATTTTGTTTGCCTTTAAGCAATTAATGTTGCTATAATTGAAATATATTTTTAATTGTAGACTACTACTTAGCTCAAACTGTGGTGCAGTCCATTGCTCAACCTATTCCATCCGGATGCTGGCTCATTAGTGTAGCTTCATGCCAGAGAACTGCCATCGGTTTCAACATTTCGGATGACTGGGTGTCTAGTGGCACAAAACTCTCATTAAGTGTAAACAAGGCAGATTTAAACATATCCATACTCGGAAGAATGACTTTCTGCAAGTCTGCCTAATATATTACATGATCAGATTGGATTTGTTTTGGACAATTATTTCTGTATTACTGTCGACTTTCAGTAGCTTCAGTGATATGTTTATGCTACTTGATACAGACATCACAGTCACTTTGGGGTCGCTCAACATTGTGCACTTTGTTATGCAATGCAAAGAATTCACATATTTCACACTGTTCATGTCCTAACTTATTGAATGAAATATTCAAATCCTTAACAACGGAATGATACACTTCGTTGGAACAAACAGTTGTGCTATGTTTAAGTGTAAAGTCTCTATGCATGAGCTTAATTGTTATGTCTCAGTGAAGATAACACTGGTTAGGTGCGTTTTCACGTCTGTAGTGTGGAATAGTAGGACTGAATGACTCAGTTTGACTGCTTAACAAATCATGGTTCACTTTCTTAGTAGGCTTTGCCTTACCACGACCATCTGGTGTAGGTGTGATGGACCCAGTAGCAGCCCATTAAGCGCATTTTGCAATATTGAATCATTTTGGGCAAAGCCTAGGGTTGTCAACAAAAACACTTCGCACACTGACACTTGCTTACCAGCAACATCACCAAGGAACTTGAAGGAAGTAGCGATAGGTTTTCGTCTCTTAGAGTCAATATCTGTAGTTTTCCTACTGACACACTTTACCTTCGTGGTTCTGGAAATGTACAGACATTGTTCGTTCCAGCTCAATAACTATTTTCTGTTTGCTGTGTACACGTTACACTGTACAGTTAATAGTTCGGTTTACTGTTTATGTAGTTAGCTATTAAAACTCTTAAAGCCGCCTGAATAGTAAATATTGTACATGTAATTTGGGTTATCCAGGCTTAACGGGACTTGTCCCTTTTAAGTGACCTGTTGAGCACTGACAAGAACTGTAAACAAAAAACTGAAATGTCTTGTTTCTGGCTTTATGTACAAATTGTGTCTCAATAAATGGCGTTGATTGATTGATTGAAAATATGCATGGGCGTAACTTAGGTCGAAAAGTGGGGGTACCAATTTCTTACATACACGAAGAAGGCGGAGACTGCGATCTCTGGGAAGGCACAATAATAAAATATTGATTGGCGTTCAAAAACAGGGGTTACGGTACCCCCCAGTCCAAAAATTAGGGTTACGGGTACCCCTCGTACCCTCCCCCACAAATTACGTCTATGGAACTAGCACAACAAATAGTTTACTTCTTATACTTGCAGTTACGGTTTTCTTTCTAAGCATCGCGAACACAAAATACACAGTCAGTCCATAGTAAAAAGGCTGTATCTGCCTTTTTGGGCATTTAAAATAAAAAATAATGCTAATGCACATTTAAATGTAACAACAAGAAGTATCATATCTGAAAAAACTAGAACTGTAGCTCTTTAAATAACCGTTGGCATTTTCAAATTTCGTTTTTTCATTTTATCTCGGAATGGACTTTTTGCAGATACGGTCTTCTTGCTAAGCACGGCAGCATACTCCTCTGTGTAAGAGAGCATGCAAATCGCGGTTTGCTTCCCAAAGGTGGCTTATTTAAGAGATTTAAATCTCGGGGTAGTATGGTCCGTACATGGGGACCTTAAATGGCGTGGCTCCCATTCAAATGGACAGCAGTGGTGAAGAATCTCTTTCCATCAATTCATTGAAATATGAGCAGGATCGAGACTATATGGTCGTTATATAAAATCATGTACATTTACATTTACACATACAAAGAAATTAAAAACAAAGAAATTTATACACAACGGTCAACCCACCTTTAGTGGTGTTGAAGTTATTGTTATGAAAATGGCGAGCGAGGAACAAAATTACGAAAGCCAAATTTTACGGACAAAGAGATTCGATGGATGTTAGAGAGTACAGGGCAGGAGAAAGAGCCCATAGAAAGCAAACATATACACAGAAAATTCATTACAAATTATTAACAATTCGTGACGACGAAAGCAAAAAGCATCATAAAGTTCATCGTCTAAGAACAAGTCAGGTGGATTTCCGCGATCCCTAAGCACTCTTTGGCGTCTTTAAGCTTCTTCTAAACCAAAGAACAGCAGCTGCTGCATCTTCCTAGGATGGACTAGTCAATTCTACACAGGTCTGGTTATCCAGACGCATAGCCTTGGTCTGGGCTAAGTGCACTACGACGTTGAAGTGCATACCGCTCTTATCCACTAGTCAGGCTTAGAGCCACAACTAGTCTGGACTAGCATTTACGACTGGCTCATACACACAGGCCCATATCATGAACACGAACGTTCTGGTTAATAATATGCTGGCAATCTTTTAAAGCTGAAAGAGAAACGAGAAACAGGAAAAATCCTCAGGTACCTACCAGGTGTTGAAAAAGGTTCTATAGGCAGAGTAGTTGAGTTATTCGTGATGATAACATGAATAATGAAGAATCCTTTGAAGTTTTTTGGGATAGAGGGTGAGATTGGGAAGGACGGACAGGGAGAGAGAGAGAGATCTTTTGAGAGATCCTTAGAATCGTTTGAGACGTCATTAACTGGTGCCACCTATGTATCCAGCCACACAGACCAAGAGAAATGACAACGTAAAGAGTAAGACCTACTTTCTTTATCAAGCGGTGTTTTGCAGCCAATGCACGTCTCTCGTTTCTGCGTGAAACTAGCCAAGCCTCCAACCTTTGACCGTAGGACCGTCTTTGTTCTCGTATGATCCCCCTCTGCCAAGTGAGAAAACATGGAAGAAATTCTGTTAGTAAACGTCATCCAACATCTGACCTGGATCTACATGAGGTGCTCATATGATGATGATGATGATGATAACGACAATTAAATGGCGCCGTAACGCGGCCATACTGCTACAAGGGCGCCTCACAACATCTAGCGGGCAGGATAAGCCCCCTAGATGTTGTGAGGCGCCCCCACAAGACAATGGCTTATGAGGTTCAGTCGAGTCATATACAAAACAATGGCCTATAAGGTTTCAATTGAGATCCCTTTTGACTGCTAAATATCTTAGTTGGTCTTGGTACAGCAACATAGAGAGACGAACAGTCGAAAACTTTCATATGAATTGGCCTTGACCATTTAACAGCACTCAATAAATTGTACTAATATTATAATTAATCTGATAGTATTAATTTCTGATCACGTCCCTGCCGTAGATGGTTGTGGACCTTATATCACAGACATAAAAGGTAGTTTCTTGGCCACTCGGGCACCATTTCACCCTAGTCTGACATCTCACTGTCTCTCTCTCTTCGTCTGTTTAGTTTTCTTTTCTGCTGTGCGTCCTTGCTTCACTTGTATCAGTTTCTTTGGAGAAGAGGAACATCTTAATATTACAGTGAGGTACAGTTAAAGTTACTCTGAGATGCAACACCATCCAACACTGACGAATATGTATTAAATATAGAGGTGCTATATAAATTACATATTATAATTTAATAAGAACAAATCTCGCTGTTTCATACGAAAGTATTCATCTCTCTACTGAGCTACACAACCTGTAAGAAGTTCTGCTTCACTTCTACGCTTAACACGCAAAACGACGTTCCACTGCCGTCAAGCACAGCAATTTCATACAACTAACTGTGGCAATCAACGCCAACCATCTAATCTAGCTAAATGTACGAAGTAATCTGGCCAAAGCATACTCAGCAGAATGCTTTCAGCTCTCTTCTCGCCCAGAATTGGCTCGAATACTCGCAGAAGTGGCTTTGAGATTTGGTTGTCGAGGTAATATTGTGTGTCGATGGGAATGTTGTTTTCAACGACATAGATGGGATCCTAAAACAAAATAACAGTAACGCTGGATACACAATGCACATAATTTAAATTATACATCTAATTAACTGAATTAACTCAGAACAGGATTTAAACTAAAGAGTTTAGTCCTTGCTTTCACCACACTATATATATATATATATATATATATATATATCTTACACATATATAAATATATATATATATACACACACGTATATATAAACACTCATATATATATAATATGTATTCAGGTAAACAGACACGACATCATGTAAATATTTGTTGTCATGTACTTCCTCCTTTAACCCTCTAATGATGAGAGGGATTACTTTTACATAAATCTTACCGCATGCTTGTCATAAAAGTGTTAAACCATATTAAATTGCTTCAACTTGCAAGGAAAGGAATCAGATAGAAGGAAGAGAGACTCCTAAACCGTTCGCAATTAACTGCCGATAAACAAGCAACTACCTCAATTCCCTTGACTTAATAAACAACTCTCACAATAACAAATAGCCCAAAGTTTAAACACCTTAAGAAAAGAAAGCTACAGTTCATTTACCTCTGACTTGAGATAGGCAGCCGTGCCTTTGGTGGCTTGGATGATAACGTACGGCACTCGATCTCCCAGTTGCGGAGCACTACCAGCGTCTCGCTTACGCATCCTTCACAAAACAGTCAAGTCATTTGCACAGTGATAACTGCAATCTGCTGTTAAATGCTGCAGCTTAGATAGATGGTTGTTCATATTCCTTGGTTTGGCTAAACATTTAACTACACACGTGACAAGATACATTAGTTGCCCTTGAGAAGATGCATAGAGTTCAACGATCCTTATGTTAATTTGTAACTGCCTGGTCAGTTCTGCCTCATTCTATCTTGGGGAGCCGTGTATTTCAGTGTCATCTACACCTGGACGCAACACAGGGTAAACTGGTTGTTCCCCGTTTCATACTTCCACAACGCAACACAGAAGCTCTGCTGTGGCCGGCCTCTCGTTGTGGAAGATACATGCATACATTTACTCACCACATGTATATACAAAGACACTTTCATACATGTTATGCATACGCATGTACATAGAATGATGCATACATTATAAATGCATCATAGTACATGTTGCTGGCCCAATGACCTGGAATGGGCTCCCTACCAAACTCCGCCAAATACCGATTGGTCATTTCACCTTGTTTCTTACTGTTCTCAAAACTGCGTTGTTCGACCGCGGTTGGGCTGGGAGCGCTCCTGAGTAGGCAATCTTGAAAGGGAGCTATATAAAACTGCTTTAATAATAATAGTAATGTATACATACATGATACATAATTATACAATATACATACATCCACAGATACATACATACATTCAGCTACCTTTTTCCAAGCCTCGGTTCAGTATTCAAACTTGTTTCAGTTCAAGACGATTGATGGAAAACAGATGAGGTCACCTGACTCACCGATTCGCAAGCTCATTGTGAGCCTGTTTTCCAGAGTATTCCGTGTCCGTCTTGGTCAGTTCTTTGGTGATGACCAGCTGGGAAATGTCAATTCGGTTGCAAAGAAGATCTGAAATGGTCTGCTTTGCATGCTCCACAGCTGCCATAGGATCTCTACGCAGAAATAGAAATTCATATTGCACTATGGTTACATTACATTACAATATTACATTACATTTTTATTGCATCACATTATGATTGCATTACATTACAATATGATTACACCATATGATAAATCCACAGGTTGAGAGCACACTTTATTCCAACTAAAGTGTAAAAAAACCATTTCAGCTGGGTATTAAATACCTGAGCAATACTGTAGTTCCACTTGACTGAACACTTGCAGGAAATTTAAAAAAAAATATAATTTGAAGTAAAAAAGCAACAGAACTTTATCTGTTAACAGTGGTTTAATACAGCTATTTAAATTAGGAACATTTCACAACTTTATTTAAGTAAAATATCAAGAAATATTTTAATAAACAATGCATTGTTTAGGAAACGAACAGCTGAGGCCATCAACAGAAGAACCTCGTCCAATTTGAAAGTCCAGTGGATTAGTTGTTTTCAAGTCAGATGGCCTTAAGTTGGTTCTTCCAGATGAGGCTTCAGTAAAGCCTGTAATGGAACACCCAAGTAAGATCATTCGACTTGAACAACCACCTAAATTCAAAGGACTTTTGATATAGACTTGGTTCTTCCAGTAACGGCCTCAGCTGTATATTCAGTTTCAACTGTATTCTCAAGTGCAGAAAACTGTTACTGATCATTATACCTGTTGATGAGAATCATCTGAAGACAAGTGTTTATGAGGTTCGCCACTAGAGGGCAGTTGTCCCGTCGAACTGTTTCAATGCCTTTGCAGTCCATCTTGTCATGAATCTCGGGTTTTGTGAAGTACAGCCCAGCATAGCGCTTCTTGTTGATAAGCAGATATGGAAAAAAACCAGAAAAGCGTATTGTAAACCTAAAACCAGAAACAAGGCCACATCTAAACCTAAACCTCAGAAAGAGTGCAATTCTAAAACCAAACCCAGAAACACTGCTAAACCTAAGACTAAAAACAAGGCCATTTCTAAACAAAATAACAAAGAAAACCCATTTCTAAATCTTAAGCTACGTACGCACAGGTCTGCTTAATTATAAAATGATAAAATCCCAGTCGTAAGGCCGATTCTGAAATCAGAAAATGGAGGAAGACCATTTCTGAGACTTTGCATTTAAATAATGAAATTATGTAAATGGTATCATACAATGTCCAACTACCAGGTATTGAGAATTTCTACGCATCTGTTTGCCGAGGAAACTATCAGTCATTCAGAAACTGATCAAAGAGCTTCAAACAGAAGTTCACGAACCTTCTCAAACTCCAGTTTAATGGGATTGATGAATTTAGTCGAGATATGTTCGGCAGCCTCTTTACCCAGCTTCATCGCCTCCTGAACTGTATCGACTCCAAACTTACACATGACAGAGTCCGTGTCACCATATATTACCTATTAACAGAATTTTAAAATATGCAATTTAATTTGAGAAGTTAGTACATAATTTACTTAATAGGAGAGACAGGCTGACCAAAGTGTACCAGTTTACACAATACTTGTGAGAACAGCATTGAAAAATTACACTAAGCAGGTACAGAGAAAGATAAGAACTCTGGTTATAAATTTTGACAATAGTATAAAGGAGCAACTTAAATAAGTAAACGTTGCCAAAAGAACCAACACAGGTAACATAATATTCTGGGTAAACAAATTAAAATCTGTTGCAAACCTTGGCGTCATGTGCGTAACCATTTTTAATTGTAAACATCTCTTCAACGTGTTGTTTCGTTTGTTCAATCATCAGGCGACCAAATGCTGTCACACTCTGCACCACAGCATCAATCAATGTCAATTAAAAACCAATCAAACAATGTTTACAATCACAGCTTGACAGCTACATATCACCTTAGCAAGAGTGGATACATGAGCAATCTTCATTTGATTCTGGCAGCATGTGACCGAGTTAGCCCCAAACCTGGCTGCCCTAAGGGTCGTCTACTATGGTAAACTTTTAAAGTAAAATTCATTCATTCGTAACATATAGTTGGGTCCCATTTTTATTTAGGTCTCATTTAAGGTTATCTAAAGGGGTGCATGATAAAAAGCAATTGCTAAATGCTTCATAACCATGGCTGCCTATCAGGGTTAGCATAAGGGAGTGCTCTGCTTCTTCTAAAATATCTACCTAAAAGCACTCTAAGACAGGGGCTCCAGCCAGCCAATCCAGCCCACAAGAAGGCCTGTAAAGACATAATCATGCCACAAATTCATCTAACAGGCACTGAAGGCAAAAGAGATGGCACTGTATTTTCATGAATAACACAAATTAAATTTCAATTCATTCCAAAAGACCTTGGAGTTAAATACCAAAGCTTAAATTTTCTGAAAAAAGTTAAATAATAAGAACTAAAAATTCAATTAAGACTGAATAAAAAAAACCTGAATAAAAAAAACAGAGTCTGACTCTGATTACCAGAAGGATAGAATCTTACCTGTGAGATTTCAAGGCATGGCAGCTTGCCAACCTGTGCCCCTGTAAAGCCATAGACAGAGTTTGCGCTCATTTTCAGTGCCATTTGTCTTCCATCGAGAACTTGCTTTCGGAAAAGATCTTTCTCCACTTTGAGATCATCCTTAGCCCTGTAATTCCATCACAGTGTTAGTGGCACTAGTACAAGTTAAGACAAATTAAGTGCATATGCAGATTAACAAAACCAGAAACAAGCGGTTATAAATACCTGTTAATATGACACAATCACCAATTGGTTTGTGTGCTCTCCATGTAACACAGTATAATCATAATTATACATTTATATAGTGCGCAGGATCAGCCTCAAAATGGTTGCTATGTAAGAACCTTAAAAAAGTCATTCATGCACAACTACTCAATACCACTGACTGATACTTTGTCTTTACACAGAGGTGCTATTTAAAGACAGAAAATAATAATTAATGCTAGTGGTTTGAATGCGTTAATTGCCTCATTAAAGGTAACATAAACATTATCCTAAAAGATTTTCAGCAAATCCAGTTTTCCATAGCTCAATGATCTCTATCTACAGAAACAGAAAAGGCTTTTGCTTGCAAGCATCGCAGAAAACTACATAAATCCAGGATGCAAATAATTCCAGATAAAACCAGAAGAAAAATAACACCAGACACACTCCAAGTGACTGGAAAACGAAAAAAACTGAGGTGACTGACTTTTTTCTAGCGGCGAGGAGATTCTCCAAGATTTCTGGCAAGAGACCTTTGATCACGGTATTCTTAATGAACAAGTTGCCTGAAGGTGTCCTGATATATTGGTCTGGTGTCAGCCTATACAACAAATCACCTAAATTTGAAACTGATTAAGCTAAAAAAGCTTCATTTGCTGTAAGATTTCAATACAGAAATTCAGCAGAAATCTTGTTGAACTACACCAGTTTCATTGGCTGGACATATTCAATACACTTACTGAATCAATTGACTTAAGCAACCATGTCTCAGGCTTCATGGTAATGACATTATAGAAGTCATTGGATTAGATTAAAATAACTTTTACGTATAAAAGCCATGTGACCTAAGCAGAAAATAGCAACAACTCATAGATTCACACTTTTGAAATTTAGTTGCAAGATATTACATTTTGTCCATTTCGAACACGTACAATGCAAGTTTGGATTAAAAAGTGTGGTTAGTTAAGGTACAGTCATGTAGGATGAAGTACCAGTAAGGTCAGAAAAGGCAGGAAAATGCTGAACAAACAAGGCATAAAGCTATGAGAAGATAACAAACCAATCAATAATAGTCATCAATTTGCCGTCTTGGCAAGCAAAGACTAAAATTTAATCAAGTGCAGCAACAGCTGTACAATCAGATAGATTTTGACAGCTGGTTACATCAAGAGTATGGATATTCCAGATAATGGAACCAGTACCCAGACCCACTACACTTAAGATTTAACCAACTGACATCACTTGGCCATTTACTCACTTTTCTTTTTCAATGACCGACGGGTTTAGAAGGGTTGTGTAGCAGAGATTGTGGCCCATCATGATCGATGGATACAGTGACGAGAAGTCAAGAGTCGCAATCGGAACATCGTAGAAACTACAGAAAGTCCAAAGAAAATACATGAAATCATTTTATGTCATAATGGATAACTTACTGACATAACTGATCATTTTAATTTGTTATGCTCCCTAACTTTCTGATGAAACTGCACAACTGAACAAGTTTGAGCAGTTTTCTCACTACAACAGATGACAACTGAAGTTCACTAAGTAACAACATCTGCAAATATACAAAAATGAAATATTAAATTCCAATATACGATACGTTCACACCTTAAGTAAATGAGTTGTCACTGTACACACTAAACGAGGCTTTCCTTAGGTGATGCAAATAAATGAGCCTGAATGAGCCTTACCCTTTTACTGGTTCGATGACAGTGGCTCCTGTGTACTCCTCACCAATTTCAACTTTATGAACTGGAATTACAAAGTCATGTTCCCGAGCCTACAACAAATTCAACAGCTCTGCAACTTATGAGCATGGCTGCATGTCACAGCTTCTAGGGAAGGTCAATCAATTAATCAATCAATAGATCAATCAATCACCTTAGAGTGAACCATTAGCATTTTATATTGGACTGAATTATTGAGATGCTAAACAATGCTGTTACGCAAACCAGTGCTAGAACAATTGAACTTATTCTAAACATATCAACATATTTTGGTAGCTTTTTGGTACAATACATCTGTCACTACAGAATGGTTTGGCTACAAGATAACGTACTAGAATCTACCTTCAACCATCTTCATCATAACATACATTCTGATATAAAATGATCAGGCATATTACATCCAAAATAAGTTCAACGTTAGAATATGACCATATTGTAATTCAATCGTTTTACAACACAGCACTTATTACAGCTCCACGACGTAACATTATAAATAAATTCCAGTGTATCTAGCTTAAAATTTCTCTAACTTTGATAAACAAAGAACAGTCGTGGAACAGTCTTCCACTGCATTTACGTTCTATTGCACTCGGCCCTGTGCAGCAAACATTCTCAAACTGTCTTAAAACGCTCTTGTTTAGATCAGTCAGATATGTGCAGCGCTTTCGTGATATACTTAAAAGGTGCTATATGAAGCGTCTTGATACATACATACAAAGATCTAAGTTATTGACTGACCTTCCTTAGAAGCTGTGACATGACCTTGATCTGCTGCCCCCTAGAAAGCAACGACGTAAGCGAGACACCCGTCACTCGTGCCATTTCCATGTAGTTGATGATTGACATGAGCTTCTCGACCAGACGCAGCGGCAGATAGGCATCTTTCAGGCAGTAGACGGCCAATCGACGTCTCGTCTGCTCATTTCCATTCTAGAAAACAACATACATCATTTTACAAACTGTCCTCTCTCACCCAGCAAACCAGTTATATAAATATTATGTAATACTGTATTGCTTACCGTTCAATAAAGCCCCAGTGGCTCTTACTTTTAACTCGATAATTCAAAATTACGGTTAATATCACTAATCCTTTTGTAAGTAACATAAAATACCACTCTTACACATTATAAGCATCAACATTTTATTACCACTGCATGCAAACGTAGTTCCTTCTCACTTTTAAATCAACTTCTACTCCACCTTTCTTCTTGCACCTCTTACAGCATTAAAACAAGCAAATGGGCAAATGTAGCTATTAAATGTGCAATAATAATGAAAAAAGAGGAGTATGTAAGTTTCACCTGCAAGTCAGTGATTATCGAATGATGCACATCTTCCTTTTGCTCTTGTAGGAAATGAAAAGAGACAGCGTTGAGTCGATATGATCGAAGCTTGTAATCTCGAAGCAAAGCCTTAAAACAAAACATTTAAAGCCTCAATTTCATATAGCACATTTTTAAACCTTCCAAAAAGTGGTTATTAATGTTAAATATTTGCTAAGAAATCTATATATGAGCACTGCACACATCTGAAAAGCCAATGAATTGCAACATACATAGCTAAATAAATGGTAATGACTGGAATTACAAGGTCATGTTCCCGAGCCTACAACA
This sequence comes from Allolobophora icterica, assembly GCA_963556255.1. Taxonomy (NCBI): domain Eukaryota; kingdom Metazoa; phylum Annelida; class Clitellata; order Crassiclitellata; family Lumbricidae; genus Allolobophora; species Allolobophora icterica. Next base: position 13,674,662 of record OY744616.1, read on the forward strand.
TATTCAACATATGCTACGTACTGTACATTCAGCCTCCACTCAAAAGTTGGCAGAAGGTGTGGTAGAAAAAGATGTAATAGAATTTGGTCTTTTGGAAGGTATTGTAGAAGAAAGTGTCACAGAAGATGTGGCAGCAATCATAATCTAGAAATTTCTAAAGCGCTACTTTCAAGCTAAGCGCAACACAGGGCACCAGTTTATTCAAGAGCGCTGAAGGTGTGGCAGAAGAAATGTCACAGAATGTCAGCAGAGCACTTCTGTCAAGTTTCTCTTGGATGGGTTATATAAATGAGATTACAGGTACAATAACAGTTAAAACACAAGGTACTGACATTCAGTAAAGGCATATTTTACAAAGTACAACACAATGTACTTACCAAATAAAGATCAAACTGAACACGTCCTTCAATATTGATGTCCATGTTTTCACGCTTTCCTAGCTGCTTGGACTGCAGCACGACTTTCTTGACCTTTGATGCGATGTTCTTAACTCGACCCAGAAAGAAGAAGTCTTGTGCTTTAAGGTGTTGTGCCCGGTTGAGCAAGTAGGTCAGGTCAAAGTTCTGTATGTTGTAGCCGGTTATGATATCTGGGTCAACTTCACGAATAAAATCTGACCATTTCTAAAGTACATACAGACGAAAGAATGCAATACTGTGTGTATACGTATTAATCACCAGTATCAATATACTATTCTGAAACTTCTGCAAATTTACTTACTTATCAACTGTCAACAACTGAATCGTTAACTGATCCAGTCAGACTGTATAAACCACTTCTCCAAGAGATCTACCTCAAAGACGTTGCTATCCCAATTTCCAAGCATTCATAAAAGATGACATGCACCATTCCATGGGCGGCGATCTAGGGGGGGACATGTCCCCCCACCTTTAAGAGTGGGCGGACACTCCATGCATTTGCCCCCCCCCACATTTTGAAGAAAGACCAAAAAAGGCAGAGAAATGTAATTGCGCGTGAGGGTTTTCGCAGCGTTTTTGACCAGATGAGGCAAAAATAAATTTTTTGACTAAAAAAAGGTCATCAACTTTTTTCGAGATAAAATCGAAATTTTTTGGCGATGAATTGGTGAAAATGAAAGTAGGGACAAAGTTAAAAGAAGGCTGAAGAAGTGGGGAAAAAGTTGTAAAAAGAGGTGAAGGACAAAAAAAAAGGTCATCAACTTTTTCGGAGATGAAACCGAAATTTTTCGGAGATGAAGTGGCAGAAATTTTTTTTTTTGGGGACAAGATTTTCCAAAACCGGTCGTCGACGAGATCGTGGCCGACTTTGTCCCCCCCCCCACCTCTCAGACAAGATCGCCGCCACTGCACCATTCTACTTAATGCGAAGTGTTCCCCAAAGCTATTACCTTAACATGTCATACTGGTTAACAGTTAACACGTGGCAGAACTGCTGTTCTACAAACAATCCAGAAACTTGACTTCTCACCTTGAGCAACTCGGCCTCTTTCTCATACGAGAGGACTTCTGCTCCGACAATAGGTGCACATGATTTGAGCGTGAAAACATTGCGTATGAAGGGATCTTTCTCTCCCTGCCGAATGACCATGTTGGCAATCTGAATTACAGGATCCTTATCCGGCTCAGGAAAAATTCCTATTAACATTAAAAAATTTATAATTCATTTGCTGTGTCTTTGGTAAGCATTTGGACTGCAATTGTGCATAGGTGATTTTTTTCATTGATTTCTCCTTTTCACAAAATTTAAGATATTTTGACTGTACTTCCACTACACAACTTACCATACGGGTTTGGAAGTGATACGATCTGACTGGCACTACTTCTACAGCTGGAAAACTGAGTTTGGACTAGCACTGTTTCAAAGTTTTGCCTACACAGGCTTTACAAATAGTCTTTATTTGGTTAACTCTCACATTAGTTGATATGTCAACTGATAATTTAAAACTGAATACCTTTCAACTTTACATTTGTAAATGCTAACACCTCTGACGGGAACCTATGGCTCCCCATTTGAGAAAATGACTGTAAACCTGCATAATGGCAATTCATCTGTACTTGACCGAAAGAAACCAACTTCAGTAGAAAGTTTTACAGCTAGTCTTGCTCTTAGAAAGTTTGACTGCTGCTATTTAAGATGCAACCCTTCAGTACTAAGTGACCTTCAGAACTTTCCCTTAACAATTTTTAATGGCAATTCATCTGTACTTGACCGAAAGAAACCAACTTCAGTAGAAAGTTTTACAGCTAGTCTTGCTCTTAGAAAGTTTGACTGCTGCTATTTAAGATGCAACCCTTCAGTACTAAGTGACCTTCAGAACTTTCCCTTAACAATTTTTAATGGCAATTCATCTGTACTTGACCGAAAGAAACCAACTTCAGTAGAAAGTTTTACAGCTAGTCTTGATCGAGGACCATGGATAATTACCTAATCTTATCTTATGTTACAAAAAAACAAGGTCCCATGCTGTTGGATTGAGGTGGCATTTTGCCTCAGTCTAGTGATCTTTTACCCAAAGGATCACGTTTGTAAGGAGGTTCTATAATGTGTTAGGATGCTGTCATCGTTACGTTCTTTTTTACATAAAAATGGATTACATTCAATCTATGCAAATTTCAACTGCACCTTTGCACAAGTGCAGTCCACTATGACCTTCAGCCGGTGACTATATTATGACTTTCAAGGGGTGAACTTCAGGTAGAAACCTTCAACTGGTGACCCTAATTAAGAATAGCAACTAAGGAGCTAAACAAACAAGGTTAAACTGTTTCAACTGACCTTTCCGACCGGCACACTCAATGTCAAAGCTGAGAATCCTGAAAGGAGCGATCTTGAGCCACTCCCCTTCAACCGGATATGATATGATGTTCTCCCAAGAGATGTCCAATTCAATCTGGCATCGGGACCTCTGTGGAAGAGGACTGCACCACTTCTTGGGTCCCTGAAACCCTCGTAACAGATACCTGCCCTTAGGCATCTCCAACCAACTGCAACCCATTATGTTGCAGTCTACCATGAACCTTTACAGAAGAATTTGGCAAACAGTTATTTAATTAAACAAGCACAGTAAACTATAACAAATTAAAGCAATTGTGCAAGCAAACTTAATGTTGTTATTCCTGAGGAATCATTTAAATATAGAAAAAAACTAAGCATGTTAACTGAATGAGAACAAAATACTGATGATAACTAAATCTAGAAAGTTAGTCTCAGTTACAGACCAGAAGTTTTGCAATGTAATCACTGGCACTGGGATCAATCTGTTCTAAAGGGTTTAACAATATCAATTAGGGTCACTGCGGTCATGCCTCAGTGCCCCTAATTAATCATGCTGACTGCAGAGTCGTTACCATTGCTATAACAATAACAGTCATCATTGCTCAGGTTTTGCTGCATTAATTAACCACCCTAAGAAGTCTGCAGGAGCTGTTATTACAGGATAATTTACAGCTCTATCACACTCTACTAAGGTCTCTCACTGTTGCATAGCTGACAGAGCTTTTGGTATGGCTTTTGATGTCAAACCTTTTAAATGAAGTCTGGTTAAACTGTTCACATGATTTTGCTCAATTTTTTTTCAATCTCATTGATGTTTCATTCAACACAATCTTGCTTTTGCTTTTATCTATTTTTAGTTTTAGTTTACAATTTTTCTCTTTTGTTATCCTTTTAGCTCTTGTGAACAAATAGCTAATTGTTTTCGCTTTCCTTTTAGTTTTCGTTACAAAAATAACACTGCCAAAGAACTTAATTTAAATAGACAGTTAAGTATACGCAGGTATAAAGCACTACTAGGTACCAAGGCACTTTCATCACACTTGAAGTCCAGTCACTTCAGGAAAGATACTTTACCATGATGATGTCTTTGATGACAGCAGTGTTCAAAGCACTACCTTACCTTAAGGGCACAATGTAAATGTAAACATCTTTGGTCACTAACTTAACAAGTCAATTAGCAAACAAACAGGTTACACAGTTGCCAAACAGGAACGAAGCCATGACATCTACCTTGTATCGAAATCTATGTTTGTCTCGAAACACTGGTACTGTTGTGTCCCGTGTCCCGGGCACTGGAACCCTTGCTCAAGGTGCTTCTTTGCTGTGTTAATTTGTGTTGGCAAAAGCATTGTTATTCTCAGAAAAGGCATCTTTCGATTTCCCTGATAGCCGTAAATACCTGCGTGAAGAGAATACAAAACTAAATACTGGTTATAAGTCAGAGAACAAAACCCTACAGATTGTCCGAGACACACAATTAAAGTATTTTTGCAGCAGCATTAAATTCGATTCCACAATAAGAAACGTTGAGCCAAAAACTGTCATGGGTTACAGCACTTTTGAGACGTCATTAAGGGTGCTGTACACATGCGGCTCACTATCCGTGCCTTAGATTCACATATCGGTGTGATCATGCGTGCGTTACAAATTTAATTCATAATAGTAATAATAATATGTACATACATGCATGCAAACACCTATCCTTGGAAGCCTACAGTGTATACCCAGCAATGTATGAATTTAAAGTCAGTGTAACAGCTCTAGGTAAATAGGTAATTGCCTAACAAAGTGAAAATATCAGCCAGAGCTACCACACATACATACTTGCATACTATGGCATTACCACAAAACAATCGGGAAAATATAATTGGATGAAAATTCATACGTATCATTAGTTTCACATGATATGGTTTCGATAAAGCCATCACTTTCCTAAAGATACCTAAATTTATTATAAAACGTGTATGTTTCTGCCACTTACTCTGTTTCATTGTCATTTCAACTCCAAGTACAGTGTGCTTAACGTCTTGGTTGTACCTGAGGTCTTTGATGACAGCAGTGTTCAGAGCATCCTGATCACATGAACACACGAAATACAAAAAGCAACTCAGCATCACAATGACATCTTATGTACATCTGTCTGGGTATTTATAGCGTTTCTCAAAGGCGCTCAAACATGGCTGGCTATCTAGCAGATCAAAAAGATTTAAGGGTAGGCTGAAAACATGTCTTGGGCTGTTCATGGTTGAACAGTACATGATTTTGGTGGAAAGCTGTCTCCAGATGGACAGTTCTACACACGATGTGCTCGAATTGAGCCTAATCAATAGATTATTAAAATCAAAATCAGTTCTTATTCTTCAATCTCATCACTATTCAACAAGCTTATCCAATTGCCTGTCTGGTCATAAGTACTAGGTTCTATACCTCACATAGCTGAAGGGATCTATGGATATGTTGACTGAGAATTATATTAAACAGATTGATCAGTTCAGCACCTTTATATAAGTTGCTACCCTCGACTCTCATGTAAAAAAATCGCAACTTATGGTTGGGAAAATACGGTATGTATCCACAGCTTACATATGTATGCACGTATGCTTGTTTCAACATTTCTACAGCACTTTTCGCAAAGCTCTTTAATGTACTGAAACATGACTAATATTATCTGCACCATTTTTAGAAGCACAAAAGTTTGGATATTTCACAGAATTTTCACCGTCTTGTTTTTTTCACATTAAAATTAATTTCCGAATAATACAATTCTCATGGGTGTTACCCGAAATGTTACACAGTCTTCCAGACGAAATCCCTGAGGAGCACGGATGTAGAAGTAAGGGGCAAATCCATGGATATGAGCGGCAACACTGTTGCCATCCATTGTAACACCATAGATGCTGATAATTGGCACTGGACCAACCTGAGAACCAGGCATACCAGCCATTGGACTCCCTTTAACAAACAATGAAAGCATCAAAGTCAAAAAAATTTTATGCAAATACTTTTTTGGATATGATGGCTGGCTGTTTAACACTAAAAATTACTGCCTATATAGTGATGCTAAAACTGCAGAACAATAAAAAAAATACCCACTCAAGTATTAAGAAATGGAAACTGCTGCGCTGCTGGCGCCTCAATGTATCAGTGCACACACACACGCGCACACATGCACGCACACACACACGCATGCACACACGTCTTTGCTTCCAGGTCAGATTAATTCACTCCACAAAACTTGACTGCTTCAATCTGAACATGAATGATGAATTTAACTAGGTGGCGCTTCGGCATGAAACACCGACTCGGTTCGGCTCTGGACTTAATCTAGTTTTTCGTTCTTTCTTTTTGACCGGGCCTGGGTCAGAAGCGCCACTGAGTAGATTTCTTGAAGGGGCGCTATACAAGTTCATTATAGATAGATAGATAGATAGATAGATAGATAGATAGATAGATGCACTGTATGCAACATAGGAAGTTCAATGTTAATAAATTATCTAAGCAAATTAACTTAAAGCAGTTACTACATCACTTGGCTACTTAAGAAACCATTTTCTTATGTAAGAAATTTAAAAAGAAATAAAATCCTGTTTGCAGATATAAATTTAAAGAACTATTTTGCAGTTTAATATATATTTAACTAACATAAACCACTGGTCTTTGTACTGCAAGAGGTCTAATTGGTAGCATGTGCTGCTGGGTCTGTAATCCGGTGATTGTGGGTTCAAGCCTGCTGAGCACACTCTTGTTTAACAACCCTAGACAAGTTGTCGCATATGCTAGTCTTACACTGCAGGTTGACTGACCTTGACCTTACTGACCTTGAACACACAGTAAACAAATAAATCAACGCACCGACAAAGTAGTCAACATCCAACTGCTGAAAGACAAGCGAATCAACTTCCGGGTCAAAGGACGGGACTTTGGGACGAGACCACTTCATGCTAGTTGTCTGAGCCTCCGGTCCCTCACCCACGACCTCTTCCATGTCATTGCGACACTCAGCCTCCACCTCCTCCAGCATCGCAAGTTCCGCTTCGAAGCCTTGCTCATCATCATCGTCAAAATCAACCCTATGGAACAAAGTGCACCAGAGAATTAGTTTCCACAGTAATTCCAAACAAGTGGAAATGGTAGTTGGAAGGATCACATCTCACTGGTCTTACGTGGGCATGAAAATTTAACCTAATGCAACTTGTATAATGTGTTTAGTAATCATTATGCAACTGAGACGAGTGAAATAAAAATGTAAATAAGATGAGAAGAATACAACATCTGCTTAAATCAACTCCATAGCAACAGACAAAGCATCACCTGATGGGGCGTTAAGACCTGCTTACAACACTGCACAGTTCTAGAGCATCAGTCTTATGTTAAAATATTTAAAAAATTAATGATATTCTAACACAAATGCCTATCCTACTCCGCATCTGCAGACTGAATATGTGTTTTGTTGTTAAGATGTCTAACAAAACGTTGTCCTCTTGATTGCTGTTGTCCATCTTTCAACCACAGCTGGTCTTTGAGACCTATTTGCTAAGGAGACACGAGCATAATAAGCAGGCCCAAATTGGGGGGGTACTAAGGGTGCTGCAGCACCCAGTTTTGAGGGGCCCGCATTTTTGGGAGTACATTAAAAAAATTTTATTGTACATGTAACTGGGCCCCGCGCTGAGGTAATCACAGCACCCGGGTCCGCACTAGCCTTAATGCGGTCTTGATAATAAGCGAGAAATTTACTATACATTTCTGCACCTTAGTGGATAAATGTTAAGAGCTTTGTCACTTACCGAGGTTTCTTAGCTGGAGGCATTCCTTTCACATCTCCTCCCTTATTTTGGAATCTGGCAGCCATGCTTTACAAGATCAGCTAAAACAACTTCAAGAACACAATATTTACTTGAAATAAGGCATTAATATGCATCCTGCAGTTGTACATGAATGGAACGTCATAGATTCCCATGACAATAAGGAAACTGAAGACATTTCTGCACAAGTTGCAATTTATTTCGAATATATCTTCTGGAGTCTGTCTGGCAAAGCATATTTTGGCGCTGTGGTAGGTTACAGAGTTCTAATCTATCTGAGTCAGAGGCGGCCATGTGGTTCATATGGTGATCGGTCACAGTCGGTCAAATGTTAAAGTTTACCACGAATTTAAGTATACTCCGGTTATCAACATACGGATGCTTTATTTTTGGTCGTCCCGAATCCTCGAAACCCGAATCCCCGAACACAGAAATTGTTGAAGTCTGAACTCTTATACATGACAAATCGATTTCGGGTATCCGGCCGAAATTCGTAAGGCCACCGAAAAGTTTTGTTCACTTGAAGTAAAACAGCTAGCCGATTTGTATTAGCATAGAAATTAGTTTTGGAAGAAGGCACCCCCAGCGAAAGTGAAATTGTTTTTGGTACAACTGACCATGGCTACACAAACTTCACTTAATACAACAGACTAACCATGCATGGAACTCACATGCGGAAACCTCAGATCTGAATTTCACTAGCTAACCGAGCTATTCGTTCAGCGCCATTCAAGTGGGCGATAATACTGATCAAAATAGTTTTCGCAAAAGTGTCGATGGCGGGAAAGATCACTTATTATTTTCAGCGAGGAATCGTATTTCAGATTCCACCACAGACTTTAAATTTGGGATTCCACACAAGACAACCTGTTGACTCTGTTGAGCTTGACGTAAGTCGCAAAATGCGTAGTTAAGCATCTCCACGCTCTAGGCCTACGCCTATGATCTTCGATTGAAATGAAATATCGCTAGATGCTGTTTCAGCAGTTCCAACATTTTTAAATAAAAATTTTAATCGAGTCATTAATTAGGTGTTAAATCTGGGACTAAGATTAATAATCTTAATCCCAGTTTAAATCCAAGTATACCCCTTTTCATCACATAAACTGTCAAATCGTCTCTAGGGTATAATCATAATCTTCGTTTTGATATCTTCAAACTGACAATAACGCAGTATGATTACAAATCAGTATGAACGGATGATCACAAGTTATTACAGGAGTCCAATTTAACTGTACGCGGCACCCATCACGTCCTACATCTCATTTTAACAACGCGCCATCTCGCGAATGAAAATTTGGGAGGGTAGCGGGAAGCGATCCCGCTACCTCTTGTTCTTCACGCCAGTGATGTTACCACTACTCTATGGATCCCCCAGGGCCTCATTAGGGCTATCGGGCCCGGGTGCTGTGATTACCGATAATAGCTATCAGCGCGGTCCAAGGTACAAGTGCCATAAACAATTTTATGGACTTCCGAAAATACCAGCCCCTCAAAACTGCGGGCCCGGGTGCTGCAGCACCCTTAGCACCCCCTTAATGCGGACCTGAGGGTATCGTCATTCGTAGATTGCCAAATATAATAATTACGCAGCTGGTAACGTCGAAACGTCCATAAATCAGATTTATCAGAAAGAAGTTTGAAACATCATCAGGCTGATCAATTTCTGTATTTCGATTCAAGATTTGATGCCTAATTATAAATTGAATTTTATACTAAATTAGTGATGCCATTATTACATCATTAGTATAGTAGCCTACATTCAAAATTACGTGCTGCATTCTTAGCAACACACAATCACCAGTAGGACCTATTCCATCTAATGGTCGTTATTCATGGTATGCTGCTATAGCCATGCATCCGTGCAGCCCGTCGTATAAAGGTATACTGGGCTCCCCAGTCTGGGCATACCAAGACTGCTCTAGCACTCGTACTAAAACCAAACCTTAGTAACCAGTAACCACAATTCTCTGCACTTCTTGCAAACAAACTTACTACACTAGTTGTCTTTATGTGACCAATGGAATTGAACCAATTAAGTTTCAACTATCAGACCTCAATCTGAACACGAGTGATCTAGCGTAATCAGTGGGTAGGCTAGGTCTACCTGAAGCCACCGTGACGTCATTCACGTGTAGATGTATACCGTGTAGATATACATGTATTCAGGTCCTTTGGAAGCAAAACCCAGGTACAGGCATTTCACGCTAAATATATATCTTCCCAGGGGCGTCTATCCCCCCCCCTAAGTCATTGGAGCAACGTCCCTTTTCGCCCTCTTTTCCCCCCCTACCCGTTCCTTCCCCCCTAAAATGGTGGCACACATACTGACAGATCTTTCTCCCCCTATTTCTTGGATGGAGCATTTGCTCCAAGGTTTCTATGGTGTAGACGCCCCTGTATCTTCCTGTAATTTGTGTCAATTTAAGCTTTTTTGTGTTGCTTTTCAAAGGTAGGTTGAAAGTGTTTGCAACAGCGGTTTGCCTTTCTTAATCTCAGGCCCAAGTTTGACCCATGTTGTGTCGCTAATCAGTGATCCTATTAAATAAATGCCCAGGAGTTCAAGCCTTAAGGTATGTACTTGTAACCTTGTGCCAAAACACAAACCTACTGGATTCAAATAACACCAGAACTACATGTATCCAACACTAATAGCTCAAGGTCATCATCATCCACTGGTGTAAGTTAGCAACACAATATTTCCCATGTAGTATTAGCAACCACCTGATTTATAATACATGCACCTCACCACCTTCAACTAATCAAACCGTACATACACAAAACCATCAGATGAACCACCCGTTGCCATGTAACACTGAAGTGCAACCCAACACTTTATTTTAAAAAGCTAGCCAACGAATTTCCAACGTCAGTCGAATCTAGTTCTGCCTACCAAGGATGCAGAGGGAAAGGCAGTTGGCCACCAAACCGAACACCAAGGGAATTAAATATTCTCAACCAGACAGCTGCCAGATAATTAGAATTAAAAATCGCTAGTACAAACTAAAAACGGAAAATCAGCAAGAATGCTCAATCTGTAACAAACCCATTTTCTAAACATTGCTTTATTATCAGGAAAATCTTGACAAATTAACTACTTCTCATATAAGACACACTCAGTCATTCAAATTTCTTCCAATCTTTTAATGTCAAAGCATCTATCAACTGTGCATTGCTGGTTCTATCATCGTCTTGCGGATTCCAGCCCATAAAGATCTTACGACAGCACTGGCGGTGGCTCCGGATCAGCGAACTCTCCGACGCGCTCTTCATAGTAGCGGTGCTGTCTAAATGGCTTCAGCTCATACTGAGCTCTATCTTCGATCCGAGTCAGTTTCACGCCAAGGTCTTCTAGCGTATCATAATCATGTAAGACGTCACTCACGTGTTCCTTTAACACAAAAACATGTAAATGTAAAGTGTAGCAATCAAGATTTTTCAAGATATAATTCAAATGTTCCCATAACATATTGATCATGTAATAGGAGCAGACAATTTATCTACACAGACAATTACTCAACTGTAGATAAACTTGTCATTCTTAGCAAACCTAGCATAATGTATCCTAACAGAAAGCATCTTTAATAGTAACTCAACTTGCTACATAAATGTCTGCATAGCAACATTACGCTACATTCAGATGCCACAATGCAGACTGATTTCACTTTATGCTGCCACACATGGGCAGGTGGTGCACCATTTTTCTTGAACAGTCTAAACTGAAATGCATTCTTTTCAGCTTAACACTGATCACACAAAATTATTATAATAGGGCCTTACCCTGTCCAGCTTGTCAAGCGTCAGGATGGGAGTCGATGGAGCATATGACATGTACATAACTTTCAACCTGTTGAAAGAAACACAAAAGCATAGTCACAGGCTGCCATAAGAAGAATAGGAAAATGAATTGTCAATTTCTGATGAAGTATCAGGAATCAAAGGCAATCAATAACAAGAACAATCACTGATATTTAGTTCCATCTCCTCTCATGCTCTACAGACTAGGAACACATATTAAATGTAAAAGAAACTCTGAATTACTTGTAAATTTATCTGGACATTTAACATAACTGGACATTTAACATAACTGGACATTTAATATACCAGCAGTCAACATGATTTTTAGCCAGATAAAGGAAAACAATGTAATTACGTTACCTCGCTCCAAATCATGTTAAAATAGAACTGAAGCTATCAGAACTGAATTCAAGATACAGAATAGTACATTACTTGAACAGAGGAGTGACGTAAGTTCTTCGGAAGTTACTCCATCTCATACAACGGTAGAAGTAGTCAACCAGGTCCGACAGAAGATAGTTATTCGGCCTGCAACATATCCACAAAATGGCTAAATTCCGACCTCTCCCTGCCAAACTAGTTAAAACCTAGACTGAATAAATTTTTACATTTTTTAATATTTGAATTGGGTTTTATGGCCCAGTCTATAGGCTCTGCAAATTCCTTACAAATTCAAGTTTTACGATTCCTCGGTTTCATTTTGTTACCCACCATTACCTGACTCATGTTTCCTTCATGCATCACATTTTTGACTATAGTTTATATCAGACTGTTATTTTCTAATGGCAATTCTGATTATTGGAATGTCACTCCACTTCCAGACCAGTGTTCGTAGACACTTCAACTTTTTTTATTTGGTGGTCTTAACATCTCTTTTGGTGTACATCTGAAAGTTTCACGCCAAGACCATGCATCACTCAGATCGAACACTTCCTCCTTAGTCGAGCCTTGGAATGTCGAGTTGATGGGATGATCACAGCAAGCGACATCATTCATGAAATCAATACTTGCACTCAATAGACCAACTAGGGTTCTTTCTCATACATTTTGCTGCAATTTCAAGACTGTCCTCTTTAGTCAGGGTTGGGTCGGGAATGCTCTTGAGTAGATACTTTGAAGCGGTGCTATATAAATCCTTGAAATGAATGAAAAGCTTCACAAAGAATACCCGAACATTTTATGTGCTCACCCAACACTGTCGTAACTGTTTCCAATTGCTCGTGGTTCTTGCAGGGAGTTAATGATGCCCTGTGCTACGTCGAAACACTGCAACAGAATCAGTCCTAAGGTTCACAGAAAAACGCTAATACCAGTTATTTCTATGGTACTTGCCTAAAGTACTACTCTGAGAGTGACTTTTAGTATCATGTAAGAACATTAAACACAGAATATTTTATAACAAATTGAACATGATGTTCTCATAAGTCCTTAAAAGGAGTTGTATAAATAGCCAAATAATACAGACACAACACATCACAACATACAAGTTTGTAATATTATAATGAAGAACTTTGCATTATAAAGCTGAATTAAACTTGGTAGCTTAGAAAACCATAAATCGAGCAATTTAGTCTGACTCTAACAACCGGGGTTAAAGTAACCGGTTTTGTGTTCAGTAACAGCAGTTTCAGAGTGAACAAGTGTAATGACGAAGCAAAAAGCCACGAGTTTGTCCTACGTACAAAAACCGGACTTTTGATGGTCTGCTCTCCCTTCTTCCAGAGCGGCAATCGTCCGTGAGCACGCCTCCCTAAGACACAAGACAAATCGAGGACAAATGCAGGGTCGCTGCTAGGATTTTCTATTCAGTCGTTTAACATCGTTGGGAGTTGTAAGAGATGTTGCAGTCTTTGAATTGGTGAGCATTAACAGGATTTCCAGTCCTAAAGAACCCTAGTGCTCGAGTGCTTGTGAGTTCAGACCTTAGTTAGTGTCACGGCTCTGACAGCACATTAGTTGGGTCCACACTGCACCCAAAGATGGCCACAAGTTGCCACCAGCGGCACACTCAGTTAGCTGGACAATTGCTGAGATCCGCTACTGTGTAGATATGCAGATGCTGCACTTTTGTACTTCAACTGCCAGTTGTGTCTTCTCGTGTACTGGACCACACTCCTGGAACAGTCTCCCACTGCTTTACATACTCTTGCATCTGACAGCACAGCAAACATTTCTGTCTTAAAACTCAATTGCTCACACCAGTTAGATAGCCAAACGAGCAGCAATTTTGTAAGGTACTTAAAACTTTAAAGACAAGCTGCTTTGGTTTCCCATTTGCTCTCAGTACACTCGTCATTAAAGCGTTAAAAGACAAAATTCTCTGGGCCCAGTGAATCTAGCTTCTGGTAGAAATTTATCTGCTTTGATCTAAATAACATTTAACGTTTTCTCGATTTCATAATTACAACTGTGACGTTTTCTCAACAATATCTGCTCCTTCCGATTAATTACATATAATTTTGTACCAAATTCCAAGATTTGTTTTACACTCTTGTTTCTTAAACCTTATAATTAATATTAATATTTAAGGCGATCGAAAAAGAAAAATAATTAATAATTTGAACACTAGTCCTGCTGCAATGGGAAAAATTCCTGCCGGTCCGTCACAATGAAAAGTGAATTCCTTCTGGTCCATAACAATGAAAAGCCAGGGAAGCGCTGTCCTAAAGTACTAATTAAATGTACCCAAAAAAGGCAACCCCATAATCACACTGCATACTAGGCTTGACAAATGACACAGGACAATGGAGATAAATGACCTCCAATGTCCTGTCCCTAACCCATCGCCCCCAAATGGCTGGCATCAGGAACTGGTGATGATGATGATACTCGACTTACATGAACTAGCATAGTAACGAATGAAGCGATCCTCAAGTCCAAAAATGTCAGCAGGTCGAAAAATCGTGGCATCTGGAAATTCCTCACGTACAGCCACTTCACCATGATACTAAAACAGAAAAAAACGCAGAATATTAGACGAGGACTGGAAACAACTAGAAAATGTTTCCCAAGCTCACACAGCCGCTACAAAAGTATTTCACTGCAGTAAATCAGGCTCCAAGAAAGCTTTGCACATGCATTCTGTCAGATGTCATTAAACCTCACCTTAACAGAGCTGCAAACTTTCAAAAATAATACTGCACCAGGATTTAAACCTTGCTTCCCAATTTCAACTTCAAATTGCATTCTTCTATGTGTAGTTAAACCTTAACTTAAGAGTTGCAAATGAAGTCAAAGAAATTTTCAATATAATACTGCACCAGGATTTCAACTTCGCTTTCTAAACAGTCCCCTTGCTGTACTTTATGATCGTGGGCAACAAGGAGGGATGCAAGGAGTTAGCAGTAATTGAAGCTGATTGAAGCATTGATTTAAGCCGGTCTAATGCAACGACACATTTCGTTCAAGACCAGTTACCTTCGACTTCAGGAACTGAGATCCACCCTTGACGTAGACCGCGGGTGGGTCTGGTTGGGCGTTCAGGTGCGACATGTGAATAAACCTCTCCACGCCACTCTCCCGCGCAATGCGTGCCAGACGACGTGCCCCATCAACGTGCACGTCGTTGAACTTGAAGTTTCTGTCACAAACGCGCAACGACAAAAAACGTGAGAAGCTAATGCATACAGAGTTGCATACGTAAAGCAAGCACTGAGCAAATAAAATCTTGCAACAGGACCTACCACTCTGGGCATATTAAATGAAATTACTCAAAGGCTTGTAAAATCATATTGCTTACACTAATCATTCCATCAACAGATAGGTGGAAGTTCTTGATATAACTGTTTAGGAATGTCCAGGCTTCCGACTTTCATGTGTCAACACAAGCATATCATTCCACTCAACATATATACATGATGTAGTAGTAACAGATGATAACAAGTTTAACACGAGTCAAATTTAACTGTATGGCAACCTGCAAGGTGTCCATCTGTCCGACAACAGCAATTTTGTAAGGTTCTTAACCGGGCCTATCTAAATGCTTCAATACAAACATACATAAACAAATACACATATACACAAACTACAGAAGTTAACTTATTCAACAATTAAAAAACCTGTGAAAAATTTACGACAATGAAGCAGGTATACTTCAAATATTGCAAGGGCATTATTTAGCAGCTTTGAATGAATGAAATTTGCAATATCTAAGTTACAAAATCTGCAAAAAATTTACCACAGTCATATGGCAACTCACTTGGTCTCCCAATCACGGCCAATTAAGTTAATGACGACGTTGGAATACTTCATGCATTTTCTAATCGAATCTTCATCTCTCAGATCGAATGGCTACATAACAACAGTAGTTTTCTTGCATCCATTAAAGGTAGAGTTTATTATGTTACAACAGGTTGGTTCAGATTAACAGACTATTCATCAGATGATCAAGTTGGAAAAAACACTATTTATTACCTTAGAAGAGGTCAGATCGCAGAACTTAGGCTTTACAATAAGCCTTTGAAAAGTAGAACAGCCTTGTGGCCATTTCAAGGGCACCTAAAACATCCTTTACTGGCAACACACCAGTTGTAAGATCAGACTGCTAGATCAAAACTCTAGATTAGAGCTGTACCGATGCATTGGGAGCATTCGTAATCGAGCCAATTATTAGAGGAATCGGCATAATCGGTATTGGCGAAAAAGTACCGGCGGCGATGCAAATTATTTTACAATTGACTTTTTTTGCACAATAATCGTTACAAATAGAAAAATGAGCACAAGTATCTATGTCTTGTTTCTTACTATTGATTTATATTTAGCATTGCACTGCCTAGCAGACGCCGTAGAAACCGAGGACCTATTATACACAGGACTGGAAACTCCTTAATAGCCTTTATACAACGTCGTATGCGTAGTTTTTTTTGCGATAATAAAATAATCGGCTTCATACGCAGTATCGCCTGTTACAATAATCGGCTATATGCGGTATCGGAATAATCGGCAAAAAGCCTTATCGGTACAGCTCTACTCTAGATCCAGGTAAGTGAAAAAGGATTCCAATTCACAATCTAGCCACGATATTTGGGATTTACTGTCATACACCCAAAATTACAATATTTGGAATTCACTGTTATACACCCAAAACTAAGAAAGGTACGTCAATCACTTACCAAAAATAGAACCTGGCCAAGTTCTCCACCAAGTTTCAAATCCTTCATATAATATGGATCTCCACGGTATGGGCAAATCACTTGAGAACCAATCTTTCCTACAATTTAGACAAATGACTAAAATCATCGCAAATGTTCCCTGTAGTTCATAACTGTGAACAAGTCATAGCTATATTTCTTAACCCCTTACATTCATTAATTCACTGCACCAACTCTAATTAGTCCTCAATGGTCTTATCATATCCATACACAACCTCTTTGGACAGACCTAGTAACTGACAGTTTTGTCATTGTGAGTTGTGACTATCCACATACTTATACATCAAATTCCAATGTTAAAGGCATATTTGGACTAACCATCGACTAGATTAGTAAATGAATAAATCAAAATATGTCAACAATTTGCTTTTCACTTCAGTTTGAGATTTAAATTTTAATTACAATATTAATAATAAATTATATAACTTAATGCTATAATGACATCATGCTCAGATACATGATACAATCAAATACTCATCATTGAGTGAAAGCCAGACTATAATGTAACAAATTTACATGGAAACTCAGCTAAACGAACCTAGTCGGTTGACCACATAGCGTCCAAGGAATCCCGAAGCCCCAAAAACCGTGGCCACAATTCCGCTGAACGAACCACGTCCTCCCTTTCCACGTTTGTAGGCCGTCAAATTATCTCGCTGGTCCTTCACAACATCATGGACCCCGCGGCTGGAAACACAGTAGGAACCGGCACCAACTGCACGAGTCACATGGGGCCCTGCAAGAAAAATCTTATGGTCTATTACAGCAGCTTTGGTGCACGCAGAAGCTCCAACACTGCAGAAAGGTAGCCCTTGAGTAATCCAAGCCACAGACTTCTAGAGCCATTCACATGACACACCAGGTATCAACCCACATCACTTTGAAGCAAAGCTGCATTCCAACACCAATCTTTTAAACAGATTACATCAAGATCTGTTCGAACTGATGGACGCTGACCTGATCACAGCTTGAGTTTGGTGCACCATCAGTTGATGCCTTGAATATCATACACCAGCAGCATAGAATATAATAATAATAATAGTAATAATAATAATAATAATAATAATAAAATAATAATAACAACAATAATAATAAAGTGTCATAATAAAAAGAAATAATAATAATACAGAACCAAAGAGACAGGGAGGCTAACAACAGGTTATGACAAATAGGCATGAAGCAATCAACCAAAGATGAGGTCTAGGTATGGACCGAAGTGAAACCGGAGAACAAAGTAAGAACAGAAACGCGTACAGTGTAACATCCAAAGCATTAGACCAGCCATCTAAAGACCCCACAAGACAAGTGTTGTCCTATAGGGTCGTCCGTAAAGGATGTCCGCACAAAAATGACTTACTTTGGACCCCCGCCCGCCCCTTGTTCACATTTGGCCTTACCCTCCCTCCCTTCCCCTTTGCAGACATCTGCATCAGAGGATGATTGACTTCCGACTCCTGCAGTGTGGCAGCACAGACTCACATACTCATCCACTTTTTAATGTCATTATCGTTCTTTTTACTAGTTTTCCACAGTCCCTGTGTAGGCTCATGAAATGGTTAATCTGTTTGCAATGGAATCTTAAAAATGCCAAATCAGTTAAGTACATACTGTTGTCTGCCATCTGACTGAAGTTGGTGTTTAGGACACAGGCTGTACTGAACACACTACATGTATCAAATTTACATGCAGAC
Source organism: Allolobophora icterica (assembly GCA_963556255.1). Classification (NCBI taxonomy): domain Eukaryota; kingdom Metazoa; phylum Annelida; class Clitellata; order Crassiclitellata; family Lumbricidae; genus Allolobophora; species Allolobophora icterica. The sequence continues at coordinate 13,692,863 of OY744616.1, forward strand.
GTTTAGATGCAGGTGGCTGAACTGGTCATAACCCCTCACCTCTGTACGCATTGGGATGACCCCTTCCTCCCCTCATTGTGGATGTCCTTTATGGACAACCCGTGTTTTGGGACTTGGCAATAGCACCGAAGTAGGACACTATCAGTTTGTAATGTAGTAGAACACAATTTATCAACCTACGATGAAGTGACTGTTAAAACTCACGGGGCAAGACACGTTTTGGATTGTTATATTTATAAACCTTACTACACCTTATCTTTTCGTTGTCATATGCCAGCACAGGATGAGAGTTTATAGGTATTATGCTACATATAGGGCCTGTGCTCATCATCAAAGTATCTGTTGCACTGAAACTGCTGCACTTTAAATAGCTCTACAGCTGCTTTATAAATGCCTAGCTGCAGCAATTTACACTTACCACACATCATCAGTGTAAATAGTAAGTAGTAAGTAATTGCAGTGACACAAAAATGTAAGTACTATAAGAAAGGAGTAGACTGGAAGGCTTTTGCACAGGCTATGTATACAGAAAGTTCCAGAATATCTCAGTTTGTAACCTCCATAAGGCTGACATTCAAACACACTGATTGGCTAAAATTCCAATACACACTGAGGTGTGTCAAATTAAATTTATGCTCATGGTATGTCAAATTAATGTTCACGGTGAAAAGTTCTTAAACCGGTTGTTTGTCGCTATTATCAAAATATAAGTAACAGTGCTGTGCAATGCCATGTTGACTACATCCCTAGTCCACACCTTTATCTCTAAAGCTGATCACAGAAAAATAAGCAGACAACCAGCGAAGAAGTCAAAATTAATGTAAAATTATCCGCCAAAACATTCCTTCAAAAATTCATAACATTGCTGGCAGTGACAGACCACCACAGGCATAGCCTAGGTAAGCTCATCACACGCTTACACGCAGGCCTGACATACAATATTTTCTAATTGCTCAATTAATACGTCTGTGTTTTACATTCTATTTTACAAAGCTACGCCACACTGATAAAGAAGTTATTTACCATATAGTTTGACGCTAACGACAGTCGCCTTCAGCGCCGCCATTTCTGTGACCGCTGAGTGTCCCCCAACAAGTCGATAGGTGTCGCATTTCCATCAACGTATTATTTAGCGCAATACTTGTTAAAAACCACAAACAAGTAGGCCCTACATGCGTCTTTAAAACTTTTGAACTTAATAAATGATCAAATGCTGAGTGACCATTGCCAGTTCAAGCCATGAAAATGTTCGATAAATGAAGCAACTTTACCGTCATGCGTTAAAATTATTGATTTATTGAAGTCTAACTTCCATAGCGCTTTATCCCATCACATATAGACCTACCCATACCCTTCTATATACCCATACCCTTCTATAGCGCTTTATACCCATCACAGACCTACTTGCCAATTAAATCATCGACTCATTGATCACTGAACTAAACAGACGTGGAGAAGCTTATGAAGAAATCAGCAACAGACTGTGCTGTTACAGACTTACACATTCTTAATCAAACTGGTCGATTTGAGTGATGAACAAATAACAGAATACAGTGAAAAGCTTGCAAAGTTCTATCCTCAAGATCTTGACCAATACGAACAAATTTCAGAATGCGAACACCGAAAATAATAAGCCTAGGGGCCTATATATGGCAGTGTCAGTTACAAAAACATCAGGGCCATCTGGCAACATATATGCCATGATAAAGAATGACAATCTGGAATCAACGTTTCCAAACTTTGAAATTGCAATAAGAATGTTTCTGTCAATGGTGGTGACAAACTGTACGAGTGGATGTTCTTTTTCAAAGCTTAAATTAGTCAAGAACGCGCTTCGCAAGTTCGCAACCGTAAATGATGCAAAAACAATTGAACTGCGTTAGTCAGTCTGTCATGCTCGAGTGTACACTGTAGAACCATGATGTGTTGGAGTCTTTGAATTTCGATGATAGGCCTATTATAAGAGACTTTGCTCAGAGCAATTAAAGCACGAAAGCGATAAGTTTGTAAGAAAATGTCATGATAAAGTCACAATCTTATCAATCCATAATTAAATAGGCTAGCAAACATTTACTCATTACAATCTCCCTTTCAATTTGTAAAGATTGTGTGTTAATTAACAAAATGGCGCATAATTATGCAGACGCAATCATTGTAATGCTGCTAATGCATTAGTGCAATACTCTATATCTGAGATTTAGAGACTGAGGCGGAAATCAGGTTAATTTTAAGGTTAGTTAGGGTTTGTGGACTTTGTGCGGTTTGTGCCTAGGGCTCCCAAACTCCTTAAAACGGCTCTGTCTATCACCCCAGGCTTTCCACTCAAAACTATAGCGTCTGATCATATCTTTTCAAGAATTCCTACCTAGACTCGATCCCATCTGATCCTCCGCCTTCCAATTCTTCTTGGCCTAAATAATTGACACCCACCTTAACAGCTCCTCTGCCTCCTCTTTTGACCTGGACCCCAACGGAAACCGGACTCGGACTTCCTTTGAGTCCTTTGACTACCCTCTGGCAGGGCCGTTTTAGGGTCGTCGTAGGCCCTAGGCACTCTTGCATTCGTAGGCCCTTCCATACACCTATCGATTAACTCATCATCTCTTACATTCACCTCAGACTCCCCCGTCCGCTATCTTGGTATTGCTTTTGATCCATACCTCTTAATTCTTCTCTAACCACATCTCCAACGTCTCGCGCTCCAGCCTCATGCACATTGGTGACCTCCGACACAACCGGCCTATGCTCGACCTTAAAACTGCCTCCAACATTGCTACCTCCATTATTCATTCAAAGCTTCAATACTGAAATTCCCTCTTCCTTAGCCTTGAATCCACCCAAATATCAAGCTTCTCCAACTTATCAAAAACTCACTAGCCAGAGCTGTCACTAGAACCCCATATCCCTTCCATCCTCAAATCGCTCCATTGGTTAAAAATCCCAGAGCGAATCCACTTCAAAGTCCTATCACCAACCTACAGTTCCCTACAATATTCCCAGCCCAAGTACCTCCGTGATCTCTTCACCATCCAGGCAACCCGCTCCACCCTAACATTCTCCTGTCTAATGCAGAGAGCCGCAAAGTTCATATAATAGAGGCTAGAACAGCTTAATTTAAACCTTAATTACAAAAGTGATTAAATTTGAAGTTGCTGTTGTCTGCTATTTTCCTTTTTCCATTTCCCTGGTCAGTCATTCAATATCTCATTCTAAAATTTTCAGACTTTCGTAGGCCCATGAAAGTTTCGTAGGCCCTAGGCACAGTGCCTACTGTGCCTAGTGGATAAAACGGCCCTGCCCTCTGGAAAAACCGAAAATCCCTCTGATTTGGTGCAGCGCTCGTGAATAAACTGGTGCCATGCGCTTGGCTCTCGAGTCGCGCTTTATAAGTTTGGAGTTTATATGAGAGCTAGGTCGTTGTTGCGTACGTCCGGATCGATATTTCACATTTGTGGAAAGCCATTTTGTGAAACGGTTGGAACCTTATAGGGCCTAGGCTTTATAAAGATAAAAGAATACGATTCATAGGCCTAACTATTGTTTTAATTTTTATACTTCTTTTTGATACGTTAATTTGGCCTCTTGCATTTATTTGCTGGCGAGCACATTTCGTTCTATATCTAAGCCAAGGAATCTATGCACACTATGTAAATAATAACTATTATAATTAATATTCATATTATAATATTAGGCCTATGTATTATAATGATATCAATCTTTTATTTCACCGACCATTGCCTTTTATTTGTAACCGAATCTTAACAGACCCTAATTATTACGCATACTAGCTGACGAATGCAATTTAGGCTATCTTATTCGGAATTTGGTTAATAATTTATCTATGCAATACAACTGTATTTTGATATTGCCCTCCTTACAAAGTTCAGAAGTGCACACGACCATACGACAGAACATCGATGGCGCTGGGTCGTTACGCAGCGGCTTGAGGTAGATTCGACCCTGCGACCCTCCGGTTACAAGGCACAAAACATACCACTACACCACCGCGTCCCCCTACACCGCCGCGTCCCCCATCATGTGCTGATTTCAAGATCTGACTGCTTTCAGTAGGCCTAATTGTTTTGGAGTCTGTCTGAAATTATATGGTCTAATTGCAGTTCTGCCAGAAAGCAAAGAAATAGCGCTCCTTTGGACAAAATAAACCTTATCTTTTTTAAAAGCAGAACTTAAAGTTATAAATGCTATAGGCCTAATTTTCGAAGTTTAAAACATTTATAATTTGTAAACTTTAGTGAAATACAATGATATTTTGCAATTGAGCAAACACTCATAGATATAAGCTACTGAACGAACTATGTGCAATGCTTTTGTTCTGTGGCACTGCACTATTGATTCCAAACAGGGTATGATTTGGCAAGGATCTTGTTCTTCAAGTTCTCTGCCTATGGGTAGATTCAAACGTCCAATGGCTCCTCCACTGTCGATGCTGGGATTTCTCCTTCAGTTTGCTGTATCCATCCACCATCGTCCAGTCCAGCAGCATCCATCTAGGTCTTCCACTTGTTCTCTATTCCCATTATTTTCTCTGATAGTTCTCAAAAGGGAAAACCCCTCAATATGTGACTACTGACCAATCCACTTCCTACGTCTCTGTCATATATTAACAATAAGAGATCTCTCCTCGTCCACCTTACGCAGCATATTTTCTTTTGTTTCGTGCTGTTTTATGGCTAGGATCACAGTTATTAATTTTGCCAATAATTGTTTTTTTCGAGATCTCTAAGGTGGTTACTATAGCTTCCTGGCTTTTCTTTGCCATATTTTAAATGAGCACAAGAGAACAATCTTATTCAATCAAAAATTTGTGTCGCTAGACTGCCTATTCCAAACTTTCTATCACTATATCAGATTGGAAGCCTAATTGCACATTTATATAGGGTAGGAAAACTTTCAAATATGAGTTTAGTGATCTCAGATTTACAGATGGTAACAGTAAAGTGTTTCCAGTGTTTAAGTCATCTCTCCAGTAGCACCTTGGCTGCACGGTAAAACCGTAGTTTACGTTGCTAAATTCAACATGTTTTCAGGCCCGTAGTTTACGTTGCTAAATAAATGCTGTGTTTTTCAGTCCTGTAGTTATCCAACTTCTAGTTAGACTTTTAATATGAAATATTTTCTTCACTCATCCAGGATCTAGTTTCAGTAATATGTTCGTCGATAATCCAGCTTCTACTTTGAGCTATATTTTTTTGATAATCCAGCTTCTAGATTCAGTTTTAGTATGAAATGTTTTCATCGGTCATCCAACGTAAATGATCATCAGAATAATTTAGCAACGTAAAATATGGATTTCCAAGCACTGTCAATTTAGCAACGTAAACTATGGTTTTACCGGCTGCACTACCATGCACCTATAATATTATCCTTGTGACATCTCTGCATACTTGTAGTTCATGACTTTGAATTTGCAATTAGGGTCTCATTATTCTTTGTATTCAGTTTAGTATTGCATCCCATCTTCCTTCAATAATTTTGTTTTAACAATTGCATTTTGTAATTCATGATAGGATTGCAATAACTTGGAAAAGCAGTAATAAATTCAACCTATAAATAAGTCCAATATTTGGGCTGTGTTCAAGATCTCAAGATGCAAGCAAGTACCCACAACAAACCAAACACATACATGTGTGAATTTTGTAACAAAACGTTTACATGGAAATCCAGTCTGAATATCCATAAAAGAACCCACACTGGAGAAAAACCATACAAGTGCAAATTATGTCACAAAGAATTTGTACAGAAGACTCAGCTGGTATGCCACAAAAGAACCCACACTGGAGAAAAGCCATACATGTGCAATTTATGTCACAGAGCATTTGCACAGAAGAGTGGTCTAGACCATCATACAAACACCCACACTGGAGAAAAGCCATATGTGTGCGATTTATGTCACAAAGCATTTGCTTGGAAGACTTATCTGGAATACCATAAAAGAACCCACACTAGAGAAAAACCGTACATGTGCAGTTTATGTCACAAAGCATTTGCACGGAATACTACTTTGGAACGCCATAGAAAAATCCACACTGGAGAAAAACCATACATGTGCAATTTATGTCACAAAGCATTTACACGGAATACTACTATGGAACACCATAAAAGAAGCCACACTGGAGAAAATCCATACCTTTGCAATATATGTCACAAAGCATTTGCAGACAAGAATACTCTGGAATGCCACAGAAGAACCCACACTGGAGAAAAGCCATACATATGCAATTTATGTCACAAAGCATTTGCACAGAATACCACTATGAAACGCCACAGAAGAATCCACACGGGAGAAAAACCATACACGTGTCATTCATGTCACAAAGCATTTGCACGGAATACTGCTCTGGAACACCATGGAAGAATCCACTCTGGGGAAAAGCCATACATCTGCAACTTATGTCTCAAATCATTTGTACAGAAGAGTGTTCTAGAACTCCATACAAAAACCCATACTGGAGAAAAGCTATTCAAGTGCAATTTATGTCACAAAGAATTTGCATGGAAGACTCAGCTGGTATGCCACAAAAGAACCCATGCTGGAGAAAAGCCATACATATGCAATTTATGTCACAAAGCATTTGCTCAGAAGAGTGGTCTAGACCATCATACAAACACCCACACTCGAGAAAAGCCATATATGTGCAAATTATGTCACAAAGTATTTGCACAGAAGAGTGGTCTAGACCATCATACAAACACCCACACTGGAGAAAAGCCATACATGTGCAAATTATGTCACAAAGTATTTGCACAGAAGAGTGGTCTACACCATCATACAAACACCCACACTGGAGAAAAACCATACATGTGCAGTTTATGTCACAAATCATTTGCACGGAATACTACTTTGGAAGAACATAGAAGAACCCACACTGGAGAAAAGCCATACAAGTGCAATATATGTCACAAAGAATTTGCACAGAACACAACTCTGGAACGCCATAAAAGAATCCACTCTGGAGAAAAACCATATACATGCAATTTATGTCACAAAGCATTTACACGGAATAATATTATGGAACACCATAAAAGAACCCACACTGGAGAAAAACCATACATGTGCACTATATGTCATAAAGCATTTGCATGGAAGACTCATATGACATGCCACAAAAGAACCCACACTGGAGAAAAACCATTCGTGTGCAATTTATGCCACAAAGCATTTGCACAGAATACTACTCTGGAATACCATAGAAAGATCCACACTGGAGAAAAACCATTCATGTGCAATTTATGCCACAAAGCATTTGCACAGAATACTACTCTGGAACGCCATAGAAGAATCCACTCTGGAGAAAAGCAGTACATCTGAATTTATGTTACAAAGCAGTTGCACAGAAAACTCCTCAGGAATACGATAAAGAACCCACACTGGAGAAAAAACATTTATATGCAATTTATGTCACAAAGAATTTACACAAAAGACTCACCTGGAATGCCATAGAAAACTCACACCGGAGAAAAGTCATGCATGTGCAATTTATGTCACATAACACTTGCAGAGAAGAAGAAAGTCCTCTGGAATACCATAAAAAACCTCACACTAGATGAAAACCATGCAGGTGTAATTTTTGTGTCAAATCATTTACACAGAAAGGACTCCTGGAATACCATAAAAAAAACTCACACTGGAGAAAAACTACAAAAATGTAATTTATGTCACAAAGTATTTGCAGAGGAAATTCAGCTGGAATGCCATTAAAGAACCCACACTGGAGAAAAAAATGTAATTTATGTCACAAAGCATTTTCACAGAAGAGTGTCCTACGTCACCATTTATGATCCCACACCAGATAAAGTCATACAAGTGCTGTTTATGTCACAACGATTTGGACACAGTGGTGCTATCAAATGCCATGTAAGAAACTACACTGGATAAAAAAATATATACCTGCAATATATTTCAAAAATTATTTCCACAGAAGCTACATGCATGAACCTACAATGGAGAAAAACTATACAAATGCACGTTTAATTATTATGTTACAAAAGAGTTGACGATCTCAAAATGCAATCAAGAAGACACACTTGGTAAAAGCCGCAGATGTGTAAACTATGTGCTGTGGCATTGCGCTACCATGATAGATCTCATACTGGTAAAAATATTGTGAGAGTGAATTCTATGAATTCGAGAACATATACTGATTATGAGAACTGTGTTGATGGAAAACAGTTGTCAACTACAGAAATCTCGCAGGATCTTCCTAAGTAGAGGACGAATCATAGTCCAGTTGAAAACGATTTTCTGGAGCTATTCTAGAGTAATGTCTGATATTATTACTAATTTTTTTATACGAAGTGGATGTGGAATGTGCGACAAAATGTTTGAAATTGAGAAGGATTTTATGGAACATTATTATTATGTTATCATCAGAACAGTATCATTATTTTATCATCACTACTGTGATTCATTCATTCATTCATTCATTTTGATAATTTATATAGCGCCTCTTCAAGAAACCTACTCAGAGGTGCTCCCAGTCCAGCCACGGTTAAAAAGAGAAGTCTTAAGGAGGCGGTAGAAAACAGGTGAACTTCCTCGTGGAAATAAGCGTAAAGAAGGTGGGAGCCCATTCCACATAGAGGGGCCAGCCACTGAGAAGGCACGACGCTGTTTAACTGAGGAGCGGGACCGAGGAACCAATTAATAGCTCACCCCCAGTTGCAGAACGTAGAAATCGACGGGACATTAGGCTAGAGAGCGGACAGCAGAGATCAGATAGGTAAGACGGAGCTTCACCACAGAGAGACCGCCAAACTAGAGAAGCAATCCTATTGGCGATGCGCTGCGAGGCAGGAAGCCAATGCAGGACATCACGCATATAAGCTGAAACGGGTGCATACTTTGGGATATGGGCAATGAGCCGAGCGGCAGAGCGAAGGACCCGGTCAAGCCGCCCAATTAGAGTCAATGGATGTCCAGTGAGAACAGAGCAACAATAGTCAACTCTACTGGAGATAAAAGCGTGAACAAGGATCATCGCCGCGTCATAAGAGAGGGACCGCATTACAACACGCAACTGCCGGAGCTGGTAGTAACAACTCCGGGTGACCAAATTAACATGCTGAGAAAAAGTAAGCTCTTGGTCAATTGTCACACCCAGATCCCGGATAGTGAGCGAAAAGGAGACATGGGGGAAGGCCTCTGCTAACAAGTGCAGGTCAACCTTTGTCAACTGTCTGCGACCACCAAGCCAAATAAACTGAGTTTTAGATGATGCTCCACAAACAGATATATTTCTTGAAATAGTTTAGATGTATGGGTTTAGTTAATTTCCTAGAACAGACAACAGATTAGTTTGAAAGTCTGATGGTTTACACCAGTTTTATTCATTCATTCATACCGGAAATTTATGTAGCGCCCCTTCAATGTTGTTTGCTTAGTAGCTGAAGCACATCCGACCCAACCCTGGATGAAGAGCACAGTTTTAGGATTAGAGTAAAATGTGCAATTTATGTCACAAAGCATATGCTTGGAAGATTTATCTGGAATGCCACAAAAGAACCCATACTGGACTCCAAGGACCAAGCGAATCAAACATGTTTGATTATTGTCTAGTCATATTTCATCAATGTCTAGGCTTAAGGTATACACTAGCTAGGCCTATTCCTCCTGTTTGCCACCATTGACGTTGATATGTCCGTTCTACTGTTTTTGAATTATATTTTGACGTGCCTTGCGTAACTAGAATGGTATGGACAACTTTGAGCCTGCATGGAGTTACAGTGGTGTCGCCCAAAAGCGATGTCTGCAAAGGCGACGAGAGGTCACCCAGACAGTGGCGGCGATCTTATTTGACAGGTGGGGGACACTTTAGAAATGATCTGGTCAAAAAAAGAGTTTTGACCTGAACTGGTCAAAAAAGAGGTCAAAATTTTTTTTCCCGCTCACGCACGATAAACTTCATTCTAAAAAAATTTGCTGACCTTTTTTGGTGTTTCTTCTAAATTTGGGGGACAAATGTATGGTGTGTTCCCCACTCTATAAGGTGGGGTCTTGTTCCCCTCGACCCCCCGGGATCGCCGCCCATGCACCCAGACTCGGAATAGGGGAGTGCGAAGGTTATGAGATTGCGAACGTTCACATCTAAATTTGGTACGTGCCTATATTTAAGGAAGCCTGTGCATTAAACACCAATTACAAAATACATAGTCAAATACCATACTGTCTCGACAGCGTTGAATCTAGGCTAATTATTCCTACAGACCTAGGGGCGGCGCTACACCAGGGCGAGCCAGGGCAAAATGCCCTGGCAAAAAAGCCTTTGCCCTGGTCGATGCCCTGCCAGAATATTTGCCCTGTCCAGAATTTGTTCGGGCGTATTTGTTATATTCTGAGATACAATTAAATTCACTTAATTCACTGAAATGTTAAAATTTGCTTTACATATTTAAAAAAGCGTTCAGCTTCCGGGGGGCTTCGCCCATCTGACCTCCTGACTATAGACAAAATAATACAATAGTGTTGGGGGCGATGTATGGCAAGAGCGGTAGCGCGATCTTATATGGCAGGGGTGGCGAACCTTTTTTAAGGTGCGTGCCAAAATACTGCTAAATCATTTTTAAAAACACCGTCGCGTGCCCTTCGGAATATTGCACAATATATAATTATTTTTCTCATATAGATTTTAGCTAACAAAACGTAAGAAAAAATGAATTAAAGACGTTATTTCAAAGATTGTTTTTGAATGGTGTTAAAATAACGTCTTTCAAACAAGTAAATGTGGATTCCTACAAGAATTTTGTATTTCTAAGTTTGCAATTTCGGGGGACGCTCTGAATTCCGCGTGCGCAAAAAATTTGACCGCGTGCCACTTTGGGCACGCGTGCCATAGGTTCACCATGCCTGTTATATGGTCACCATTTAAGCTCTCTGCACTGGTTACTTGCGTGACTACCCTGGCTATGCTCTGGTTACAAAATGTGTCTGGCGCCGCCACTGTACAGACCCTTTGCCCGGAAGCGCCAATATCAAATTACCCTATATAATTGATATAGCCTTGCAGAAATGAACAGGGTAGCATATTAGATCTAAGCCTTTGTAGTCCGTTGGAGTGCGGCCGTCTGAAAAGAGGGATAAAAGTAATGTCAAACATGTCGCACTAGGCCTAGGGGAAGGAGGGTCCAAAGTAACCTAAGTAAATAATTCCTCACAGAACTCCTTTGTGGATGACCTCAAAAAATTATGGCGTCTGTGAGTGTGACCAGCAAATGATGTAATCTTTCTAATTTAATCTGCTGTAATGATTTGTATTGCGCCGTTATCACAGATAGGCTAGACATTCGGGAAATCGAAAGAGATCATCAAACCATAGACTGAATTTTAATCAGATTCAGATTCAGATTGTTTTATTGATCACCATGTAAGAAAATGCATTTCCAAACAGTCACATACAATGGCGCCAATAGGAAAACTCATAAGGAACATGAGGTTCCGTTATCAGGGTCACTCTACTTATATTAATCATAATACATAGGCCTACAATCATATAATCATCAATTGGTGACAGACAACAGTATACTAAACAAGATTAAATCAGTATAAGCTTACATAAATCTGTCATAAGAGATGAAAAAAGATGGAAGAAAACAGGAAAAAACAACAATCGCTTTTATATCCCATAGGCGTACAGTACGCTTCTCTGTTAGGATTGCCGGAATCGAACTACATTTTTTGCACCGAAGTGTTCACGCCATCCTCAGACGACCCGTTGTCCCCGTAAGTCTAGCAATCATGCTTTATAACTGTAGGCCGACACGTTAGCCTTATTCATCGAGCGTTTGTCCAAAGGGCACCTCATACGCACCTGCTCTGGGTCTTCTTTTAGACACTGTAGTGAAGCTACTCTCGGCCGCATTTATAAGAGGTCCAAATTTGGCCCATATAAGGAGATCCTGAGTGGCCGAGTGGGTTTGTAGCCCGCTAGCCACGCCGGCGGCCCGGTTCGATTCCCGGTCGGTCGGTTTCTCAGAGATTAATTTCTCGGATCTTTACTGCGGGTGGCTCGGTCGCAATATAAACGTGGAGTACGAGGTTGTACTCTGCCTCCGACACTGATCATCTTCGATATGAAAAAGTGTCGTTAAGCCGATATACATCACATCACATCACCCATATAAGGATTCGCCTTGGGGATCTCATGCATATGGTGGCTGCGTTATAACAGGCGCTATTCGCGGTACCATTCAACCTCAGTCATCTTTCGAAGGCGGTACTGTATAGCTGTCAAAGTCAATGGTACTGGTTTTTGTGAAGACTGGATTCAAATCCCTGCTGAATCATTGCAGAACTGAGCCTGGGTTTCATACACTTACCGGGCTTACCCTCTATAAACAGATGCTTATAATCAGTCTTGTTGTCAAGACCTTAAATCTCAAGACCAAGGCCAAGACTTTGAACCTCAAGACCAAGACTGAACACCAAGGTCAAGACTTTGAAGCTCAAGACCAAGACTTTAAACCTCTAGACCAAGACCGAGGTCAAGGCCCCAACAAATCACAATCATTTCCAGACTTCTATTCCTTGTTAGAAAACTGTCAAGTCGGACTACTCGCTATTTTAATGAAAACATGAGTTTTATTTTATTCCAGCAAAACAACTCTAAACGCAGATTGCAGATAATTAAATTACTGTTCATACTGACAGTCGAGTCTTGGTCTTGGACTTCCAAGACCAAGACTCTGAACCTCAAGACCAAGACTTTGAACACCAAGACCAAAACTGTTGGTCTCAAGACCAAGACCAAGACTTTTAAAAACGAACTCGAATGCTCTCGAGACCAAGACCTTGATCTCGAGGACAGCAAGACTGCTAATAATTAAGGTGCTTCATCGTAACCATATCTTAAACTGAAAAATTCTAAAGCGCCTCCAGGAAGTTCAAAGCAGTGCACCAGCTCATTCACGAGCAAATTCAGAGTAGGGTTCCATATAGAAAGAATTAAGAGGCAGATGTTCCTACTAAAAAGGAATGCACCCAAATCTGGGTAGACATTATCCATATCAGTGGTTGTCAAGCTGGAAGGGGTTTCTTCCTGAAGGACTTGCGTCTGGTAGGATTGTTGATTAGTGTGTCACGATGGGCAATGACGGCTGGCTAATCAGTATACTGATTGTGGCGGCAACAACTTTGATATTGTAGGCAGAGGCGTTACTTTGATCTAAAAAGTGGGGATACCAATTTCTTACATATACAAAGTAAGGCAGAAACTGCTATCTCTGCAGAGGCACAATAATAAAATATTGATTGGCATTGTTCCAAAAGTGGGAGGGAGTATGGTATTCCCGGTCCCAAAAGTGGGGGTACGGGTACCCCTAGTACCCCCCTCCACAAATTGCGCCTATGATTGTAGGCGTCTGACTCACATGTCATCAGCATGTTAGCACCTCTAGCAGGAAGGTTGACCAGAGGCGATAAGCCGATAAACCGAGGCGGCGTGAGAGTACTTTGATATCGAGCTTGTTGAAATCCCTCCGAGGATCACTAGCTAGCCCAAGCCCATGAGCCCGCCTAATGTTTGGATAGGCTCAATATCGGCATTCTGGCAGGTATCTATCTATCTATCTATCTATCTATCTATCTATCTATCTATCTATCTATCTATCTATCTATCTATCTATCTATCTATCTATCTATCTATCTATCTATCTATCTATCTATCTATCTATCTATCTATCTATCTATCTATCTATCTATCTATCTATCTATCTATCTATCTATCTATCTATCTATCTATCTATCTATCTATCTATCTATCTATCTATCTATCTCACTCATCATGCGCTTAAGGTAAGTACAGCTGAATCTGACTGCCTAGACAAAGTTCTGCGAACTGCAGTCGTAACACGGTGAGTCGGATCAGTAGACTCGAATCCACAGTCTTTGCAATGGATTGCAGCCTAGCGTACCGTGGCGCATAATTTACACAAAGAGCTAATGAGGAAAAGGGGTCTGATGAGGCGGGAGATAGGACTGGCCAACGCACAGCTCTAGCACCCCGAGGCTACAAATTGTGGCTGTTGAATTGTGAAAATGGGAATGCGGGCCTAAATGTAAACAGTTACACTCGTCGTGCTATATAGCGACCGTGTGGCATCGATCCTGCTCAGTTCTCAATGAATTGATCGGATGAAATCATTTGCTACCCAGTGGCGGTTTTACTAGTGGATTGGGTAGGGGCTGTAGCCCCTAGCTGGAAAGTTAGCCCCCTCGTTTTTCTTAGCCTTCCTATACACATTTTAGTCCCCCTCCCCACGCAGTTAACGTTTGATTAACCATACATTTCCATAGCCATACACATATGTTGCAATTTGTGTTGGTAACAAAGCCTCTTAATCTCCTAAAGCAATGTTTTAGACCTTCACTCCAAAAACTCTACAACCGTCAATGTTACTACCCCTCCCCCTTTGAATGGATGTCGCGTCGTTTAATCTCTTCGATCACATAACGTTAACAGCTTTTGGGTTTGTAATTTATTTAATTTTCCTCTGAACTCATTTAAATTCAAGACAAAAATCGATTTTGATTTAGTATTTGGTTAGCTACGTGATCTACTAAGAGTGATAAACAGATAGCGGCGCGATGTTAAAGAACGCTGATAGTTTCTTTTGGTCACTCGTTCAGTCCGCAATCAATCGAAAATCAACTCTTCCTCCGTTTTCTTTCAGCTCATCTGGAAATCTGCAAATACCAGGAACATCGTCTTTAATTGCTGTCAGGTATTTCAGAGCGATATAATGCCATAACAGAGACAGAGACAGAGATACAGACGGAGATAGAGAGACGTAGAGCTGTAGAGAGACATCCTCTACCTGCCTGCTTGTAGTTGCCTATACATGTAGATGGCTGACTGACTGACCGACTGACTGAATGAATGAATGACTGACTGACTGACTGACTGACTGACTGACTGAATGAATGAATGACTGACTGACTGACTGACTGACTGACTGACTGACTGACTGATTGACTTACTTACTTACTTACTTACTGACTGACTGAATGACGAACGAACGAATGAATGAATAACTGGCCACCTGACCGACCGACAGACAGGCAGATATGCATACATGCATAAAGATAGACAGTCAGACAGACAGACAGACGGATAGTCAGACAGACGACAGACAACAGACAGACAGACAGACAGACAGACCTAATCTAGGCGGCCGTTGCTTCTGCGTGAGCCTTGGCTGCTTCTTCGAGAGCGTCGTACATGGGAAGACCCTCTTCGTTCCATTTGACGACCTTCTTTGGTGGGATGCGATCCGGAGGATAGAGGAACTGCGGACCCGTGTACTGGCCCTTCCGTTCCACGTATGGTCTCTTGTCCTTCTGACGTTCGTACTTGCTGTACATCTCGATCTTAGCCTGTAATTTATATGCAGCCAC
>OY744616.1:13718271-13728271 GCA_963556255.1 Allolobophora icterica
CATATCAAAATAAATGTCTAACATTCCTCTATTGTACAAAAGAGTTAAGACAGGGTTATACGCATCAAATTAAATGGTTAACATTCCTATTATTGTACAAAGCAGAGTTAAGACAAGGTTATATGTATCACATTAAATGTCTAACATTCCTCCATTGTACAAAGCAGAGTTAAGACACGTGAGTCACACAATATATTTTTAGCATTCATTTCCGAATTGTTACTTACGGTCCCGTTTCTTCGGGTTCACTGCATTCAAAAAGTGAATCAAGCAAAACATTAGTTTAATTAGCACATTCTAGAAATCCCATTAATAGCTGAATCGAATCCTGTAACGATCCTGTAATGTAATAGTTTCATATCAAATTTACCTAGCGCAACTGTACGAAGCTCTCCAGCTGCGCTCGAAGGACTGTCAGGAAAATTCAAGGGCCTTTACTTTTCCTTCATCGGTTCGTCAATGAGACTATCCATACCCATTCTTTGCCCAGGCATCTACCCATTCTTTGCCCAGGCACCTATCCATTCTTTGGCCAGACCCATACCCATGCTTTGGCCAGACCGTTACCCACTCTGTGAAAAGGTTGCACAATTCGAAACAGACTTGACTTGGAGTTCTATGTCGGACGCTAGTATGCTGCGAAAAAGATAGCTAGAGCCTCCTGTGGTTCGTTTTGAAACGGACGAATGATGTGGCTTTGGTCCTATCAGTTATGAACTATAGGTAAGTACAGTATATGAGGAGAATTCGGAATGGTAGCAAAATAGAAACAAGAAATGTAAATGTAATTCTCCGAATTTTCTCTGGGGTACCGCTCAAAATCCCTGTCAAGGAGAGCAGCTAATTCGCGGGCACTTCAAATGCATAGCAGCTTGAAGTACATGCGATGGACCAGGCGAAGCCTTGGGAAGAACCAAATGAAGCCTATGGAAGGGACCAGGCGAAGCCATGCGAAGAACTAGGCTGCGATTTGTGGTTGGCAAATGGTGAAATCCATGGGGAAAACGTATCTTCGGTGGGGCATAAACTGCAGCGCATGGAGATATCCATATCACCTCTACATATCGCCCCTCTCTGATGTTGACTAAATGAAGAAAGCACGCATGCAGGTAAAGAGGAAACTGAAGAACAATATTAAAAGTGAAATAAAAAGTTCGCATTTGAAAACAATTTAAATATAGGCCCTACCGAAGTTATTTGGCCATCTGAAATGCTGCTAAACGTCAGGGAAGAGCCTGGCTTGCACCCAGCGGGTTTGTTGACCCTCAGGGATTGTCCTATGACAGCGGCCACAGACATTATAGTATAATTTATCTGTTATTGGCGACTAAATAAAAATCTTCAACTATTCGATGTATGTTTGAACGAGCGGAGGAAGGACTTAAGGGCTTTAGGGAGGAGGATGGGATGGAATATGGTGCATACGTCGAAAGAGGGAAAGGGAGAAAACAACCTGAGGGATAGTCGATGCATGAGGAGGAAAAATAAACAGAGGGTGAAGAAAGTCTGAACTGAATATCTACGTGTTTTCGTTTAGTTTAGGTGTCTGTCCATATGGCGCTTCCAGGGCGGCGTTCGTTCGTTATTGGCTGTTGACTGAGCCGCCTCTCTGTATATGCCTCTCTGTCTCTGTCTCTCTGTCTCTGTCTCTCTGTCTCATTTTCTGTGTTTCTCTGTAGCTCGGTGCTTAGGTGGTACCAAGCGCCAACCTGCGCCTTCAATCGAGCGCATCCCATCCGTGCATCTTTCTTCGCGGGACGGAATCAACAGCAACACCAGCAACCAGCGTCAGCAGCAGGAACATCCGATACGTAGGCTTAGTGCTTGGAAGCTCAGCTGCTATTATTATCCTGCCAAAGATGATGTTCTGCTGCCGGTGCCAAGCGATGCCATTGCACTGATGCGCAGTGTGCACTTTGGCCAAGAGTAGGCACTCCCTATAGCTATGGTCATGCATAGCACTGCTCTAAAGACTTAACCATCGACTGTTGTAACGAGTACAGTCACTGCGTCTCATATGTCGAATCTATCGCTCTCCGTTCCAACATTTATTGTCTGTACTCTGTCTGGACATAACTCGTAATGACTGTTCTTCTTGGAACAGCTGTCTTGAACGCTGCTAGACATAACTGCACGAACGACGCAGTCATAGATTGTTGCACAATTTCCAGATACCTATCTGTGTGTGTAAGCGAGTGTCTCTGTCTCTGTATCTCTCTATCTGTTTCTCTGTCTCTGTTTGTCTCTCTCTATATCTTGTTAACTTTGCTCTGTCTTTGTTTCTCTCTCGCTGTCTCCGTCTCCCTCTTTGTTTCTCCCACTCTCTCTCTCTCTTTCTTTGCGTTTCTATCTCTTTCTGTCTATGTCTGTTTGCACTCTCTCTCTCTCTCTCTCTCTCTCTCTCTCTCTCTCTCTCTCTCTCTCTCTCTCTCTCTCTCTCTCTCTCTCTCTCTCTCTCTCTCTCTCTCTCTCTCTCTCTCTCTCTCTCTCTTTGTCTCTCTCTCTGTCTCTCTCTCTCTTCGTCTCTCTCTCTGTCTCTCTGTCTGTCTCTGTCTGTCTCTGTCTGTCTGTCTGTCTGTCTGTCTGTCTGTCTGTCTGTCTGTCTGTCTGTCTGTCTGTCTCTCTCTCTCTCTCTCTCTCTCTCTCTCTCTCTCTTCTACTTATTAATGCTAGAACGTAGGCTCCACTTTATTACTTTCTGAATATTTTCCTGAGCATCCTAAGCCCACACAAGAGGGAGGCACAAAAGTGCAGGAGGAGGAAAGGGAGGAGGAAGAAGAGGAGGAGGAGAGGAGAAGGAGGAGGACGAAGAGGAGGAGTAGGAGGAGGAAAAGGAGGAGGAGGTGGTGGTGGTGGTTACCATTCCCGAGTATCTGTTGCTACCAGCCATTCACTTCAAGAGAGCACAGACAGCTAGTGGCTCCAGTGTATGGCAGAGCATCTCTTCGTTCACCTATTGCGTCGAAGATGCTTGAGTGATGAGCAGCGACTGCAGCAACCTATGCCGACATACATAGGCCTAGGCCAAGTGGTTATATTTGGCATCGTGCTGCACTCGAGGCAGGCCACATAGCCATTGCTCTGCTGCCTGGACCTAGTTCAATACCTGCCCCAAAGCCTTCCTCGGTATCTGTCTGTCCATTCTCCTATCTACTTGGGATGCGCCTAGATGCGGATTGGTAACATGCACGGCTATGGATTCTCCCACAACAGTGGCGGCCTGTTAAATGCCAGTAGGTAGGCAAATACGTCAAAGTCGATTAAATGCCAGGACATCTTACTAAAGTGCTAGACACGCCACTAGGCTAATTAAGTAACTAGATAGTAAGTTTTATTGAAGTAATTAGGTAGATGAACAGTTTAAATTCTGAAACTTGTGTTAATTTGATAGAAAAAATGGCCGACGATGAAACTTATGGAATTTAAGGAGGAACTGCAGAGTGCACAGGTCATGACGCTATGCTTGCGTATACATGTGCTTTGTTAGCTATCCTTTAATTCTTCCACTGGCAGATACATACATACATACATACATACATACATACATACATACATACATACATACATACATACATACATACATACATACATACATACATACATACATACATACATACATACATACATACATACATACATACATGCATATAATGTGCATGCATACATACATACATACATACATACATACATACATAAATACATACATACATACATTCATATATACACACATACTGTACATATACACACGTATGTATATATGTATGTGTGTATGTATGCATGCACACATTCATACATAGATACATACGTAAGTACGTACACAAATACATACATGCATACATACATACATATATTATATATATACACATGTATAGCAAATTTATTAAGGCATAAATACATACATGAATGCATACATACATACATGCATACGTACATACATACATACATACATACATACATGCATACGTACATACATACATATATGCATACATACATAGTTACATACGTACGTACATGCATACATACATACATAGCATACATACATTTGCATACACATGCATACACATTCATACAGCATAATTACAGACATGCATACGTACGTACCCACATAGATATACATACATATATGCATAGATTCGTACATGCATGCATAAATACATTGATGCATATATACTCATATACATTCATGCATAATACATACATTCATATTCATGTGCATACATTTATGTGCATTCACCCACACATGCATACGTATCCGAACGAACATAACAATTATAATTCTAAAAATTCTGTTGCGCCACTGTATAGTTTTTCAAATCACTGCTATCAACATGTAGCCTATACATGCCTCTGTTCTTCTTCGGAGTCAGACATTTCTTGAGATTTCGATCAGCAACGGACGAAACAAACCGAGAACCTTCTCTGTAAAAAGAAATGTAGATAACCTCTGTTAGTCTGATTTTCTATGCAAATGTTAAAGATATTAGCCACAGTGTGTAAACATCACTAGCGTGTGTATATGCTTGTTTGTGAGTCATGTACACAGTGGCGTAAACTTGTTCAAAATATTGGAAGGGGGCCGGGGGGCATGGACAATCAGCGAGTCTTAGAGGCTCAGTACTAGACTAGGCTGTCATTACTGTTATTTATCCGATACTCGTTAAACGCGGCTTCCAGTCCAAGTTCGTCACCATGTGTGCTTCCGGTGTTACGTAATACGTATGAACTGGGTGCGTTTTGTTTAGGTGTAAATTTGTTTCTTATTGTATATTCAAGATATAAATAAATCTTTGTTTTTATTAAGAATTTCTGATAGTATTTCAGTTCTATGTCTCGTTTTCAGTTTTTGAAGAAGTTTTTCTATGTTGAAACATAATATTTTAATATTTCAAGAAGATCTCCTCTAGATTTTTTCTGGGAATGCCCCCTCCTCAATTATTGCAGGGCACGAGCCCCGGCTGCCCCAGAGTCTACGCCTATGCATATACAAAAACTGCTTGCAGTGAAATTCTCACATTGCCGATACGCAACACCTTAGCCAGTGGCGGCGATCTTGTCTGAGAGGTGGGGGGACAAAGTCGGCCTTGGTCTAGTTCATGACCTTTTTTAAGGAATTCATCGCGAGAAAAAATTTTTTACGAGACACTCCACGAAAAGTTCTTGACTTTTTCCCGAATTCATCTCCCCAAAAAGTTGATGATCTTTTTTTAGAAATTCAACTTTTCTCTGAGATTTTTCGGGGGGACTCTTCTTCTGATAAATTTTATTTTACCTCATCTGCTCAAAAAAGGCTGTGAAAACCCTCACACGCAGTTCCATTTGCTGCCCTTTTTCAGTCTTTCTTCAAAATTTGGGGGGATGGACAAATGTATGGCGTGTCCCCCACTCTTAAAGGTGGGGGGACATGTCCCCATCGACCCCCTAGATTGCCGCCCATGACCTTAGCACTAGGTGATGAGCCAAAGCCCACACTGTTGGATCGATCATCCATACTCTTTTCAAAGAGAGTATCCCGACAATGGAAAAGAGACACAAAGCGAAAGAAGCTAGGAAATGGATTGGTCATCTATTCTGAGAGAAGACTCACTCTTGACAACCGTCATTGAGAGCAGAGTGGAGGAGAGGAAAGACAAGAGGAAGACCCAGGCAGAAGCTGCTGACTTGTTGATGACGGATGAATACAGTTAGCCTAATAAATAAGAAGCTCAGCATCGAGAGGAGTGGCATCATCAGACGTTTGAACCTGACTCAGGGCAGAGAACCTGAGGAAGACAATCTTGACAATGTATTATCTGAACCTATTCATATAATTTTAACCTGTTCATACAATTTAAGTTATTTAACCTATTCAGGTTACGTGCGTAGCGTCATGGCATGTATGCGCAGTTGAAATTATTAAATGTAGTTTTGTGCCCATGGGCGTCCGCAGAAATTTTTCTAGGGAGCACAATTTTTCTAAGGGGGGGGGGCAAAATGTCGTTTTTGCATAGAATTGCTATTCATGAACACAGATAGAGAGACAATTTTCAAAAACCCGGGGGGCAAATCCCCCTTGCTCCCCTCCGGACGCCGGATGTTTGTGCCTTGAGCAAGAAATCACACGTCAATTCTTAAACCTCTCCAGTCGCTGATCCAACCGACTTTAAATCAAACATGGATCAAAAGAACAGTTCCACGATACAACTGAACCAAGATTCTAAAATGGACCTGCAGGCAGATGCTCATTGCGTTTGGGGAAGCTGTGTTGACACTTTTTTCCTTGTCGTGCAACTGATCCACCTACATCGTCCATCGCAGTCATCTGCCAGTCTATCAGCTTCTTTAACTTAGGATTTCGATTCGGACACACTAATCCTGATCAATCTTTGCCTCGTCAGCCTTTGACATCCAATTTAATTGATTTTTTCACTTTACTGGGAGCTCAAGAAATGTGGAGTTTACGATTACAACTGTATGTCCACGGACAGCATCTTAATTCGTCCGGTCAGAAACGAACAGTCCATCGACCTGCCCTTTTTAAATAACAATTACCCGCATTGCCGCTTTGTCCTCGGAATCAGCCTCATGACCTGAGATAGGCCTAGTCGGAATCATTTTAAACCTCTGGCTAGTTCCTTAATTAGTCTATAACTTACATTCGCTATATGCAATATATTGCATCTTGCTAATCTAATTTCAGTCTAATCCAGTGACTTCTGCAGCGCCTTTGTCATGATGCACAACACATCAATCAGTGGTTGATTCAAGTTAACCGTAGTCAGAAATCGCAATCCGTTTGAGAAAACCGGTCGAAATGCGAAGGGTCGCGCAACTCGGTCAAAGTATATACTTCGGATAAGCAAGTTAGTAGGCTATAGATTATTCTAATTTAGTTCATACACGAAATGACATTGAAACTACACCGTGGTATATAATTTATAAAAACGAAACGTTTGTTAATTAAGAACGTTTGTTAATTAAAAACCTAAAAATAGCTCTCGATTGCTTCTAATTAACTTACCCTCTGATGTCCGCCGAAGTTTCGCTAACTTGTGCCGAGATCCGGAGTATATCGTCTGTACGGGCGTCTCCTCGTCTGCGAGACCGTAGATCTTCAGCTTCGACGGACGTATTACCTAGCCTGTCAATTAACTAGGCCTACCTGCCTGCCGGGAAGCGTCTGCCGCTGATTCGAATATAGCTTCCTGCAGCGCGCATCTTGGCGCCAACCTATGTCTCCCCTCGGTGCCACCGTGACGACGGTCAGCCGGCAGAATAGCCCGAGAAGGATCAGTCCATTCTCAAATCAAGGGGCCTAGGATTACACAAGTGTATGTTAGAGCGCGGAGCATGCGCAGCGTGTACTTCCGTTTCCAAGAACTGCTTTCGGGCAGTATATTGTACACTACGCCAAGTGACTAATAGTTGTTGCATGCAGTTAATAGCGAGTTCTTAACTTCTTTTTTTTGTCATGCACAATCAAAATGTTTATTTGCAAGTAGCCTACGAGTACTAACTGCTCCCTGAGGCGGCTCCAGAAGTTCAGTCTTGTTGTCAAGACCTTAAACCTCAAGACGAAGACCAAGACCAAGACTTTGAACCTCAAGACCAAGACCAAGACTTTGAACATCAAGACCAAGACCCAGATCAAGACTTAGAACCTCAAGGCCAAGACCGAGACAAAGACCCAAAACTTATCAGGGGAAAACTCCTATTCCTTAAAAAATTGTCAAGTCTGGCTACTCGCTATTTTAATGAAACTTGAGTCTTTTATTTTATTCAAGCAAATTAACTTTTAATGCAGACGGCAGAGAATTCCAAATTCGTATTTACAAAAGTCCTTCATGCAAAATGTTATTCGAAATGCCTTCTGTTTTTTATAAGAACCAATTCGCTCAGAATTTTCTGACCAAGACGTGCCTTGTGGGGCAGAGAATTCCAAATTCGTATTTACAAAAGTCCTTCATGCAAAATGTTATTCCAAATACCTTCTGTTTTTTATAAGAACCAATTCGCTCAGAATTTTCTGACCAAGACGTGCCTTGTGGGGCCTCACAAAAATTCCGACTTATGAAAAAATACGTTCTACAGATGCTGATGTCGCTGGCACACACAGTAGCTTTTCGAGCACTGTATGTAAATGTAAAAATCGTGAGTCTTTTTGAAAATCCTACCATAGTTTATCAGACCGTCTGGCTTCAGAAATAGTCTCAGCGGGGCTTGAGGATACAGCATACCTTAGTTGCTGCTGCCGATGGGTTTTCCTGATCAAAAAGACTTGTATCCGTGCGCAGATATTAGTCTTAGGCTATGACGCAAACAGCTTTGATAAATTTTTAAATTCTTGAGATTTGTTAATGACTGTTCATATTGGCAGCCGAGTCTCTTGGTCTTGGTCTTGCGAGTCCAAGACACAAGACTTTGAACGTTTGAACCTCAAGACCAAGACCAAGACGTTGAACCTCAAGTCCAAGACCAAGACTTTTGGTCTCAAGACCAAGACTTTTAAAAACGAACTCGACTGTACTCGAGACCAAGACCTTGCAATGGTCTCGAGGACAACAAAGCTGCAGAAGTTTACATGGGGGGGGGGTTCAAGTTAGGAAAAATTTGTATGAAGTTAAGTTTAAGAGAAATGTGTACCTTTTCCAGATAAGTTTCACAGCATTTTATAAATAAATTTGAAAGAAATTTGACAATTTAAGCGAAAATGTGACAACCTTTAAAAGAAGTATTTTACCTCTGTTTTTTCCAGTCCAGGTCTACATGAACACCACTTAACCAAATGGCCTGCAGCATCATAACATTTATCGGCTTAATGTGGGAAAGACCTTTGTATACTCTGCTCTAGGCCTACACCGTCCAGAATACGCAGGATGAGGTAAACACGTTTCAACACCTGAGATATTGGACGACAATCTCGTGTAAGAAAGGGGTGGTCTGCAGTAGTGAGGTGAAATTCACCCTTCCTCTGAACAAAGCACCTTGCATTTGGAGTAGAGTAGACTAGCACATGGGCGTCCGGAGGGCGGCAAGGGGGAATTTGCCCCCTGGATTTTGAAAATTGTCTCGTTTTCTGTGTTCATGAATAGCTAACTATTCCATGCAAAAACGTCATCATGCCCCCTCTAGAAATATTTTGCCACCCCTATAACTATTTCTCCCCCAAAAGCAATTCCTGCGGACGCCCATGGACTACTATTACAAAAAGGAGCGACACTCGATGGCACCGTTTGTGCCATTTACGCTTCAATAGGATCAAGTCATTTGCGCTTAAATATGACTAAATCACTGTCGTTTGAATATGACCAATTGTCATTTAAACTTAGGCTAATTAGTAAATAGGAGTAAGTCATTAACCGTAACTTATTAAGTAATTTTCACTTCAAAATATTACATTGCGCTTCACCTAAATTAAGTAGGGCCTATACTTATGTCATTTAATTAGGCCTACCCTATAATAGGACTGAGTCGTTTTACCCTAATTAGAATTGTTTTGACATCAACCACAGCCCAGCTTGAGGCTGAGACTTTGATTTTGGCCGAAAACATGTCGATCAAAATGTTGTGTAAGGTTTTTGGCGGCGCCGAGCAAATGTTATTTTCAATTACGAAGTTCATGTTTGTCTGTGAATAAGTTGGAATGCAGTTCATCAATTCATCTAGCCTAAACGTCGTTTGAATGACGTTGTGTGTTCAACACCCACTTCCGGAACGTGTTAAGTGAACCAGCGATTAGCCTAATTCAAGAACACAGAGAGAGAGAGAGACAGACAGACAGACAGACAGAGACAGACAGACAGAGACAGACAGAGACAGAGACAGATACAGAGACAGACAGACAGACAGAGACAAAGACAGACAGAGACAGACAGACAGAGACAGACAGAGACAGAGACAGAGAGCTGGGGAATGTAACACGGTCAGAATACACTCGGAAAACAACTTGTGGGTACACGATCAGAGCGGACACAATATGCTCCGTTTAGGCCTATCTAATATTCCTCCCACACGTCTTGATACA
>OY744616.1:13733271-13840771 GCA_963556255.1 Allolobophora icterica
AAATCTACTGCTCAACCTGGTGCACAATAGCAGACAAAGTGTAAAAACTATACAAATCACCATAATGCAGAAAATTGTTTCATGCCATTTCCAGAAATTCTCTAAGTTCTTCTAGGGTGATGCGTTCAGGATCTCTGCCAATCTCTTTCGCCAGCTGAAATACAATGAAATACAATAAAATACAATGAAATACAACGAAATACATGTGTACAATACGAGACAATATAATAATACTATGCAATATAATACAATGATGCAATACAGAAAGTAGTGCAAATTCAATACGTATTCACGAAACAATACATTTTATACTGTAAGATACAAACAATTTGCTTACTTATTTACTTATTTTATAATTTTTATTTCAATTTATTACTTCTATGTTTTCCATTCAATGCTTCTAGCTACTGTCCCATCGTGTGTTTGCTAATGCTGTAATAAAGAATATACTTAAACAAAGATCATACTTACTTATTTACAATGCTTTATAATACAAGGGAATACATTATTATGCGGCAGTATAACATCGTAATTCTGTGTCCTACCATTCTTTGGCTGCAATAGAATTATGCCCAAGTCTCAAAATTAATCTCAAACAGCATGGTCATTTACTGTATAACATTTCCACTGATTAGGTCAGGTCGCATTGTGTCAGGTCAGGTCACGTTGGGTCAGGTCCGGTCACGTTGGGTCAGGTCAGGTCAAGTTGGGTCAGGTCATGTTTGGTTAGGTCAGGTCAGTACATGTTGGGTCAGGTCATGTTGGGTCAGGTCATGTTGGGTCAAGTAAGGTCACGTTGGATCAGGTCGGGTCAGTCAGGTCATGTTGGGTCAGGTCAGGTCATGCTGGCTTAGGTGACGTCATGTTGGGCAGTGAGGTCACGTTGGGTCAGGTCAGGTCATGTTGGGTCAGGTAAGGTCAGGTCATGTTGACTTAAGTCAGATCACATTGGGTCAGGTCAAGTCATTTTGGGTCATGTCAGGTAGGTTCAAGTCAGGTCTGATCGGGTCAGAAGAGGGAAACAAAACTTACCGCATCAACAATATCATTGTCACAAGGCAGCTGTTGCTTGATGCACATGTCACGAAGGTTTTCCTTACTTACGAACCCAGAGCGACCAAGATCGATGCCGAGGAAGACCCGGTCCTTGCGACTGTTTCCAGTGATGGCAAGCCGCCTTAGCTGACCTTTGACCTCTCTTACAAGGGCTTCCAACTCACCAGGACTGCAAACGGAAACACAGACATGATAGAATCATAAAACGTGTTGCTGACGTAATGAGAGGTAAGTTGATATCGCATTTACCAGTATCACAAACCATTTGATGGTCACATTTATTACATAGCTCCATCATAAATTCATGCCAGAATATTCTGCTCCAGCATTGTAGGAATGTTCAGTTGAAGCATTAGCAGTAGTTCAACAACACGGTGACCTCACCTATGCTAGTTTTAAACGGCTCAACACTGAATTGTCAGGTTCAACTTTAAGACTTCCTTTTCTCAAAAACAAAACTGGGCTGGAAGCAATTTAAGAAGCCCTACATGAATTCTAAATCACTTTGCATTAAACTACACTAATCAAGTCTGACAGCAGTTTTGTAATGCAAAATAACATTCGCTTACACATCCAAGCCTAAGTTTAAGTTCACTGCAGAAATTTCAATTGAGTTACATGACAGCCGAGAAGTCTTGCTAAGTTGCTGATAATCAATCTGCAAAGTAACTCACCTTCCTGTACGTCTTGTGTGAACAGTTCTGCCTCCTCCTTTGCTTGAGTCTGGCCTCAACAGGCTTGACGACTGACTACCAATGCGTTCTCGCAACGTCTGAATCGTTTGTTCTGCAAGGTTATCCAAATTTCGGCCAAATTTTTAATAACAGCTTATGTCAGTCTTTAATCTACCATGAAAATTAGCAAACATTATACTAAATGTTCTCACAAACTTGTTTGGTCAATTCTCTGGATTTCATCTCTGACTTACTGAATCCACTGGGTTGCTCCCAGATGCAATATGTAAATTCACTCATACTGGTATTTGAACTATTTATAGACAGTCTAGAACTAACTATTTAATAATATTAAGATGGGCTGTCATCCACAGCATATCCTAACTTATATATCAGTAGGTACATTAATAATAAGTCCTTTTATTATGATTTCATTGGCTAGGCAGACTCAAGGTCCTGCTGTCTGCTAGGTTGGCTGCAGGATTTAAGGCAATACACTGTATTGTGAACCTTGCAGAAAGGTAATTGAGATATGAACCATAAAAGTTAAGATCATAGTTTAACATGTTAACACACAACCACCTGTAGTCAGGTATTGACGCTTGTTGATTTCAAACATGTGTCCTCTCAAGGAACTTTCTGCTGAACCATAACAGCTAAGGTTAAAGTTTAACATGTTAACACACAGCCACCTGTAGTCAGGTGGTTGTGTGTAACTGGTTGTATAGAAAGGCAGTTACTAAGTTGCATATTAATACACAGTCAAAACAACTGACTAAGGGAACAGTCTGCCTTACGTGGAAATTGGCTGGCATGCTGCTCCATAAAGTTCAGCACGAAGGCATCTGCATTGGTGATGACAAATCGATGTCGAAAAACATCAACAACCGCTCCAATGTAGAAGTCCTGAGGTCCATAGAAGATGGGTTTTTCAGGAGAGCTCCCGGGCTTTGCCACACGTGTCCTCTCAAGGAACTTTCCGCTGATAATTCCGGAATTTCGAACTGGAGGCTCATAAATGGTGATCATGTCATCGGCGAGACGATACGAGATTATAAATCGACGACCTTTGAACTCAGGTTTTGTTGTGTCCTTTGTAAGAAAAAATAAACTGTCACTTGTTACAGTCCAAAAACCTCAATTGCTGTCACTGAACACCATGTCACTATCACGTTCAGACTTTTAAGTAACCTGCAACCAGTTTAGATGAGGCAGCCCCAAGCCAGGGTCTTCTGAATGGCTTCAACCATCAATCCTTTGTTTTTTTTATTTCTTTATTCCGGATATTTCTATAGCGCCTCTCGAAGTCAACTACTACTCAGAGGCGCTCCCGATTACAGCATTTGATACTGTGCCGGAATTTTCACACCGAAGCGCCACGAGCAATTGCGAGTGAAGGACTTGCCCAAGGTCCGTACGCAGCGGCTAGAGTGGGATTCGAACCTGCAACCCTCCGGTCACAAGGCGCCGAACTTACCACTGAGCCACCATGCCCCACAACTTTGTTGTTTGCAATGGCTTGGCCAGTACTGATGAATGCTCCAGCCTCCAGAAGGACTCTGGTAGACTAAGGGATATTCAGCCATGGTACTCTCTACCATCAGTCCAAGGTTTGCCAGTCTCTTAAGCTTTCCTCAGCATAAAAGATGTTTACTGCTCTGCACTTTACAGCAAGGCAGTGGGTAAACGTAGATCTGTACAAACTGACACTGGCTAATATGGTCACTCCTAAGTAGATCTTGAAGTGTGGCTTTGCTGTTCTGAGTAAAGTCAAAGATGCAGAAAAGTGCCAGGAAAGCAAAATTACTGCTAGCAACAGTTTTTTGTTACAAAACAGCAAGAAACTTTTTGTTACAATGTTAGAATTTTTGTCTCCCCCTCTAAATTTCACAGAAGCTTCAAATGTCCTTTACCCCAGGTTTAAATGCTTCTGTTCAACAAGGTTAAGTTTATAAGAAGCTAACTTGGGTCAACAACAACTAAAGTAAATGACTAAACAAATGATTTAAACAATCGAAACGAAATATCACCATGACAGCTTCGAAGCGTAAAACGACTCCGTCACAGTCGATCATTTTGACAAAGTCTTTCTTTGGCGGCTGCGGTATCAGCGTCAAACACGACTGCATTGAATCCTCGAGAGTTCCATAACCAGCGTAAGATGAAATCTCTTTGCCCTACACTCAACAAAGTTAACAGTTATAAGTTATGCAGTCCAAACCCATCTGATCTCATCTGCTTGATCTGAACTTAATAATTTCGGTTCAGAATTCAGTTAAGGACTTCTGTAGACGTGCAGCCAGATGTGCGTATGTATTGAAACACTTTGGATAGCCAATTAAAACATCTCAAACTGATCTCAACCCTGGGCGGCGATCCCGGGGGTCGAGGGGACAAGACCCCCCACCCTTAACAGTGGGGGGTACACGCCATACATCGGACCCCCAAATTTTGAAGAAATGCCAAAAAAGTCATCAAATTTTTCGCGCTCAGGTTGTCAAATTTTTTCGCGCGCGAGTGCGAAAAAAATTTTTACCTCTTTTTGGACCAGATCAGTTCAAAACTCTTTTTGACCAGATCAGTTCAAAACTCTTTTTTGACCAGATCAGTTCAAAAATGTCCCTGCCCCCACCTGTCAAACAAGATCGTCGCCACTGATCTCAACTGACAATACCCTTGGAATTCAACTGGAATTTGAGCTGGTTATTGGTTAATGCGGTCAATACCAATAAGCGAACAGTCATTAGATCTAACGACATGCAATGCAATCTAATCTATCTAATCTAATCTATCTAATCAATTCTAATCTAATCTAAGCTAATCTAAGCTAATCTAATGACTTTCGCATCATAACACAACAATCAATAGTCGCTTCATGTGAAACCATAGGTACTGTAATTCATTGAAGCTAACATGAAAATTAGCAATCAAACCATGTCATATTCAATCAGGTCCTATTCAGTCAGAGCCTTTGCAATTAGATCCTATTCAATCAGGTCATATTCAATCAGAAATGCTTTGAAACTTCACTCATTGCGATAAAAGTAATGGAAGCTACTATATAGCACTACGGGAGGGATAGATGAATCGTAACACTCTGGCCTGAAGAGCATATCTTAAAAAGTCACGGTTTGATACCCGTACGCTCCCTCTAGGTTGACTCAGCCTTTCACTCCCAAGGGGCAGCAGTTAAATGAGTGGTGCCTTACAGGCTGCCAAGACATATGTTAATTGAGATCTTGATAATTGGACCATCATGTTTCAATTGTTTCAATGTAACTTACTGCAGTTTGTCAGTGAACTTGTCGATAAACACAAATGTTAGTATTAAAACTCAGTAATTAAGGTCTTTGAAATGAGAACACATTTACACTACTGCACCTATATGACAGTTTATCAATAATATTGACTTACCTTCAATTCATCACCATCTGGCATCGCTGGCTATAGAATTAAAACAACAAAGTGACTATAAATAAATATGTTAATAAATAGTAACTAGACTTTGATTTAATTAATATAATAATCATTTTCCTTTTTGCTTGTTTATTTTAAGACTCACATAAAACCATGAAAATAATTGTAAAACTCACATAAAACCATGAAATAAAGAATTTATATTGAAATATTGAATTTATACTGTAATAAATAACTAAACATATCTTAATAGAAAATAACCAGAGCTTAATATAATTAATATAATAACCATGTTTATTTTTGCTTGTTTGTTTTTAAGATTTACCTAAACCCATGAAATATTGAATTCTATGCTTAGATTATGTTCTGTTATGTTCCATTTCACCAAAACAGATTAACAGAAAATACAGGATATAAAATCAATTCACAGCTTAATTATAATTAGAAAGCAACCTCTTGTGGAATTTTTCTGCCCCTGCTATCAACCAGGACTGGCGTGAAATCAGTGACTCCAAAATTCTTCCAGTAGAACGCTTTGGTGAAGCTATCGCAGTCGTAGAGCAGGAAATTTCGGTTGTACAGTTCAACTGTCTTGCCGACGGCAAAGTCACGTGGTGTGAAGTAGTCCTTGATCTCGTTCTCACTCAGTTCCAGAACAATTCCAGGGAATGTAGGCGGAGTGTTGTAGCGGTCCTTGGGGATCCTCTGGCGTGAGATCAGGATTGGAAATGGATCGTGGCCATCATTCGGAGTGTGGTTCTCCCGCACTTCGATCGTGTCATTTACCAAGTAGTACTGAAAACAAGATCGTCACATTGTATTCTATTGTTAAAGTTCAGCATTTTCACATTTGAAACCATAAGAAGAATAAGACAAAGAAGAATAGCACTACCTTAAACAACCCCGAGGGGCATCCATGCTTATGAAGTGCTAGCAACTTCATTTTCTTAGCTTTGGCATATGAAAGTGGGTGGCCAGTACTCTTCCACATTACCTGCTCTTTCTAAATACATTGCATGGTCAGTGCCAGCCTTAGGATATTTTGGGCTTAGTGCATCAGCCATCACCATCATCAAAACCATTGCCAATAATTCTTGTTGAGTCCAAGATCCATGCATAATGCAGTACTTAAACATAAGTGTAAATGTAAATCCCCAAAATTTTTCAGCGCCACACAACAGAAATGTCAGGGACCAGAGAGGTTATTCTGACACTGAACCATCGAAAAGTATATATTCATACTCACATGTAAAATGAACTTTCTACGTTCTCCAAACATTTCATCAGTGTTGTCCCAGACACAGAAGAAGCGGAGGACCTTGCGATCCATCTCCATGAACTGCCTCAGTTTGTCGAAGTCTGTTGGTGTCTTCGCGGTCTTTAAGGCCTCTTTCTGCTTCCGACCCTCGATATAAGGGTCCGTGGGACAACCCTCCGATGGATTCACTTCAATACCCTCACTCTCCAGGAAATCCTGTAACAAATAAACAATGGCAAGGTATTGTATTGTATTGTATCTGAACATTTATAAAGCGCCTCTCACAGTGTTCGCTAATCAGAGGCGCTCAGATGTGGATAAATGATATGATAGATATGTTAAGAGGTTCTTAGGGTACAGCAAGGAAGTGAAAAATTATTATGTGATTAACGAAGTTGTATAGTGATGCTGAAGTAACGATTTGGTTCAATTTAAACTGAAAAAGTTTATTTTTGAACCATAGATATGCAACATAGTATCAGCGCAACTATTAGTGTAACAGTTGTGCAAATCAGACTGTACGAATAGTCGAATACTTTATTTAAATAAAGCATTCACATTTAAATTCCCAGACAAATAAGACAAGGTTTCTATAGCAGTTAAAGTGTGCACAACGTCTAAGAAAATCAGTTACCCAAGAGACCCATGAAGGTTTCATTTGAGGTGACCATCAGTTTGATGTCCAAGTGTGCCACGACAAACAGTGGCACTATAGAATGGTATGGTGTGGTATCCGGGAATTTATAAAGCACCTCTCACAGTGTGAACTACTCAGTGTGTGAAATCAAGAAATCATTATATTAGATGAGACTACTATGCTTTCAGATACTGAAAAATAATTACCATGGAAGTTCTATCAAGCGCTGGGTCACATTTAAATACCAGTCCCAAAAAAACGATTTGTTCAAATAAACACCTCATCTTTAAAACGTGGTCCTTAAGTAACACCAGTCTTGTTTCAGCAATGGCTTTTAGATATAATTATTAGACAGATATGTAGGCAGATGTGCAGCCGTATTTAGCAGTGTAGTTAGAAGCAGTTGTGGTACAAATAAGTACAAATATGATGATGATTTAAAATTTGAAGATATGTACCCCAAACGGTATAGCAGCCAAAAGGCAACAAATACACAAATAAATGCTGAGGCATTTATAAGAAGTACAGGAAGCAAAATGACTTACAGCTGTCCACTTATCACAATCGTATACATGGAAAACTCGACCATAGAAACAGATGTCCATTCCAAGGTTCAGGTCTTTCCAGATCCATGGATCTCCAACATCGTTCTTTGGCAAGCGCTGACGTTTGATGAGTTTACCTAGAATATGACAACAATTATTGCAGTTGTATAGTTTGCTAACACCATTCAATTTGTAAAATTTCTTTGTTTAGAAATTGATCTTTTATGGTTTAAAAATTCACACAGGATTAAATTTAAATTAACAATATTTTCTGTACAATAGCCAGCAAGGTTTTCAAAGTGTGTAGGTGTTACTACTAGTACTTTTTTGCCTCTCTTTGCCTGTATTTTATCGGCTGAAAACTGTTTTTTATCTCTAACGTTAGTAAAGCCTCAGAAGAGTTTTATTGAAAAACAGACTATATAAATAAATATGCTATTGCAATTGTGATTATTATTATATTATCACAGACAAGAAAACAATCAAACTATTTTAATTCTAATTATTTATTATTATCAAAGACATTCATCAATCAAATTATATTATAATAAATTTATTAGCTGATATCATTATACTCATTAACACTTTTAAGTGGCTTAACATGCCACAAAATGCCTGATTACTGATTTTAGACAAAACTTACAATTATGCAACACATGTTGTGTTTTATTACATTACAACTGTGTCACATGTTTACACGTAAATAAGAGAGACAGATATGTCTAGTGATACAAAATTATTTGTTCTATTCTCATGAGTTTGTTGAAAATCTAATAATACCCTGTGGTAGTCCACTGTTCTCTACAACTGGTTCTACAACTGCCATGCTGTCATCCTCCAGGTAATAGAATATATCCACAGGACGCACCCTGTAGTGCTCGATAGGGGACTCATGGACAGTCTCTTTAAACCAGGCCTTGAATCGCAAAACCTGAAACACATTTGACCATAAATTATGGCTTCAGAATAACAGTGCAATATATGAATCTACATTTATGTATCTAACCATTTATGAACCTCTCATAAGCAGTGAAACTGCTATCTGATAGACCTAAAGTGTCTATAGTGTCTTATTTCAAGCATCATCAAGTTTTCAACATTTAGCTTCAGGGAAAGCTCTGTTCTTCTTCCACTTTACTCTGTGGTGAAGTAGTCCAGTATGTAGTAAGTCCAGAAGTCATGGGTTTGATTGTCCGTCACAGCAGAAAGGTGCAGATAAATTTCCTTTCCCTTCTACCCTCTAGTACACTTCCCTCATATGTCAAGTTTGAGAAATGTAACCTCTGATACTACAATTTCATTCCTGCTTCTTGGCAAGCTTATGATGATACCTGGCAATAATAATGATCACAACTATCAATACATATTACAAGAAGAGTAACTTACCTTCTTGTCCCATGCCACAAATCCTGGCACAAAGTCCTCAGGCGGTGGCTGTTTTGCTTGACCATAGGTCAGTTGAGGATTGTAATTGGCCAGCTCATCAAGATCCTGCTCAGACAGCTGATTGTGAGGAATTGGCACTCCTCCAATTCCAATATCAGGACGTTTTTGAATTGCAAATCCATTTCGATAGCCAAGTGTGTGGCTTCGATGAAATTTCATACGCTTAATGAAACAAAAAGCAAAACAAAACTTGAGTTGCAGAAGCTTCTAACCTGTTCTTGAGGTATAAAAACACTCCCTCATAGAACCTAATACTCATTCAGGGTGAAGAACCTTAGAACTGTAGTACAAAACATGATAATAGTACTATGACAACCAGACAATCTCTCTCTTTGTGGGTTAATACAATGCTTGAGACAAATTGACACAGTGTGAAGTCTGGATTTGAACCTTTGACAAGTATATCTCGCACCGGAAATACATTTTTTTCCCGACTGCCCATTCCTGTATACATACATGTTCCTTGTATATACCTATTGGAAAATAGTCAGTAACAAATATCCAAGTGTTTTGAAGAAAGCGTCTTTACAGACCGGTACGCAGAAGTAGCCTGTAAAAATATTTAAAACACCTACAGTTGGATCGTTAAAACTGTTTCCAGGAAGGAAAGGTAAACCATCCATCTCTTCTTTTGCGACTTTTCTTGAGATGTTTTGCAAATTCCTGAGAGCAGGTGTCTCAAAGACATCTAAACACGCGTTGCTACGTACGTTGTCATGACATCTTGCGCTATATGTCGGAGAACCGCAAGTTAAGTTTTTGTAGCGCTAGACTTTATAGAATCGCGGAATGCTTTTAAACTTCCGCAGTTGTTTTTCAAGCTCCAGCTACTATATGATTATTCTAATAGTATAACCTACACGCTTTTAATTAGATTACACTGTTGTTTTGTCATTACACTGAATATAACTCGTAAATAAATAGAGTGGGTGTTTATCTTGATCGATTTATTAGACGATCATTGGATGGGTGGTTTGTGGTTAGTGAATTGTTTAATGTCAGAACATGCAGTTTGAAAATGCAGCTTCTGTATATAATTATTATCTGTGCTAAACTTAGAGAAAACCAACTTATTTATATGCGCACAGTGAAGCCGAAACTACTATAACATTGGTTCAGTTTCGGTTTTACGAGGTAAATTTTATTTTTTAATTTCTCATGAGTCATGGACAATAATTTTACAACAAACCTCGTAACTTCTACTTATAATAAAGTTAAGCGATAATGCGTAATGCTAAGTTGTAAACCTGTAAATTTGACCAAATTGAACTTACAAGCCTATACACACTAGCCCGAGCTGCCACTAAAACGCCGGCCCATCCATTCCCGTAGGCGTAGGCCTACGTACCACTTCCAACTTCAAATCACTCCATTGGCTAAAAATCCCAGAGCGATAAATCCACTTTAAAGTCTTATCACTAACCTACAACACCATATATTTCCAGCCCAAGTAGATCAGCGAAACTCTTCACCATTCATGATCGTAGGCCCTACCTGATCGTACTCCTATAAAATTATATCCCAGTCTCTGTCGATCCTCGGTCATTGTTCATCTCATCTCAAGTTCTCCAACCGAGCCAAGTTCCAAACTGCATCTCGACCCTAGAACGATCTTTGTTCTCAATTCTGCAGATTCGATCGGTTCCGCCATCATCAGTGCCAATCACCCCTCGTCGCCTCAGGCTCGTCTGTCACACTAGGGTTTTCCAATAAGCCTAAAACCCAAATCTCGCCTTTTCAAGAATTCCTATCTTGACTCATCTGAGATTTAATGCCCTTCAGGCCAGAGTGTTACCATTCATATAATTATCCCCTCCCCTTTGGAAACCCTCTGACTTGATGCAGCGCTTGTGAATAAACTGGTGCTCTGCGATTAGCTTTCAATTGGCTCTTTAGAAATTTGGAGTTTGCGATTAATATTACGATTACAAAGTTTACAACTTTGGAAGCATCGGAAAACCGTGTTCCTAAACGAACTAGTAGCGTAATAAATAACGCGCTATATGATTGGTCAAATAAATTATACTTTGTAAAGGTATTTGTAATTGGTTGCTCTGACTAACTTTGCAACAGCCAACGTGATTGGTCAGTATCACAAGCCTTGTAAAAGCGCTTATGATTGGCTGTATCTCTTACTGTTACTGTCTGTTATGTCCTCTCTGTAGGGTCCGCCGTGGTAACTCCTCCAGCGGGTGATTATTATGTCCATTTGGACAGTTTTCCCACTGATTTTTCTGCACTGTGGTCCGTCCGGAATTCGAATCCGAGAAGAAGACGCAACGCAGCACTCACACAAAAACATCCAACAAGTAAGTCTTTCGGCCGGCCGGTAGGACGGGTGGTCGCACTGACGACGTAAAAGGCGACGACTGCGGATTGCGGCCGGCATGCCCTCAACCGCAGCATACCACGCATTGCAGCAGCATTTTGACGAATTTTTACAGCAAAATCCGCGCCGATTTAACTATTTCACGATTACCGTGGTTAAATCTGTGCATTTCTCGTGCGTAACTATGTGTCTGAGACAACAGGTTTAAAAACTCGTCGACTGTAGTAAGTAAGCGAGTTTGCCCCAGTTGCTCTCAAAGTTCTCTAAATACAACAATCGAAAGTACCGTAAATCTAAAAATCTCGGCGACAATCCTCTTCAATATATTCAACAGTTTTATTTGTTGTCTGTTGACACAATATTGTCTACAGTGATGTAACCATTGTCTGCTAAAGAAAATGTCCACTAGTCAAGGTTAGCCGGTGCACAAGTAATGGTTGAAACGGAAAAGCTGATCACAACAATTTTTTGACACTCTGATAGTGGTATTTAAATGTATTACTGCATAATGTTAACACATCAGTGGAAATGTGACTGATTGATGTAACCAAGTGAAAACAATTTTCTAACAAGCGTTCAAATCCTGAAAACTAGTAAGGACTATTTGGTCAATATCCTGAATAGTATTCGAGAAAATATCCTGAAAAGCTAGATTTTCACAGATAATTTTAACTTAGAAAATACATTTTGAGGATGTGGCGGAAATTGTATTTCACGGATTAGGGTTTCATGGATTCGTTATGCACCCACTAATGCCGCAGTGGAGAATACTGGAAGGATAGGATGTTGGGGATCAGTAATGAATGAATTTATACAATTGATGAAGATAGGTTTTTGTTAATTACTACTCATCCTCACCACTTAAGCAGCAAAGTCCTCCAACCCGATGACCATGCTTCTTACGAGTAGTCTTGGGTGATCTTCATTGCCGGGTAGACCATGGAGTAGTTTTTTGCTGTTGGTCCTGTATAGACTTGACAGTGCATTACAATGTCGATAGAATTGTGTAATACCGTAAATGAATATTTACCTTATTAAGCCTTACCTTGACTTCAGTGTGTTGCTGACAATGCTTAGAAAGCCATGGCCTGAAGGTACAGAATTTAACTATATTGTCTGCAGTAGGTACTTGGAAACCGAGGTAACTTAATCGGGTCTAATTTAACCAGGTTTATTGACATTTTATCAAGGTATCTCTTCAGAAGGGATCCCAACCTACTAACAACAAAAGAGGACAATTTTAACTGTTAAAAAGTCAGCTTTGGCGCCACAAGGCTCAGGCTTGGAGGAGAGTAGATTATCCAATGACAGGAAAGACACATGATCAACCCATTCATTTGGGCAAAAATCACTGACAGGTTCACACAGGTCCTATAAATAATTAACTGCCACACCATCCGACATTTCCAATTAGTCTCTGATTGCATATTGAGCCTCGCATTACCATGGAAAAGAACTCCAGATTAAAGAGGGGTGACTCGTTCAGGATTGTTACATAAATTCTACATTAAATTCGATGTAACCATATCTTGAAATTATATCAGTGCAGCCGTGTAAGTTGTTTTGTTAGAGCTCTGTGTTATGGTGAAGTTCCCTTAATAAGTTTTATTTCGTTACTTCCAGCGTTTCAACTGTAGCTGAATTAACTGTAGGCCACGAAAAGTGACTGAGGATCAAAGACTGGACAGCAACAACGATGTTTCATCTTGTGAGTCCACAGCAAGAGTTTGTTCCTGAAAGACAGGAACAGGTGCTGGTTCCAATGGCCAACGTTATTGCATTTCAAGAAGGCGTTCAAGGCAAGTAGTGGATAGCAGGAATGTTTTTGGCTAGTCAGTCTTCTGTTTGACACTTTTGTGCCAAAGTGTTTCAGCCTTAGACCATTGTTTAAGGGAAAGCGTTGTGTGTGAAATTGAGTACATTGGAACCTTCTTATAAGACACATTATTATTACAATAATTCTGATATAATGTGGTCAAGGACTGTTTTACAAATTTAATTTGGTTTTAGAATATGACTATTTAAATGCAGCCTCATTATACTATATGGTGGTAGGCCGGGTTGGTATGAGCTAGCATTATAAATAGGTTCCATTCTTTGTTCACTTTTGTTTAGGTTTTTGGAATTTACAATGACATCATGCCATCGTCATCTTCAGCATCATTATCAATTAGTTTCTGATACCAGCCATATGGTGACTATAGGTGCGAATAAATTATCTCCTTGCCTTTGACTTATTTGTCAAGTTGAGCAATATATTGATCATTCATTTTTAAATGATTGTAAGTCCCTGAACTGGGAATTATACTATGCATTGTAATAATTAGCTAAATGTTTCAACTTAACCTTTTGCGATGTTTGAAATTCGCAGTTCGGCAGGGCTATGCGTATGGAAATGGAGAAGCCGCTGAAGTGAAGGCACCATTCAACACAACGGTTGTTTACTCGACCCCACAGGAATCTCCGATTGAATATCGGGATTTTGCTTCGCAGGGTCAGAACTTTGAAACTGGACAGACTGTCTATGGGAATGCGGAAGGCTACACGAACGTGTCTGGTAGGAAAAAGGGATTTTGGAATGATAGTTTAGGTTCCTTGTAGGAATTGTTTCCAGCTTTTGATCTAATGTTCTCGTGCGTGTACTTCAGCCAAAATCATGTCTCTGAGGAAGACTAGTACGAAAATATGATTTGTAAAAGGTGGATTGTTACCTTATTTTGCGAGTCGGGCTTTGGTTTTGGTGGCTGATATACTGAGACAAAACTACATTGAATTAGTCATTCCTTCAGTCACAGTTATGTGTTTTTTGAGTTGACCATAGTTTATTACATTTTCCGTATTACAGCAAAATTTTTGCATGCCTTCAGAAGCATGCCACAAGTTTCGGTAGAAAACACAATATATTACTGATATAATAGCTAGTTGACTCTAGGGATTTTCCACATCCTTTTAAGGTATTTTGCTTTTTAGTATACCTCAAACAGTTTACGCTTTATTATTATTATTATTATTATTATTATTATTATTATTATTATTATTATTATTATATTGATGTGTGCACTAATTTCTATCTGATTTTTGCAGTACAAAAAAAATTTATTATTTAACAGCATCTGTAAACTATGAATATGTTACTGCCTGTCTCAGAACTGTGAATCTTACACATTACTTACATTAGTTTCTCCATTTGTTTTGCTCTGTGCTTGGTATATAATTCGCGTACTTCCTAAATACTGTAATTGGTGAATTTAAGGTGGTATATGTGAAGCTTTATAGTTAACTTGCCATTACAGGAATGCAGCAGTCAACACCGAACAGCGATCAGCTGCGCTCAACACTCAAGCGTCAGCTGGAATATTACTTCTCGTCGTAAGCTTATCTTCCGTGAACTTAAAATAAATTTTTCACCCAGTCTGTCTTTTTGCCTGTGTATCTTCCTCGGTCTACTATCTCCTGTCTGTCTGTGCTGCACGGTGTTACATGATTACACGATTACACAGATTATGGTTGGATGGGACAGTCAATTTAAAGTGAAGCAAACATGGGATTTAAATTAAGGGCCACTAAAAAGATGTCTTCTTATGGTATATGTAAATGCTGAATTTCGTCACATTATACACTTATCTTCATTTCTGGAGATGAGTATATACCTGCCAGGGAAGAAATTTGGTTCGAGGTTTCTGTTCCACCTGCACCCCCTAGCGAACTCAGCTATGATGAGTACACTGACTGTACACTGTCGGTGAGAAGATGAGATGGCGAGGGAGAGTTCTGGTCACCACCCTCATATGCCGAGGCCAAGAAAATGAAGTCGCTAACACTTCATACCCATGGCTGCCTCAGGGCTAGCTTAAGGGACTGCTCTTCTCTTCATTTCTGGAACTTGTTTGCAGTGGGTTTTTGGTTCTGATTATATATGTGTA
Source organism: Allolobophora icterica (assembly GCA_963556255.1). Classification (NCBI taxonomy): domain Eukaryota; kingdom Metazoa; phylum Annelida; class Clitellata; order Crassiclitellata; family Lumbricidae; genus Allolobophora; species Allolobophora icterica. The sequence goes on from OY744616.1 coordinate 13,748,557, forward strand.
TAACGCTGTTGTCAATTTGGACAAGGCATCAGTCAATCTTATCGTAGGCCATACCAAAGGACCAAGTGGGGAGGGTATAACGAGAGACTAGTGCTTGAAAGTAGCCAGGAGTGCTAACAATATAATATTGAGGTGAGTAATAAAGGTGACGGTGAGTAAAATATTGATAATTACAATGTTGAGAATGATGTTGAGGCTGATGACAACATTACTGACGGTGGTGATGATGAATTTTGTAGCGAGAATCTGGCGAACGACACTTATCTGCTGTCCCAGATGGATGCTGAGCAGTACGTTCCAATTTCAACCATCGCTCGATTCAACAAGGTCAAAAATCTGACGAATAACCTTGACCTCGTTGTTGAGGTCCTTCGAGGTGAGGCCCTTGATGGCATGCATGCAGGACAAGTTATTATGTCATTAGTAAGGCTAAACATCTATTTACAATTATACCTTTATTGTATTAATATTAGTAATTACCGGGACTGAAAACTTCTGTGGAACACGGTTTAAGTATCTGTTGCGGTAAATTTTGTTGCTAACCTCTAGCTGTTGTTCATCGTAAAACTGGGATTATATTTAGGGTTTTATTAGAATTAATGTTTATGATTACATTTAGAATTTTATTTTAGATCAGTGGGATGGTGTGTCTGTCCTCAATACTGTTTACTGTGAACGGAAGTTTGTTGTAAATTTTCAAATGATTCATGAATGTATGTGAAACGTTTGCTGATGCGGTTTATGACTCGATTGCTCAGTTGTCTAGCTTACTTGATTTTCTGTTTTCTGAAGAGTCATTATATGTTCAAGTCAACGAAACAGGCGATAGGGTGCGACCTGTGCAGAAGCAGCGCTGTGTGGTGATACTACGAGAGGTTCCAGAAAGCACACCTGTTGAGGTAAATTATGTTGCTAACCTTGAGATATTCAGCAGTGCAGAATGAGATGGTGTGGCAGCCACAAGCCTGTGAAATACTGTAAGCAAGGCAGAAGTTTTTAGGGTGTGGTTTGTATTTTGTTTTGATTTGGGTTGTACTGTAACTTGTTATATGGTTGTCATGATCTGTTGTGGTATGAATCAAACTGCTGTTGGAATTTCAGGTGTAAAAGGCATATGTAATTATGAATTACACTTTGTTGTAACAATACAGCTCACTGTGATTTGCTGTTTTACACTAAAGCAATTCCACTGAAAATTGATTACCCATTGTTGTTTTGGCTTCCTTAATGTTATATTGTAAATGACGTGAATTATTGTTCTAACAGGCATTAACATACTGTTGAAGTTTTCTCTGCCACTGTTAACCGATGATCGAGGATTCTTGTCATAAATTAATAGTATCTTAATAAGTGTATTAATAGTGTATTAATTCTGTTTATCTTGATTGTTTAGTATTGTGTTTTAACTAAAACTTCTTGAAATATTACTATACAATTGCTTGATTAAATTATTTTGTAGGAAGTCGAGAAGCTCTTCAGTGGACAGAACTGTCCGCCTTTTATCAATTGTGAATTTGCGCACAATAACAACTGGTATATTACCTTCGAAACTGAAGAGCATGCTCACCGAGCATACCAGTACCTTCGAGAGGAAGTGGTAACTTTCCTCGGCAGGCCCATAATGGTAAGCTGAAGAAATTGTTCTTTGTCAACAAGCATTTCTTTTTAGGAATATTCTTATCTGGTAACTGATAAAGAACCATTATTTTTGTTAGGTAACATATGGTGAAGAAATTATGTAGCCATTATGGCCACTTGTCTCTTCCTCTTTTGCCTTTCTTAAAACTTGCTTTTTCTCTTGGGGTCTCTCGCACTGGGAGCGATTCGGAATGATTCTCACGCTTGAATTGCTTTATAAAATCCAAATACAATACAGTACAGTGTACTAGTTTAGTTTCCCATATATATAGATCCTCTATTGTTTACTAAGGGATAATTCTATGTTTCTAAACATTTCTCTGCACAGTGACCTTCTCAAGGGTGGCTTAAATGATCACGGTGGGTGCTACACCAGTTGGCCACCATAGCACAGGTTATATATGTTGTCATCGTAGGCTGGATCGATATTTTGACTGAGGTGTAGACCTGACAGCTACAGTCCATCAACTGAAAACATTTACTTTATGTAGATTTCAGGTAAGGACATTCAGGATTATAACCGATTTTTTCCAGAAATAATCTAAAATGAGTATGGTAGTACTGCTTGGGATTATTCCTGGAAAATATTAGCTGAAAATTTGTATAATTTAAAAATGTGTTTTCAATCATGTACCTTGCCTGGTGAACAGCTCGTTGCTGTGATTTTAGGCTCGGATCAAAGCGAAGCAAATGGTGCGAAGTTCTCAACCAGCGGCGCCAAAGACTGCATCGGCACCACAGCCTGTACCAGTGCCGCAGTCGGCGCCTGTGCCACAACCAGTACCAGCACCTACCAGTGCGCCACCTGCTGAGTACAATGCTAAGGTCTATCAGCCTCAGCCGAAGATGACTTTCGCTCCAGAACAGAATTTCTCGTTCGTTAGCCCAGCACAAGTACAGCCTGTAAGTGCATCTGATTTTTTTGAATGTCTAATTACTCTATTATTATCATTGCTTCGTCATTTATAAAATTGCATCACTATCTACTGACAAAGGATTAGTTGATGGTGCTACTTTAACGACGAGCTGCACTGTTTTTCCCAGTCGCTGTTGGTACACTCTTGTTGTTAAAGTGTTAAAGAAGGCTCGCACCCATTCTTACAAGGATGGCACTCGACCATTCGGTTGTCTTGTTGCAATTAACGTGAGAATGAGAGCAACAAAGGATTAACTCGTTTGTTTGACAGTAGCACACCTGTTGACATTCTTACTGAATTTTCCACTGCACTTCTGTATTGCTCTGAGTCATCAGTCAGTGAGCTCTCCGACAGATATGCAAAAGATCTTCAAAATGCTACAACACTTTACATGAAAAATTGTGGTTTGGGCCTGGCTATAGCATTGTGGTAAAAGTTTCCAAAACAAATGGGGTTAGAGTGATATTTTCCCAATTGAGCCTCCTATTGAATTTTTATACTCCTTGTCAGATGTTTGCTTTGCAATACCATGCCAGCTATCTGATTAAAAATAATCAAAATATAAATACTAAGTACACTGTAGTACAGATTTTTGGCTTCTTCATGGAGTCAGATATCTGAATTCATGCATCGAGCATGGATGAGTTTAACATTGATTGCTTTAGCAGTCATCCAGTGTGTCACCACACTTTGTTTCATTATATTATTTTTGTTGTGTTTTGCTGAGACAGAACTACCAGTTCTATCCATCTACAGCTCAAGCAATCCCCACTGCACTGTGGTCTCCTGTTGGCCCGGGGCCAATCGTTACCTACGATATGCCTATTAACGTGAGTCTAACAATTTATTTTGAATCAGATTGCCGATACTTTCTGGACATGGATCATAACATTAGGTTCTTCCTAGAGTCAACCACCTGGTTTTTGTAGACCTATTTAAAAATCGTTACATATATTTAAGGAGACTTCTTTCGTGTTGTTGTTTTTTTATAAAAGAGTAATATTATGCTCAGATCAAATCGTGAAATGTTTAAAGGATTGTGCCATATAGCGATCTTACTTGTGCTTCAGGTCATTGGAAACTTTCAGCATCAGATTACTCCATTTGACTTATCCGTTGGAGCAGCTGGAAGAATCGCTTTTCAAGACATGAAAGCTCGGTATGTAAAAATATCTGCCCAATAAAGAATACATTTGAGATGCAGTGAGACAGCTTGGCAGCTGTTTAATAAATGTTGCTTAACTCCACAACCAACCCATCCATGTTGCACGATATTAGCTGGAATTCAAAGAATGGAAGACTGAGTGAGCGCCAGGTGACATGGTATTCATGGATGGTTCATCAACCCAAGTATCAGCTAGGTTCTGCATTGCTTAATTTCAATGTGTTGCTACAGTGCCAGACTCCCAAAGTGTTTCTTTTTTGACAAATCTCAGACAAGTGATGTGATATGTACCTTTATTGCTTTGTATTTCTTTAAACAGAACATTTCAGTTAGAAATATGAAGTTGTCACATCCTATGTTTATGTCCTTGTTGTGTTACTAGTGTAGCTTTCTCATTGGTAAAGAATTTAATACTTTATCCGTGGCACGCGATATGCTTGTCACTTATCTAATCTAAAGACTTCTCTGTAGCTCCTTTATCTTAACTTACAAGGCATCAGTTGGTGTTGGTTTGACCCTCTGATTTTGAGTGGCGCTATATAAATTCTTGATTACAGTTACAATTACAATGGTTGCTTCAAGTGAGATCTTAGTCAAGAATCACAGTGCGTTGAGCAGACTAGTGTAAAGCATACGAGAATGTGGATCTCAAATTTGATTCAGTTTCAGTGCATTGTAATGCAGCCTCTTTGTAATAGCATAGTTTATCTACATTAGGTTACAATGATTCTTTGTAGCAACCTTCATGCCATCCAGTTAGAAGCACTGCAGCACGGCACACCAGTGTACCACCACGCCACACCCTTTCACCGGAACAGCCTAGATGGCCTACGGATTCTAGAACCTGCAGGTCATTACGCGCTGGCCATGGATCGGGTGCAGTCAGACAGAGAACCAATCAGTTCGTTCAACAAGCAATCTCAGATGCACAAGAATGAGTATTACAACAGTCAAGTCCGAGTTGCATCCTCGTCCGCTCCGGCTCATGCGGAACTGTCGTCGGAGACAACACCCGCTAGTCATCAGGCGCCTTCGGGCGGAGCTGTTCCGCCACACAGTGGTGCCAACACCCACCAGAGAACGCCTGCGCCAGAGCAGCGCAACATACATGCGCTGGCAGGTTCTCTGGAGAGCCTGACAGCGCACGATGTGTCGAAAAGTCAGCCAGCAACATCTATGAACGCCAGGATGAGTGATCCGGAACATGGCACCAGCGCAGATTATGCCTTACCACCGCGCCAGTTTTCAAACACTTCCAGGTAATTGAATTGAATTTGAATTGAATTTGAATTGAAAATAATTTGTTTATTGCACAAAACAAGTATTACAGTTACAATCAGGTATCAGCAAATACTGTGCAACAGGAGCCTGGAAAAGCTAATAGCTTATACTAACTTAACAATACATGTGTTTGTTACTTAATTAGTACTTAAATCATAATAATAATAATAATAATAATATGGATGCATTGTAATTATGCAGTATGGACTAGTTAATGTAAAGTCATGAGGGGACATGGCCTATGCTACAGCGTGTATGCCAGGCTAGGCATAAAGAGGGATAATGCTGAAAACTCAATATTTAGCATTACACTGCAGTTCTTGCACGGCGCATTAACAGTAAGGCTACAAGGGCTGCAAACTAACATATCAAGAAAAAATAACAGGGCCTCTAGGGAGTGTCTCTTGAGTGGATGCTAGACAAATTTGCCAGTGCCAAATTTGCCAAAATTGTTACAATGTTGGATCGTTTACACGCTTCCAGTTTACGTGCCATTCTGCTTAATGCAGCGTCATGATATGTCCCAAAAGCTATTAATTTAGCATGTTTTGAATGTATAATATAATATAATAGTAATATAATATAATAGTAATATAATAATAATATTTGCATTCCAGCTGTTTTGTGTGTGATTTGTAGACAAAAGGGAGTTAGCGGTTACAGGGGTCGTAGAGGAGGTGGCCGAATGAATGACAGGGATGACTCTGGAAAGGTGCGACTTATCACATACTGCATTTTTTCTGGTCATTGTTGTTTCACGGGCTGCTTCTAATTGACATGAACTGTTGTCCAGTTTAGAAATATTCATTATTTGTTTTCATTTCTTAAAGTTGTCCTAAACTCACATTGTCAGTGGAAAGGTCAGAGGGTGAAGAGGCAGACTGGTTGCTGCCTTCTTGTTCCAAGGCTAGGAAAACTAATGTCTTTAAATTTGATACCCCCACAGCTACCTTAATCTAACGACAAGAGGGATTAGTTTTCTATGCGTTTTAATACACATTCGTCATTAAAGGGTTAGTCCTTTAACGATGAGAAATATTGTTTTCTCAGTAGCTTTTAGTACACCCTTGTCTAAATTGCTAAGGGACTACTTCTGTGTGGTGTTTATATACAAGGAGAAGTTTTGTGAAAACAAAAGTCTGTTCTAATCCAGAAACATATGTAGCGCTGTTATCAACTGGTAGTCCTTTGTAAGCAAAATCAGACTCCAAAGTCACAGTCTATGGGATGAGCCACGAAGTCAAGAAACTGGTTGATACGGTTAATGTAACTGTTGGTTTTTTTTCATGGTGTTCAAAGCCACTGAGAGTCGGTTGTGTAAAATTGAAATTGTTTCTTTGAATTTAGAGATACAATGTCGGATCAGGTGGAAACATGAGGGACAAAGGACGTTCTTCTCCTTCTGCCAAATTCAATTTGGAAACTTCGTCGTTTCCACCTCTCCAGCCATCTGCTGTAAGTCAGTTTAGATTTGTTTTGTTTTGAAAGTTGTTGGCGCACCCTGACTGAATGCTAAGTTTTTTGTTTTGTTTGCTTTTTGTAATATTTTACTGTTGCTGAAGTCTTTTAGATTATATCCTAATACAAATTATCAGCATTTCTTGTTAAAAATACGGATACATATATAATTAATTGTACATAACTTTGGTAATTTTTAGATTTGAAATATTTTGTAATTTTGATATTGTAATTAGGAAAGTAATCTTGATTTTCAAGAAGAAAATGGTCACAGACAGTAATAAACAATGAATGTAAAAGATACCAGAACAACTGGCTTAATGATGCAGTACCACTGTTTCTTTGCATTTGCTAATTGAAACTTACCTCCGACTACTTCGAATGACATTACTTTACATTAATTTACATTGCATTAGCTTGGGTTTAGTACATTGACTTGTATTCTGTCTTATGCCTTGGAGAAATGTACTACACGCATAGAAATACTTGCTACTGTGACCATCATCGATTGATGCTGTGTGGCTTATGATATCGGTGCAATAGGAGTTTCCATAGATTATATTAGACGTTGATAGAGGTATACATTCATATGTGGACATGTGTATCAAAGTTGTTGTTTTTTTTAAATTTAGGTTGTAACCAGTGTTGCTGAGGCAACAGTTGCCCCTGGCAACACTCAGGATGCAACTACAGAAACGGTTCGTGTCTCGTCTTCATCACCTTCAGCAAATCTTCACGGTTCAGTGCAGAATAATCGGGAATGGGTCAGTCCGAGCAGACCTCCAACAATGTCAGAAAAGTTGGTGTTTTCTATTTCTTAGATTAAACAAAAGAATTGTTTCGAATGAGTTGACAATCATGCCTGTTTTTGTCAGCAGATGTCGGTTTTATGGTTGGGTCTTTTCGTATTAGTGTATTCTTGCAACCAGTAAGAACTGTTAAGACTTTCTTATGGCTCTGGGGGATGAACTGATGCAAACTGGCTTGGTGGAACAGCAAGAGATTTGGACTGGGAAGTACTGAGGGCAGCAAGTGACATGTTAACTTGGGAACTGCAGTTTTTGGTTGTTGAGTAAGTGTTTGATACTGTTAAAACCTACTGCATGAGGAAGAAGAAGAGCAGTCCCTTAAGCTAGCTTTGGGGCAGTCGTGGGTATGAATTGTAAGCGACTTCATTTCCTTAGGTCGGCATTTAAGGGCAGGTGGCCAATTCTCTCCCTCACCATCTCATCTTCCCACTGACAGTGTACTCATTATAGCTGAGTTCGCTAGGGTGCAGGTGGAGCAGAAATCTTGAACCTGCCCTTGTGTGGATTTGAACCCCCACCTCTCGATTGACAGTCCAGCATGCTAACCACTACACTATCACTCACCCCATGATGAAAGGTAGGGTAAATGACGAATTTTTCATGGCCTTTTTCTGCTCATTCACAGGTTTAGCAAGGCAGTCATTGGTTGTGGTTGAGAAGTTGTGAATTGTTTTTGATTAGTGTTCATCCACATCCTTCATGTGTTCTTTTTACGAGAATATTGATTCGTCTATATTCTATGAGTTGTTATGAGACTTTCCAACATTGCTGTGTTTATACTGTGTATTTAGAAGCTGCAAATCAACCAGTCCAATGTCGCTAACGTCATCTATGCACAACGCTAATTCGCAGATTGGATCTGCGCAGCCTGTGGTAATTGATTTCTCATGAAGTTTAATATTAGTTTATGTAAAGACACACTTAATCATAACATGCTTAACTTAATGTAAATGTTTTTCGATATATCTTTACTTATGCCGTGTTTGTCTGTCAACAAGGACTAACATTTTTCATATTGACAGAAGTGATTAGGAACATCTGTTATATTTAACGCTTTAACGTCTAGCTGCATTGGTTTACAAGTTGCTTTTAGTACACTCTCGTCGTTAAAGTGTTAAGTTGTGCAGTTGGTAATTTGTCACTTTCTCATACCAGTATTCAAACTGTTAATATGGTAAACCAGTAAAATTCAAAGAATTATGATTGATGATGATGATGATGATGGTGATGATGATGATGATGATGATGATGATGATGATGAATGCGACAATTTCTACAGCGTCGTAATGCAGCACATGCCGTTACAAGGACGCTTAACAACCTAACATCTAGTCAGGATAAGCAATTTTAAAGAAATGGGTTTTGAGTCTTGTCTTTATAAGACTCATGATGAGGTGAAGGCAAGACAATGACCAGTGTGGCTGACAGATTAGAATTGTGATTGCAGGACTCCTACCAGCATCAGCCGACAAAGCTGAGTTATGCGCAGATCATTCAGCGCGGTAAAGATCAGTCAGGCGAACATCTCGATGACCCAAGACCCGAAGTTCAGCTAGACAGCAGAGCACTGTCCTCTGGTAGCGTCGGGGGTGTTGGCAATTCAGCAAACTCGTCACCTAACACACACCAAGCTTCCTCGTCACCGACTTCGTTTTCGGGCGAGAATTCTATTCCTCCGCGTGGCGGTGGAGCGGGAGGAGGTCGATATCCACGAGGGGGAGGACGGGGTCGGGGAGGACGGGACAGTCGCAACAGCAACACGAACAAAAACTTTCATGGGTCGGATCATCCGAACGACCGCGCCAAGGACCGCTACCGGAGCAACTACTCCGAACCGTCTGGAAAACGCTGGGCCAGCGACCAGATGCCCTCGTCGGATATCGTCAGACTGGACAAGTGAGTTCCTGTCTCAGCTCTAGTGGATTCGACAACCATTGTGATAACAGCCGTGTAGTTTTGTAAGTGAAGATTGTTGCTGCGGCACGTTTCGGCTGCACTCCGACAGACGGCAGAGTTAAGACCGACGACGTAGCGCAGTCGGGCCAAAAAATGTTTACTACGAATGAGCCTCGCGTGTGGCTTACGCTGCGTGTGTTTGTCCTGCGATGGAATTGAAAATGCTGCCGTGTTCGGTGATGTTGGTACGTGTTGATCGGGTATGATCGGGTAAGCATCGTGTTTTTTGCAACGCTTTAGTCGGTCGGAATGCTGTGGCTGACGGCCTCGCTGGTGCCCTAAGGGTTTTACAGGTGCTAATTAAAAAAAATTCCCTGCCCCTAATTAGTTACGCAGTCATTGACTGTAGTTTTACCTACTGTTTTCTTGTCTGTTGCATGATAATTTTCATCGGAATGACGTTGCTTCCTCTGCCTACCTATGTAAATATGTATTTCTACGAGTTCTGATTATTGTTCTTAACTTATGCCTAATGTAAACGATGGCGTAAAATTGTAAAAAAAATTTATAATTGCATTGCTGTGTTTTTGGCTATGTTTGTCTGTTATTGTCTAGTATTGCTTTAGACATTGCAAAGGCACTATATAACTGTGCAGAGGTGTATCTATTTGTATAGCACAAACGAGGTCTGATACTTGCCAAATATATTGAGACATGCAGTATTATATGCTGGTGTACATGCAGAGGCTGAGAAATTGAAGGTGCTTTTTCTTCGCATTCATACGAATGCTTGAAATGAGCAGCAGTTCTTACTCTTCTCTAGTTCCCTACGTACACATACTTCAACATATCCGTTATCATATTAGAATTGATTGTCTATTAATTATTTGCTATACAATGCTGGGCAGTAACAGACAAACCTTTGTGCACACACATATATATACATTTCTTTTCATTTGTGTTAGATGTGTAAATCTGTTTCTCTAAGGTTAAACACGCGGATGTTTATCAATGGCTGTTAGCTGTAAAAAGCATGTGACATGGCCGTATTCATGATGTTTATGAGGCTTGCATTTAAACCGTGGATTTGCAATGTAGACCCATATATACTACCACTTTGTGCAAAGCGTTACGGTCTTAGCTTGACTTTTATCTACAATTTTGTGCTGTATTCCAAAGTCACAAGATGGCCGGCTGTACATATTACGCACCACTTGTGCTTGTTAGTAGATTTGCTATTTGGCCATTTTTACAGTTTTTACGTTTTATGCTGTGTCTCGAGTCGGGCTGTCGGTTAAATTGACTTCTGTCAGTCATGTCGACTAAGTCGTACTCATGTCAACTTGAGTTACAAAAGTTTACCTTTCAGTTATATTGACTGATAGTCACACCGACTTTAGTAATGCTGACATTTAAGTCAAGTTTATTTCTGTCATTCGTGTTGACATTTGCTGTTAACGTTGACTGGCGTCAATCGTATTGACTTGTGTCAGTGACATTCATGACTGATCGCCTGGTGATTGTCATAACATCGGTTAGTTTCTGTTAGTAGTTGATGTTAAATCTTTTTATATGTAGATATGTGCATATATATATATATATTTATATAATGTACGTGTAGATATTATTTGGTTCTGTGTAATTTATTGCTTGCGTATAAGTACATGTGATTTAAGATATTTTATATGTACATTATGTATGCATATATATATATGTGTGTGTGTGCGATCAGTATGTGCACCGGATAAATGTATATTATAGCTATTCTGTGTATATATGATTGTTAGCGTGTTTTCGATGTTAGAGTAATACGATTACGTGCCGTATAAAGAAGTCAGCTGGTAGCGTGAAATGCGTAGAGATGTTGTACAGGCATTTATGGCCTGTTGTACCGTCTCTTAGATTTATGGCACCTGATTGTGACATATTTATGTCATCTTTAGATATTTGGCATTGTCTTCTTCTGATGTACGTTATCTTATTGGTTATATATACATGCATGTGTATATGACTATATATATATATATATATATACGTGTGTATATATATATAGCTTCTTAGGAACTACTCAAGGGTTCTTTGAATTTGTTTCTATGGCATCGTATGTCAAATTCCTACAGTTTCCGACACTTTTGACGTATTGTATTGTGTCGTTTATGTATTAGTGGCATTGATGGGTGTCTTTTGGTTTGCTGCTTCAGGATGTAGTGTTTTGTTGGTGTATATATTATGTTATTGGTTAGGCAGGAGTGCACGCCAGAGAGCCATATCGTTTACGCACAGTATGCAAAGTGGAGGAAATGTGTGCTAAGAGAGTCTTCATTGTTTGCCGATGTCAAGATTTGGAAAATATCAAACATTGGGGACTAAATACTGGGAGTAACATCCTGTAGTTATTGCATCGGATAATTTTGATTGAGTGAATTTAAAATAAGTCTGATTAGAAGTTTGAGTTATGTATAACTTATGAATTCATAACGAATTTGTAACAAACAGTATAAGGCATTTGTAATTAAAAGCATAAAGAGCTTAGAATGAAAGAGTATGAGGATTATATATAACTACAAGTATAAGGAATCTATAATTAAAAGTATGAGGAATTTGAAATTAAATGTATAAGGAATTTATAACCAAGAGTATGCAGAGTATATGCATGAAGTTGTGAGAAATGAATAACAGTGTGTGGAAATTGGCTATAACAAGACTAACCCCAGATCATAGACTACCTTCTGGTTTTACTTGGCAGCTACCATTGATTGTTGCCTAATAGAATAATACAGTGGGACTGTAACATAGTGTTTTAGATTATATTAGAATCGATTGTGTATAACTGAAAGCATTAGAATGCTTGACTGATGACTGGTTGCCTAACAGTAAAAAAATCCTGAGTTACATACCATGTTTAGTGAAATACAAGCCTAGTGGGATTACCTCACAAAATGCAAATATGTATCTTCTGAATTTTGTAGCCGATAAGTTATGTGCCTACCGAATCAGGGTGGTTACTTTCAGTAGTGTAGAGTACCTAGGAATCCTGTATAACGTTAGATACTGGTGCTATAAGGTTCGAATGCATAATTTATTTGCTGCAAAGCAACTGAAAGCTTTTGCTAGGTTTTGCAGAGGAAGGTTTCCGTTCATCAGTATTGGGCATTAGGATAAGAAGCCTGGGAGGTTCCCAGTAACTGTTTCAACATTTGTTTGTTGGAATTCCTCTTACTTGCCTGTGACACCATATCGTTACTCGTGGCTTATTTTTAGTCGGTTAGATTACGTTGAGTTATAGTGAGTTTGTGAAGTTGGCAGGTCAAAGTGTGCATAGATACAGTGTTAAGAGATTTAAGATGAAAATCAGTATGAAATAAGTTAGAGGGCGGTAAAAGCTTATGGCATCTGATTAGTTTTTTGTTTTGAATCCGGAAAATGATCAACGGTAGAAAGTGTCAAGAAACGCAGATTGTATTTGCTTTCAGTGGAATAACTGATAATGAGAAATTGAAAATAGTTGTAGGTATGAAAAAGATTTTCAAGGTAGCAATCTGAAAGTCGCAGTGTTGGAAAACTTTGGAATAGTTCTGATGAGTGGAAAGTTTTGAAGACAGTGAACAACTTAGTTTAAAATGAAGAGCAGAGGCGGCAACACAAAATATTTGTGTGCCGTATAATATTGAACAGTTCTAAATAGTGAACCATTCGACGAATTGTTAAGCAATTCAACTATGAATTTGTTCGGTTACAGTTAGCGATTTCTACCTTGAAGCACGCGGGCTGATGAGACTTGCAAATGAAGGGCAAAGGTCATGAATAAAACAGTTAGGTTATACCAAAGGACATATGCAGGGACTGATCCTACCAGACATCTTATATCAAAAGCAAAATGATCTATATGTATTTGTTCTGTTGTGTCCCGACATGGTGTAGCTTGTTTATCTTTAGAACTCGGAAGAACTATGCTCTTGATTTAGAGTACCGCTCTACCTGAACAATAGCAAGCTAAATTGAACACTAGTAGCCAAGTTTGACGCTGATTTTGGAATTTAACAGCTAGTGGAGAATGCTGACAAGTAGTGGAGAGTTGATTGATTTCTGAGTAGAATATATACGATTAACATTGTTTTGTAGTGGAAAGCTTCGAAACGATTGGACTGTTTTGCGTTGAAAACTGTTGATGGTTTTTTTTAGCGAACTATATGAAGCTGATTAACCGATTCATTTTGAGTAGAAAACTATGAAGTTAATTAATGGATTTCGGCTGACTGAGTTTTATCTATTAGAAAATGGTAAAGTTGCTTTCCAAAGAGTTTGTCAATAAGCAACGTGAACTATGTGATATGTGATACTAAGACTCTGCCATGAATATGAGCAAAAAACTCGAAGCAAATTCTGTGTTCAGAAAGAAACCTAGCATGCAGAACCATAAGTACATGCAGCCTGGTACAAGTGTGTTTTGAAAGAGGTTATGGTGGATAATTGTCAGCTTTTATGAACTGGAGTGGTACTAATTCAGGTTAGGGCAGACATGGGGTCATTTAAAGAGATTATGGGAACAATTTGAAAATTATTTTGAACTTGAGCTCTACCATGTCGACTTTAGTACAAAGGACTAGAAGGAGAAGGCTGTGATCATCTGTACACTTATTAACACTAGGAGTAGCATTTGCAAAGGCACTGTCATTTTATTATCATATTGCTTACCACACACTATTTTAATGCATTATTATAACCTTTGCTGGTATTTAAGTGTCATCAAGCCATTAAGTGTTTGAGGCCATCAATGGAAGAACCAGGTCCATTGGGTTAGTTGTTTTCACATGAGATGGTCTTGTTGAATGCAATGGAGGCCTCAGTGATGTTTCTATCGGAGGCAATGGTAGCTTATAAAAGCAGTAATTCCACTGGATTTTAAAATTGGTTCTGACTCTTTCGATAGTGGCCTCATTTATATTTGGTGGTGATGCAGTCGTTTGCCGTAACCATCTGCTTTTAAGAATTTAGCACAAGACCGGAATAATGTTCTCATTGCCTGCACCAATCGCATTTCAGTGCTTAAGTGTTTGCACTTTTGTTTACAATTTACACGTGCCGAAAAGGATTGGTAATGAGAGCTAAGAGTGAAATTTTGTTATATTTTTAAAAAGAAAAATCCACCGGTCTGTTTTGAGATGAAGAAAGGAAATGTTGATCAGAGAAAATATAAACTTGTGATTTCTAAATCTAGAACGGGAACTTGACGAAAATTAATTTTTTAGGAAATAGTTTGACAGATTTTTATTCATCTAGAGGTAATTAAAGAAAGGGTTGTATGTGACGAGTGTTGTGCTTCAGATGTGTGATACAAAAAAATTAATTTTGTCCTCTTTCATTCGATCAACAGAACGCTAGTGTTCGGCATAAAATATGATTAAATTTACTTTATGTAATGTAATAGAAAATTAATAAAGCATCATTTAGGAAATCCAGCAACCAGATCTACTGATGATGAAAGGTTGATGGATCTTAAGAAATTGCTTGTGTGTACGTTGGAGCTTGATGGACGGTCAGACAAGTTGCAGCTAAGTGAAGATTTTAAATGTGTATTTCTGGAGTCTGCACATATTTCATTATTGCAAAATCAGATTTGTTGAAACAACTATTCAGAGTATGACCTGTTTATATGGGTATATGCTGTAGCATTTAACTGCAAAAGAGCCTATGAACAGTTGCAAGACGAGATCTGAAATATATCGTGATAAATACCAAGCAACGCTGAGGATTAGGATATAATTATTTGTGATGTCGTACTGCCATCAGTTTGAAATCATAACTCGTAAACGCATCCTCGACGTTGTCTCAGCTCGAGATAAACGAAAGAACAAGTTTAGCTAAGACTGTATGTTATTTAACTGCATTCTGCAGTTATTAGTTTGAGATTCTGGTTGTAGCTTTGGTACATGACACTTTACTATGTACTCCTATCATCTGTCAAAGCTATAGCCGTAGTGTTTGTATTCTGTGATTCAAAACTGTTGTTAGTCTTAAATTGACACAATTAATATTTTCATCTGTAAATGTTTTGAGTACCTGTGTCAGCTGTTGATACTTTGGCCACGATTATTTAAATGAAACGAGGTGTGAGATTGCAATTAACCTAGAAACATGCTGACAAATTAGCTTAGTCACCATGCTAGTAACTTTGCTGTGTTGTTTTGTGAGCGTGAAAGAACTTTCTGGTGTAGAAACAGAACATGTTTTGTCTTCCTTGAGACTAGCAAGGCAAAACGACCACTGCTTTTTTCTCATTTAGGTAATTTTGTGTGAAATCTGTACATAGCGTTGTGTATGACTGTTCTCGTTTAACGCCAGATGCTAACATTTCGCATAGTTTGCTGCAGTTGATCAGTGAGTTTAAGATATATCTGTTTAGTGGATGTGATGTTAATATTTAACACTTTAACAATGAGCGTGTACTAAAAGTGACTGGGAAACCAATGCAGCTCGTCGTTAGTGTTAAAAGTCGTTAAGTACTTGTCATAAAATCTGACAAATAATAAGCTCAAGACAAAGACATTCTGTAAATAAATGGTAAAAAGCTTTCTTTAAACGACATAGTTTCAGAGCAGATGTGCGTAAGTTAAGTTGTACAAACATATACCCTGGAATTTGTATAGCACCTTTGCAAATGTCTTCATTGAAGTGCTCCCAGTTCAGTGATGACGAAAACCAGACACCTAATGTTTAGGATAGTTTATGTCTAACCTAGGCAGAAGACTTGTACAGCGCTGTTATTGTTAGTAAGAAGAACATATTTGGAATACACAATGGTTCTTGTAGAAGTTTTCTGCGTGGTTATTTTGTGGGATGTTAGTCATTACTTTTTCAATTTTGTATGACCATGTAAAGTAATTCATTGTAGTTGGATTTTTATATAGCACCATTTGCAGACTCGGACGCTTTTGCTGCACCATTCGCACATGTTTGCACTTGGTCAAGTTGTAAAGAATTTTAAATCTGCAAGTCCAAATTGTTTTGTTATGTGTCTGCATTTAGCCATTGACGGCTGAGCATGCGAAGGTGGTTAAATCGATTCTGAAATTTAACTGTTGAGAATCGTTCATTTTCCCGTTTGACCCTATCATGTGATGCATGTCATGGCTTTAAAATTCACAGTGAATGAGATACTTGAATCGTTTATTAACAGTACCTGCAGGTATAGTTAGATGTCAATCAGTGGTATGACTCTGCCTCTGGGTAGAATGGTGTTTCATTCTACCTGGGATCATTCTACCTCTGGGTAGAGTTGAAGTGGAATGCTTTGAGATCGCTCTTCTTTTGGGTATTTTGTGGGTGAAATGCAGTGGGAAATACTCTACTTTTGGGTAGATTGTGAGTGAAATGCAGTGGGATAACTCTACTTTTGGGTGTATTGTGGGTGAAATGCAGTGGGATAACTCTACTTTTGGGTATATTGTGGGTGAAATGCAGTGGGATAACTTCATTTTAGGGTATATTGTGGGTGAAATGCAGTGGAATAACTCTACTTTTTGTGTAGATTGTGGGTGAAATTAAGTGGAATAGCTACTTTTGGGTAGATTGTGGGTGAAATTAAGTGGAATAGCTACTTTTGGGTAGATTGCAGGTGTTATGCAGTGGGTTTACTCTGCCTTTGGGTTGGGTTGAAATGGAATGTGTGGGGATAAAGCTACCTTTGTGTGGCGTGCAGGTTGAATGCATTGGGATAACTCTACTATTGTGTAGAGTTCAGGTTGTATGGTCATCTGTTTATGTCTCCATTGCAGATGGCCTAACGATGTTTATCTGTGGATTGGGTGAAGGGGCTGGACGATAACTTTACCTGCAGGTACAGTGTAGTTTGCCAAGTGGTAACGTGTTGGCATATCACTGCTGCGCTTGGGCTTCAATCCCGGTGCATATGTAAACTGCCAGTCTACAGGCAAGCCTCTCGAGCGAACAAAGAAAGGCTGCCGTCGGTTTAGCGTTGTTTCACTGTTTAAAATACTGGTACACCACATTCGGAAGTGCAGGTGATGATGGTGATGGCAAGTTATGTTGCCTGGATTTAGGAAATGATTGGTGGTTTCAGAATCATTTTGTCAGGTAGAGAGAGTCTAGAGTTTTGCAGTTGTCGACTGAAGACCGGCAAAGACCGACAAAGAGTCTGTTTTCCTTCAAGGATTTGTGATAATAGATCAAATGGTGACGCAGAGTAAAAGTTGTAGTAGTATGAATAGTATTACACGTACATATGTATTGATGTGTAACACATATCGGTGTTAACGTGGTCGCACCACTGAACTCTGTAACCTTTTGTCGCTGTGTCAGGAATTGAAAAAGTTATGCATCTTATGACACTGCAATCAGAGGAAAGGCTAGTGATAACAATAATCGATTTGCGTCAAAGTTAAGTTAGAGGCCTAGAAGTGAAGAAAAAAGCAAGCTCTTTGGCCAGCCCCAAGACGCAGCCGTGGGTTTGAAGTGTTATCAACTTTAGTTTCCTTAGCCTTGGCATGTGAGAACAGCCGGCCAGACCTCTCCCTCGCCGCCGGATCATCCTATTGACAGTGTATAGTCAGTGTGCCCAATATGGTCAACTTGGCTATGGAGTTGCAAAGGGAACCGAAATGTTGAACATAATTTCTCCTGGCGGGCTTTTGAATCCCCGACCTCTTGGTTGACAGTCCAGCTTGCTAATCACTAGACTATGCACCCGAATTGGATTTTAAATGATTATTTTATTCTGGGTGTGACTGGATCAGAGAGGTGTGATAGGTCCCTAACTTTGTAGCGTGTTTCCTAGAAATTAGTTTCTGACGAGAGAGTTACGGATATATTTGTAGGTTCAAATCCCCATCGCCTTGTCAGAGTTGACAAATTTTCTACTGCATGTTTTCTTTTGTGGGCATTTTGTCAGTAAGGTCATGCATTTATTCAGTAATGGCACTTTGAAAGATCAATATGGATATGTGAACAATAAAAATGCGACAAAATAAAAAAGTCAATAAATGACCGTGCACTGGACATGTCATGTAATTTATGCAAGACTTTCTACCATTTCGGTGATGATACCAAATCTTGCATGTGGTTAGTCCAATTTGTGACCATTAGAAAAGTTTACAGAGGTTTCCAAAACCAGGTTCTGATTTCGTAGATAAAACTGACAACAAAAGATCTATCACTTGTACAAAAACAAGGTAGATATCATACAAGTACTTGAACAGTTTGTGAACCGCAGCTTTAAGGGTACTGTGTAAAGTTAACTGCGCAAGCTTGTTTATCAACACTTTCGTTCAGGTTGTATAGCCATGCCTGCGTTTGTGGGTGCCTGCACATATATTTCCATTACTGTGCATTTACGCTAGTAATTTTATCTCCTGATAGTTTATTTTAAAAAACTTTGTTGTACAGCTTTCGACCCTTAAGCCTGAAATTTGGTTTTTTAATGTTTTGATTGCTTGTGTGATAAAATTGTTTATTTTGCTGCTTAGTATCAATGGAACTAGTTGACATTTGTTTTATTTTTGCTGCTTATTATCAATGGCACTGGTTTTTGCTTTGTTTTCTAAATTTTTACTTGGGTGTCAATTGGAAGGTTCTAGTTAATTTCTATACGAGTGCTTTTAACCAAAAGTTGAGAAGAGAAATAGTGGCTGATTTTAGAGGTTAATCTTTTTATCCTTGTCTTTCGTAAGCCATCACAGCTTAATGCCAGCCATTTATTCCCAGGTGGTCTTCCTTAGTTAAAGGTTTCTGTGAGTTCCTTCTCAAGCAATCTGGGTCAAATGAGCCATTTTGAACAATACGGTTTAATTTACAAGATACAGTATTGAGGTAATCTGATGAAGAGAATGTAATTAAACATTTTAACGAGGTATGTAACGAAAGGCATGTTTCATACCAAGCTTTTGCAATAAAATTGTTTCTTTTAAACCTGTTGCCGTCTTGATTTGTCACTAACAATGGTTAAGTGGTGTGTCCTGCACTTCGAGTAAACGATGGAAGACTCGAGGAAATGTAACTGTAGCACAACACATTTGCTGTTGAGCTTATTGGTCGACACCTGGTTAAGTATAAAATGAAACTGAAAGTGTTAGTTTTAAGAATTTCCTAAATCACACTGCTGTTTAGTTACTGTCATTTTCATTCTGAATGAAAGTGGCATTGTGATATGCGGGTAAAAGTTTTTTAAACTTAATTGGTGTTGTCGTTGGTTAAGTGATGCCTCGCTAGAATTCAGTTCATATTTCTGATAAGATGAACAAAGAGCCATTGTTTCCACTGGTCTGACTGGCCTTTTGACAGTTTGTAACCCAGTCTATGCCATCTTTGATTGCTTCAGTCCTATGTCGTAGACTCGACATTATTAGTCTTTTTATTCATTTGTTAAGCGCCACTATCTAATGACCAAGCATCTATCAGTGGCGTTGAGCAATTGTGAGTGAAGTTCTTTCTCAAAGGTGCTGCACAGTAACCATCCTGGGAGTCTCAAACCCCTACTCTGTGTGTCACAAGGCAAGCACAGTATGGGAAATGTCGCCCAGGGTATTATTATTAATTAGTAACTTCTATTGCGCCGGTGTCTAATGCACAAGGCATCAACCGATGGCACACCAAAAGCAAGCCGTAATCAGGTCAAAATCCAGAAGGTCAGTCCGTAAGACAGAGGCAGCCTATGGTGGATAAGCAATTTGAAAGAGGTAAGTTTTAAGTTGAGAACGAAATGACAAAAGCGACTGAGCAGAGCAAACAGACACAGGAAGAGAGTTCAAAAAGTAGGTCCAGCAACCGAAAAAGCTCATTCACGAAGAACAGTTCTAGACTTAGGTATAACCAGACAAAGATAATCAGATGACCTAGTTGAATAATGATAAGTCTGGGGAGAAA
Source organism: Allolobophora icterica (assembly GCA_963556255.1). Classification (NCBI taxonomy): domain Eukaryota; kingdom Metazoa; phylum Annelida; class Clitellata; order Crassiclitellata; family Lumbricidae; genus Allolobophora; species Allolobophora icterica. The sequence continues at coordinate 13,768,599 of OY744616.1, forward strand.
AAACTGATTTTAAGTATTGTGGCTGGCCAGAATTCAAAGTTTTAAAAACAATGAGCCCCAATTTGAAAAAGATTCTCTGCTGAACAGGAAGCCAGCTTCAGGATGTTTGCTTTATTGATACCAGTAAGAAGCGAATTACAGTAATCTAAGGGACTGGAAACCAATGCATTTGCCAGAGATAACCTTGCAGACATGGGCACATGTAGGTGCATGTAGGGTAGGTGATGCTCGAGTGAAAGTGAGCATAGTAATTTAAGGGTGCTATTTAAATGCTGTGCATGAATGCATAGGCATAATTTGTGGGTGTGTGAGGGGTACCTGTACCCCCACTTTTTGGACTGGGGGTACCATACCCCCACTTTTTGAACACTGCCAATCAATATTTTATTTTTTTGCCTTCCCAGAGATCGCAGTCTTAGCCTTGCTTCGTGTATGTAAGAAATTGGTACCCCCACTTTTTAGACCAAAGTTACGCCCCTGTATGAATGCGGGGAGTGAAGACGAAAAATAAGTTACTGACCAAATCGAATAATTTCGTAAACGGCAAGACCCATTTAAACTTGACTCTGTTCAGTGGAAAGCCTCTTGTAATGATAAACTGATGCTGCTCATCATGGGCGGTGATCCCGGGGAGCCGAGGGGGACAAGACCCCAACTTTAACTGTGGGGCAGTGTTTAATCTAGTCCCCCTCTTCTGGGAGGGGAAACAAGGTTTCTGGGGGGACCAAAAAATTTACACAGGATTTTTTCTGTTATTTCATTCATCTTGAAAATTTTCTGACTTTCCTAATTTCATCTTCGAAAAAAAGTTGATGACCTTTTTTTAGTCCTTCGTCCGATTTTTAAACTTTTTCTACGGCAATTACTCTCTCAAAAAAGGTTGATGACTTTTTTTAGGAATTCTTCATTCCTCGGGGGGGGGGAAACCATGTATCCACATGTATCCTGGGGGGGGGGAATTTTCCTCCCCTAAAGGTCTCTACATTGTAATATTGCTGGCCTCTGGGGGAAACATCAATCCTGGGGGGACATTCCCCCAAAGACGTCTAGATTAAACACTGACTGTGGGAGACATAGTATGGAGTTGTCCCCTAAATTTTGAAGAAATGCCAAAAAAAGTGAAAACATTTTTTTCACCTAATTTTTGACCAGACCACTTTAAAAGTGTCCCGTGTCCCCCCCCACCTATCAAACAAGATCGCAGCCGCTGCTGCTCATCGATAATATTATTAATCTAGAACATTATTGGTGCTAGCAAAGTCCTAACAACTATTTACAGCATAAACTACAGCCAGTATTAGCCTATAGTAATTATTTGTAATGGCATAATACTAGCGCCTCTTCAAGAGGAACTCCTTAGAGGCGCTTCCGTGCTGAGACAACACAAAAACTACGATTGAACAGAGTACGGGTTTTAAAACGATCACTGAAAGGGGCAAAGAAAGACCACGCTGATGTAGTAGGTCGCTAGGTGACCTACAGTACAAAAAGGTACAAACTACAGCGAAGCTTTAAGTCGGTCGCCGGACAGTGAAAGTTGAAGCCGACTAGACAGCCAGGTCACTTGCGCAGTTTGGCCAACTGGGGTCTCTTGTGCACTGGGGCAGGGGCGTAACTTTAGTCCAAAAAGTGGGGGGTACCAATACTTTGGTCTGAAAAGTGGGGGGTACCAATTTCCTCTCCACTTTAGCTTTTCGCATGGCGCCCATTTTGAACATATTCCCTGCCAGCATTCTCATTAATTTTGGCTCTCGGTTTACCTGTGTATCTAAGTATTTTCGTACTTCTGGTGGTGACTGCGTTCTCTGAGAAGGCACAATAATAAAATATTGATTAGCATTCTTTAAAAAGTGGGGGGTACAGTACCCCCCAGTCCAAAAAGTGGGGGGTACGGGTACCCCTCGTACCCCCCACAAATTACGCCTATGCACTGGGGTTTTGGCAGCAGAGTTGTAGTCGAAAGTGTAGAGACCTATACTGTCCCAAATCCCAATCCCAAGCAAGTAGTTTGAACACGTTCGGACTTTCCCTGCCTTAATGTGCGTTATGATAATGTCGCTATAGAAGTCATTGGATTAGATTAGATTAGTTCAACTTGTTCAAGTGCCTAAAATACTCAGAAATCTCGACTGCACACTAATCCTAAAACTACATGTAGCCTACTTGAACTGGTAAGTGAAATTTAAAATAGGCCCTATTAGCATAAAATCGTGTGTTGTTGGCGGACTATTATAAGGTCTAAGAAAAATTCCATAGGCCCTATTACGCACTGCACACTGCAGACAAGTCAACTGCACACTCGACAATTTCGATTGCACATTTAACGTCGTAAAACACTATTTTAGTCCCTGATTAGTTCGACAAACACGTACGTCTTAATTACCATATTAAGAAGATTGTCTCCTGCCCTCAGATATTCACCATTGACATCTTTATACTGACCACAGACACAGTTATAATAAAATCGTTATATGGGCCTATTATATTATCCGTATTGTACCAGTAACCACATGTCGATTGGTTTAGGCCAGGAACAGCTTTAGGTATAGGCGCGGAGCAGACAGTTGCCTGGAGCGCCACAATTTAGGTAGGCCTAACAACATATGTGTGTTTTATTTCATGATCTGCAATCATATTTAATGATTGTTTTGAATTAATAATTTTTTTAGTAGCAATCTGGCCATGATCTAGGCCTATTTACTCACTAGCAAAATTCAAATACATATGCTATTGCTGCGTACTTTCCTAAGCCTATTTTAATTAGGTGAGGTCGATGAGGCCCTCAAAATGTATAGGCCCTACTTAAGCCTACAGCGTCATTGAGGTTAAGGCCGGTCCTGGTTTAGGCGACTTGATTGGAAGCATAGGCCTATATATTTAATCCTCTCACGCCCTTCTGTCTGTCTGTCTTTCTTACAGGCTGTTTCTACTCATCAAAGCGACAACTATAGGGCCTATCTCATTGTTATAATTTCTCTTAGGCCAAGTTACAAGCCTTGTCTTCATTGCTAGCTTTTCAGGTTCTGTCTGTTTCCTGTTCTGTTTCTTTTAATTTGGATTTAATGATGTTCAACAGCACAGCTTTTGTATATCTCCACGATTCCCAGTAAGCTTAGGCCTACTTCGAAGTGCAAAGCCAGATGATAATGGTCTGGCGCGGCATTCAGCATCGCTTTCCAGATTTCATAATGTTAACTTACTTAGCCTTAGGGGCCTACTTGTCATATAACTTGTGATTTGTAATGTAGACTAATTACTTATATTTTTCACTTCAGTAGCTCGAAAAATGATTTTCGTGTGAAGAATTTCTGTAGAGACGTGTAAACAAGTAATTACCTCTCTTTCATAGGGTCTATACTTATTTGAGTAATTCTGTTACTTTACGAACACAATTAAACGACTTCGCTAGACCTATAGTTTATTGGCCATTTCTCATCTAAAATGCAAAGGTTCCGTATTGTGAAGTGTGAATAAAGCACAACCAGGATTGTTGACGTCGACCTTAGCTCGATCTGCTTTATCCTGACTTATCTGTCCGTAATATGAACCCATGTTGAATGTGTTAGATTACTTAAGAGCTTATTGAAAACGGACTCTGTCAAACTTCTCAAGGAATTCCTTAGCCAACGCGGAGGTAAACTGAGCAAATGTATACGCAGACAGGTCTTGACAGGTCATCATAGTTTCGGTTTACGCGTTATACAAATCTGCAGGTGTTATGATCAACGCAAATGGTTAACATACAAGTAGCATTCATTGTAATACATCGAAGGTTAAATTGGTGTAGCTATGGCTTCCGGATCTGCATCACGAACTGTGTAAGTATAGGTCCTATAGGCCTAGTGGTCTTAATGCCTATCACATAATAAACACATGGTTGTAGTCATAAGACAGTAACAGGCTAATGAGTAATGATAGACCTACAAAGATTTAACAGTTTCAGTGGTGAAGATTTCAAAAGGGGACAAAAATTAGGCGGTCTTACTCGTCTGTGATTCTGGACCAGTTTAAAATTCTGCAATTAACGTAATCGAAAGGGCAATTTATGAAGGTCAAGACGAAACGTTGTCTTTCGGGCTGGGCCAAACCTATATGGTGTGCATTTAATTGTAACCTATATGCCGGCGACATCATAATAATGCTATCTGCCTCAGCGTGTATAGGCCTACTTGAAGAAATGATTGCCATACACTTGCTAAGAAAATTGCAGAAATTGATTGAAGACTAGGCCTATATTTAATGCCACAAATCTGATTCATCATTGAAGAAACAATGTTGTAATCTGGTTAAAGGTCAGAATCTATTAAATGAGTCAAGGAATTAAAATATCTTGGATTATACTTTTTCACGTCTTTAAAAATTTAAAATTCTGTCTGTTGCAATTAAACGTTTTTATACTTAAGCTATGCCTAACTCCATATTTTTTTATTTTTATGTGGGCTTGTCTACTATGTCATTCTGGACCTATTTTCATACGTTTTGCATTGAACAATTTATTAGTAGGCCTAGGCCTAACTTCTATTGCACCGGTGTGCAACGCACAAGCCATCAATAGTGCTTAAAACGCATATTGGGGGCGAATTATAGATAGCTGTGGCTTTTCAATTACTGTAGCCTACACGTACGCGAGTCTATAAGCCATTCAATTTCGAAAGCGCTACAAAATATTCTCGAATCCTTGCAAATAAATCAGTCTAATTTAATTAGATTTAGGCCTACTCATACATGTTTTCTGTGCTTGTAGACCGAAATTTATTCACCATATATCTGCAACAGAAGCGGATCAGCTATTGCTAACGAAGGGCTTCGATGGCAGTTTTCTGGTGAGAACAAGCACCAACGACCCTAACGTATACACTCTCTCCTACAGGTCAGCAAATTGCTTCATGCATACGAAGATTTCACACATATATAGGCCTAGTCTGTTTGTCTTACCGGTTTCTACGTGGATCTAGGGCAGGAAAATGAATAATTTTTATCTCCATTGACCTCTGCTTTGGCTTGTTTGCCATGTTTTGCCAGTTCTATGATGTTTAAAGTTAAAGATATTTCATGTGTGTGCTCACAGCTATTCTTGGGTACTTGTAAATTGTTTCAGGGTATCCAGTCAATTAATGACCAACCGTTACTTTAGTGAAAACAGCAATAACTCTTTCAAAGCTACGGAACTCGCTTACATTTAGCTTTTTTGTTGACAGTGTTCAATGTTAATTGTGGAAAAATAGTTGCATAATTATTGCTGATTTTTTTAGTTAAACTTTTTAGTTAGCAACAAATTTTTTTAGTTACACTATGGTTTTAACTAAACTATTTTTTAAAGTTAAACTTCATCCTTAACTAAACTTTTTTAGTTAAACTAAAAGTTAGCAACTTTTTAGTTAACTATTGCCCATAGCTGGTAAGGGGAGGGGAAGGGGAACGGAGGGGAGCAAAAATAGGTATGGGGAAGGGAGGGATGACCTATGCACCCAGAGACAAAACCAAAAGTCGGCGCCTATGGCCAAGGCTAAGAGATGAAGTCGCTAACACTTCATTCTATGGCAAGCCTCTCAAGTCTAGCTTAAGGGACCAGGGGCGTAACTTTTGGTCTAAAAAGTGGGGGTACCAATTTCTCACATGCCCGAAGCAAGGCGGAGACTTCTCTGGGAAGGCGTAATAATAAAATATTGATTGGCATTGTTCAAAAAGTAGGAGGTACGGTACCCCCAGTCCAAAAAGTGGGGGTACGGTTACCCCTCGTACCCCCAAAAAATTACGCCTATGCTCCAATTCTTCGTCTTCTGTTTGTACCTCTTCTAATAGTCCCATTTCACCTTTCTAACTGCATTCTTTGCGAAACTTAGTGAACCAGCTCTCACTGGAACGTCATCTTATCATTTTTCTTCTTAGAAAGCTGAATAAAGTTATTCACATAAAGTTCGAAACTACAGCAGAAGGCTTCACTGCTAAAAATCTGCCAGACATATATCCTACGATTGAAGCATTGGTCACAGAAGTTCAGACAATTATGCCAGGACTGGATTATCCACTCTGGCCATCCGATCCGGCTCCTGAGGGACTCCTACCGAGGTAAACTGTGATTATAGGCCTACTGTATATTTGTGGGCCTATAAAAGACCGACAAGATGCAGTCTTGTTGTCCTCGAGACCATGCAAGGTCTTGGTCTCGAGTGCACTCGAGTTCGTTTTTAAAAGTCTTGGTCTTGGTCTTGGTCTTGAGGTTCAAGGTCTTGGTCTTGGTCTTGAGGTTCAAAGTCTTGGTCTTGGTTTTGCAAGACCAAGACCAAGACTTTTGACAATATGAACAGTCATTTAACAAAACGCAAGAATTTTAAAAATGTATCCAATAATTACTAATACAATTGCTTTAGTATTTACACGGTGTGAATGAGGCTTTACTGTTGTTTTGGACATTTATTTTGACTTCCGGTTATTTACCATGGAATGATTTCAAAACCGACTCACAATTTGTACATTTACATCCGGTAGGCCTACTTGAAAAGCGTGGTGAATGAGGCTTTACTGTTGTTTTGAACCTCAACCTGTGTGCTAGTGATTTCAGCACTGCAGAACGTATTTTTCACATGGCAGAATTTTTATGAGGCCCACAGGTCACGTCTTGGTCAGAAAATTCTGAGCGAATTGGTTTTTATAAAATGCAACTGGCATTTGGAATAACATTTCGCATGAAGGATTTCTGTAAATACGAATTCGGAATTCTCTGTAGTCTGCATTTGGAGTTGTTTTGTTTGAATAAAATAAAAGATTCATGTTTTAATTAAAATAGCGAGTAGTCCGACTTCACAATTTGTTTAGTAAGGAATAGAAGTCTGGACATGGTTGTGCTTTTTGGGTATTATTCTCGGTTTTGGTCTTGAGTTTCAAAGTCTTGGTCTTGGTCTTGAGGTTCAAAGTCTTGGTCTTGGTCTTGAGGTTCAAAGTCTTGGTCTTGGTCTTGAGGTTCAATTCTTGGCCTTGGTCTTGAGGTTCAAAGTCTTGGTCTTGGTCTTGAGGTTCGAAGTCTTGGTCTTGGTCTTGAGGTTTAAGGTCTTGACAACAAGACTGACAAGATGCGCGCGTGTGTGTAGACTGTATCCTAAGGTTCGAGTCCCGTTAACTCACGTACAACTGAAGTAAACATTCGTTTATTCGTTATGCTGTTCGTGCGCACTCTTTGATCTACAGGGCCGGATTAACATTTTGTAGGCCTGGTTCCAAAATTGTATAGTAGGGGGCCATCCATGTATTACGTTCGCAATAGGGGAGGAGCGATCGAATTTAGGCGATTTTGCGCACGGGTGCGTATGGCGAGGGGGAGGGGTCTCGACAAAATGTGTACGTAGGCAAAATAAATTTCTAGTATTATTATGACGTCTACTGACTACATTCCTGCTTTATCAATTTTATGCAGTAGGCCTATTAAGACGAGAACGTATCTTCTATTGCAAGTCATACCAAACATTACAGAACATAGACTAGGCTATACTCTAACCAATAATTTATGATCTCTATATATTGTCTTCATAATCTCTTCCACAGTCAGTCAGAATTCCAACCGCATACTGCTTCGATAACCTACACGACCGTTTCATATAAACCGTCTTCTGACAATTTTCTTCGTATCTATACTCTCTTCCGATTGATTCGTGTAGATTCGTGTTTGCCAACTGTTCACTTCAGAATATTCTGCTCTGGTCTCCGTATTCCTGCTATATCCAAAATTCATCCTATCTGTAGATAGGCCTACTTTGCTCAGCACATCTTTTGGGCAAATGATATTAAGCTTCAGCTTACTGGCATCTGCCTGCTTTGGCCCTATATCCTTTGATTACATGTTTCGTCCATAATTTTATGTTGGCTATATATCTCTCCAGCTATGGTCTTAGCTGTAGCCGTAGGCTAGTCGTGTTGCCTCCTGCATTGGTCTCCTTCGATCGATCGCCTATAGTTCTAGATTTCTTCCACCATTGGCTAATTCTTACGTCTGAATTTCTGAGTCACCTTCCCTGATCTGAGTCTACTTGGACATAATAATTATCCTCCAATGTCTCCCTAAAATATTTCAAGCTAATTCTATTCGGCTGTTCTGCTTATGTAGGCCCTGTTGCTTATAGATTGCAATTATCATTATTCTAATTTTCAGCTTTTATCATAACTTTTTCGTCCTTTCATCTTATAATAGCCATTCCTCCACTTTCAATAAATTTACTCATGTTATAAATCCGTCAGATAGCATTTATTTAATACACTCGGCACTCGGCAGAATTCCAAAGCACGCGTTGCTTTACACTTTGCAGAATGCTCGAAGTCTGATCAATTAGTTGACCTGAATTTAATTTCAGACTGTTCTTTGGTCGACTTACTTCGAAGCATGCAGAAAAACTTCTGTTGGATCCTGACACTCAGCCTGACAGAAATGTCCTCATCCGCAGTTCGACTACTTTAATGGACCAAATTGTTTTAAGCGTTCGTTTACCAACTGGTGAAGTCATTCACATCCTCACTCATCGACAGGTAAATCTGCAAGTGCGGTTCGGAGCCATTTTTGATTTTTTAAACAGTTTCAACTCACCCCGTTGGAATAATTTTAAGCCTTATCAATTACATGCGACTGAGAAACCCCCACCCTATCCTTCCTCCATGAACGAATTTAGTATGCTTTAGGTCACTTGAAGATAACAAAGAATTAAGGCTATGTTTACAGTCTCGCATCGTTTACGCATTTAAACGTATACGGTACCTCTGTTTTGTGACAGAGGTGGTCGGTCTCCACTACTTTTTAAGTTGGTGGTGACAGCACAGTAGGCCCTATAAATAATTATTTATAGGCTACTGTGGTGACAGTCACTACCACGTTTTGGCCCTGTGTTGTTTGGAAACTTCTAACGTGTCGCTGGATGTCAATAGTCATTCACGAATGACTGGTGTTCAGATATACAGTGGTATATCGTCAACATATTAACATTCGTGAGACTGTAACCTTGTGCTGTCAGCTCGTGGAGCTCTAGCGATCGTCCATGACGATTCTCTTGGCAAGTTAACAGGGGTGGTTTGCCATTGCCTTCCCCTGGTGTTGCCTGCCGTGCCCGTTCGTTCCCCTTCCTAGGAAGGATACTAACGGTCCGCACCACGAGAAGGTGGGCACGGAGGACTTTGGTTCACCAGCCCAGGTCGGATCCGAGTCTACGCTCATCAGAGACGTCGGTCAGGTCGCCTCCCCGTTTTACTCTGTATTAGAGTGACTGGTGAACCTTTGCGGACCACCAATGTCACAAAACAGAGGTATACGTTCAAATGCGTAAACGATGTAATCATGCACAGCGTCGCTTTGTATGTTTAGGGCGACAGATTTCTCATGAAGGGCATAGGACATGAAATATCGTTCGACAGCTTTAAACAGTTACTGGATTTTTACATGGGAGGACGTACCGCCCTCGAACAAGACGATGGAACGATTATACATTTGATAAAGGTATTAGGTCATTTTCAAACTTAGCGAATGTAAAATGTAAATTAATATAAACGTAGGCCTACTCGTTTTTCTATAGCGATGCATGGTTGGCCTCGACTCTCTACATTTCTCAGTGAATTGATGGCTGAAATAAGTGCTTTTTTTCAGCCGGAACCGAAAATTTGCGGAATTCAGAGGGATCATTCTAGAGTCGTGGTGCAGTGTGGGATATGGCTCGGTTGGAGAACTTGATTTAAGTAGTGAGCGGGGGTCGACCGGTCGAGAAAGACTGAGATAGGAGGATGAGCGGGTACAGCGGCTTGGCTGGATGGTGAAGAGCTCGTGAAGATATTTGGGCTCGGAGTATTGTAGGAAGTTGTAAGTTAGTAATAGGACTAAGAAGTGAATTCGCTCCGGGATTTTTAGCCAGTGGAGTGATTTGAGGTTGGGAGCGATATGATGATTCTTGGACCTTCTTGTGACAGCTCTGGCTTGTGAGTTTTGGATGAGTTGCAGACGCTTAAGTTGGGTGGATGGTTGAGAAAGAGGGAATTGCAGTAATCGAGCTTTGAGTTGAAAATGGAGGTATCAGTGGTGGAGGCAGTTTGAAGTTGAACATGGGACGGAGACGGCGGAGGTTATGAATGTGCATGAAGCAGGAGCGCGAGAGGTTGGAGATGTGTTCAGAGGAGGAGGGATGTGGATCAAAAGTAATACCAAGATTGCGAACAGAGGAGTTGGTGATGAAGGTGAGAGATGAAGAGTTACAGTCAATAGGTGTATAGATGGGTCAGAGATTTTCTTGATTTGCTCAGGAAGGCCTAGGATGGTCAATTTTATTTTAGAGGGTTAGAGGTTGGATGCTATCCTTTCATAGAGCATTGAGTAATTGTTCAATGGCGGTGGAGAAAAGCTTGGAGAGAAGGTCATGTAGAGTTGACTTTCATTCGCATAAGGATGGAGGTCAAAAGGGGAGGACTTTATGAGATGGCTTAGTGGTATGGTATACAGGATAAAAAGAAGTGGACCCAGGACGGAGCCTTGAAGGACACCGTTAGAGAGGAGAATTAAGGGATTGCGAGCAGAGCTGGAGGCTTTAACAGAGAAGGATCGGAAAGAGGGTAGGATTGGAACTAGAGTAGAGCAATGCAGTGACGCCGAAACAGGAAAATAGTCGACGAAGTAGGAGGCCGTGTTCAATGGTGTCGAATGCGACGGAGTCTGCGGAGATATCAAGGAGACAGAGGCAGGAGACTGATAATGGCTGATGGCAGAGACCGGTTTATTGTACAGAGAGGCAGTGAGACATTTTGCGCAGTGGTGTTGAGTGAAGCCAGATTGGTGAGGGTTGAGGACTGAATTAGAAGAGAGTTCGTCATTTAGCTGTGCAGTTTTTTTTATTAATTTTTTTCCAGTTAACTTAGACAGAAAGGAAAGATTGAAAATGGGACAGTAGTTTGATAGGTTTTCTTGTCAAGAATTGCTATTTTGAATAGGGTAATGACGAGAAAGTACTTAAAGGTCACGGAGAGAGACAGAGTCAATAGAGAGTGAGAGATTAATAATTTTAATGATTACGGGAACCCTCACGCATGGAGTTGAATGGAACGCTCTGACCAATGTAACTCACTGGGCCAACACAGGGTCACGAATTGGTCATACAATTGCTAGCACTCACGTTTGGCACACCGTAGGCCTACGTTAAAGCTACAGAATACAATCTTAATGCAGTTAGACAACTAGAAAAATCAACTTATTTTGTGGGAAACTAAAGTTACTAGATTGAAGTAATCCTCGTTTTTATTTCAGTCAGCTTGTATGCATAAGCATAAACTCTAAAAACTCAGAGTTTTAAGCAGTCAAAATTTCTAGTTTAAAAATCACACTTTCTCATTCTGAAGTTAAAGGTCATATATGTATACATGCATGTTGAAGCCGATGATTTGTCCATGGAACAAGAGTCCCTGTGGTGCGACAGAAGAAACGGCAGCGTTCGCTTCAAAACCAGCCATTAAGAGCCGCCATAATATTACTGAAGAATTTCTGGAGGTTAGACTAAATTCTGTTTCTCTTTAGGAGAAATTGTTAGGCTGCCATTTTGCCTATTCGTAGTTTGATACATGGTTGCTGATGTACGTAGCCCGCCTATTATTTGTTTCAAATTTCACATAGGCCTATATTTCGTAATTCACAAAATAGTCGAAAGAATTGTCAATACAAAATTTCTCTTATCACTCGATCATTAGAATGTAAGGCGACATAGGCATGTGCAGGAATAGGTAGAGCTGGTTTAGGACTAAATATAGCTATATAAATTTGCAAATCGACTTAATTAACAGTGGTTGGTAAACAAGGAACTATATAATATGCTACCTGTGAAGACGCTTTGGAAGTACTGTCATCGTAGGCCTACTGCAATCAAAGGAATGGCTTAATTACCACAGAATCGTTTCGAACATGTCTCATAGGTTACAAGATAATTCATACGTTGACCAGTCAACTCATCTTTCGTTTGGTAATGTAATGTAACAAGACACTATAAATAGGCCTATAGCACCTCCAGAGACGCTGCTTGGATGGCTCGATCGTATTGCACTGAATTGAATGGCTTCCCGCTGAACAGTTTCGATCTTAACAAGTGCGACTTAAACTTTAGTAGCCAGAAAATGAATAGGCCTATTGAGCTGATTCAATTGAAGCAGTACGATGTATTTTAAGGAAAATTGTTCCAAGGGAACGGCCATAAGAAATCCCGGTAAGCTAATTGCATTGCTCGGTGTGCGAAAGTGAGGAACCGGCAAATCTTCGTCGGCTGGAGAGCGCATATATCGATCGGCAAACAGACTAAAACACGGAGCTCTTTGATGTATGCCGGCACGGTGCTCACCCATCGAAGCTCACAACGTAGGCCTATTGTCATTTAATGCATTCACTAATGAGATGCTTTTACTCTGCATGCTAGCTGCATGTATCCCGATCAAACCAGAACGGTATTGCATGGGTTCGTGAAGTTTTTTAGTTGTTGGTCATTGACGATCGGCATGTTATGTGATGTCCGTTTAGGTTCGTCCATAAAGGACGTCCGCAACGAGAAGGAGGGTGGAGGTCATCCTAATGTGGACAGCCAGGGGCGTAACTTTGGTATGAAAAAGTAGGGGTACCAATTTCGTGCATACACGAAGCAAGGCGGAGACTGCGATCTCTGGGAAGGCTCAATAATAAAATATTGATTGGCATTGTTAAAAAGTGGAGGTACGGTACGTGCCCCAGTCAAAAAGTGGCGAGGACGGATACCCCTCGTACCCACCACAATTAAATTAGGAGGGGTTATGATCAGTGCGGCCGTCTGCATCTAAATTTGATACATATGTAGTACGTGTACAGCACAACTAGCTGTGCCTTAAACACCAACTCAAGTCAGGTGGCAGACAATTTAAGTACTAATAATTGGTTCGTCATTAGCAATGTTCCGTTGCAGGCGTCTCAATAACTATTTAGGGACCATCCACATATTACGTACGTAATGAGGGGGAGGGGTCGGATTTAGGGGATTTTGCGTATGCGTGCGGACGGGGGGGAGGGGGACAAAATGTGTACGTACGCAAAATAAATTTCTAATTATGACGTCCACATTAGCCTATTTATAACTCTGTATTGTCCTATAGTCGTCCGATGGCATTTTATTACATTATATAAAAGCCATGTGCAGTTATTCTGTGCTGTGAACGAGACACCTATAATATGTCTATATTGGCCCTCACTCGTCCTTCAATCTGGCCTAAAGTGCAGGCAGTCGGGCTGCCTGGAGCTGTCGAGACATTTTCTGCAGCTGGTCTTCGGAGGGGGGGTGCGTCAAGCGTACGTACGCAGGGGGGTGTGTGGAAGAAAGTACGCTTGCGTACAGGCCTGGGTCCAATTTTCCCGGATTTTTGCGTACGTAATATATGGATGGCCCCTTAATCAGTGTGCACATGTATAGGAACCGTGGGAAGAATAGTAAAAAGAACGATGATGACATTAAAAAGTGGATTCAAGTCTGGTAGGCAAAAGCAGCAGAAAGGAAGTCAGTTGATGGGCATGCGAGTCCATGCTGCCACGTGCACCGCAGAGGTCGAAGCCAGTCGTCCTCTGATGCGGACGTCCGCAAAGGGCAAGGGGGAGGACAGTCTTGTTGTCAAGACAGTAGACCTCAAGACCAAGGCCGACTTTAAACCTCAAGAGCAAGACCAAGGCTTCGAACCTCGATCAAGACCAAGACCAAGACTTTGAAACTCAAGACCAAGACCGAGACCAAGACCCAAATGTCACATTCAGGCCAAGACTTCATTTCCTTATAAAAAAATTGTCAAGTCGGACTACTCGCTCTTTTAATGAAAACATGAGTCTTTTATTTTATTAAAGCAAATTAATTAACTTTAAACGCAGACTGCAGAGAATTCCGAATTCGTATTTACAAAAGTCCATCATGCAAAATGTTATTCCAAATGCCTTTTGTAGGCCTATTTTAGAAAAAAAAAAATTCGCACAGAATTTTCTGACCAAGACGTGCATTGTGGGGCCTCATAAAAATTCTGCCACGTTAAAAAATACTTTCCATAGGTGCTGAATACGCTGGTAGGGCCTACACACAGTAGCTTTTCAAGCATTGGATGTAAATGTACAAATGGTGACATTGGTGAGCGCCTTTTGAAATCCTCCCATGGTTTATAACAGACCGTCTGGCTTCAGAAAAAGTCTCGGCAGGAATTCCAGATACATCAAAACTTAGTTGCTGCTGCTGATGGGTTTTCCAACAAGACTTGTATACATCCGTCCGTAGGTGTTTGTCGAAGGATATGATGCAAACAGGCTCGATAAATTTTTAAATTCTTGAGTTTTGTTAAATGACCGTTCATATTGACAGCCGGTCTTGGTCTTGCGAGACCAAGACCAAGACTTTGAACCTCAAGACCAAGACTTTGAACCTCGAGCCAAGACCAAGACTTTTTATCTCAAGACCAACACCAAGACTTTTAAAAACGAACTCCAGTGCACTAGAGACGAAGACCTTGGTCTCGAGGACAAGACTGGGGGAGGGTAAGACAAATGCGAACAAGGGGGATGGAGGGGTCCAAATTAGTTTTTTGCACACGTCCTTTATGGACGACCCCTTACGTCTGGGCTGAAGTCGAGCGTACTGTTCAGATTGCTTAATTTTCTGTAGCCTAGCGCAGTCTCTGTATCAAAACAGATACATTCCCTTTAATATCATTTGAACTTCTATGACAACTGATCAAGACATGTATATAAAAATTCTTTAATCATTTCAAACATCCTATCCATGATAATTTAAAAAATAATCTATAACATTTAATTATTAAATAATTTATGTATTTCTATTTAGCCATCTGCCATATACTGCAACACGAGAGATAAAAGAACTGGTACCGATAACGTTTACGAGAACGCCAAGTGACCAATTCGTATTAGGCATTTTGCCAACGACTAATTAATTTGTCAACTGCTCGATCAGCAATCAAGTTTAGATAAGTCATCATAGTCATGCAATCGTTCATTTGTATACATGTCGTCAATTACATTTACGATATAAATTGCACAACTATGCTATAAGATTTCAGATTTATAATCTGCTTTGTAAAGTACAAAATGTTTGAAATTGTGTAGGACCTATAAACATTATGACTGCTGTTGCTTTCCTAACGTGTTTCAAGTTCTAGAATGAAGACAGTTATAGCCCTACTTTGATGAACAGTCGGTCGAGATAATAGGCTAGTTCGAAGGAAATTATACAGCCGTGGTGTTATCTTGAAGGAAAAAACAAATAAGTAATGGCATTACTTCCAGTGTAACTTACTGTGGTTTGTCAGTGAGCTCGTCAATAAACCTGAATATTATTATTACATGGTAACGGCACTGCAGTCTTTCCATGCTCCCATGTGCGTACACATACAGTACGGCCTGTGTTTAATCTTTGGTTTAAAGCGGTTCTTCAGCATAATATGTCTGGGGTACCTGAAAAAGATAAGCGATTCATTATCTCAAAAGGGCAGAAAATTTACCGTAGACCGCCAGTCATCAGTTTCTATTTAGGCTTTATAGAAGTTTTCAGTTTACGAATCATAGCTCAAGGCTGTATACTGCAATATGTAAAACGTCCAGGTAAGCGTCGCGATAGTAACAGTGAAGTACAGAATTCTTAAGTGATGTAGAGCACACACTGATGGCTTAGAGCGCACGCTTAGTAAAACAAGTTTCGACCGTTACAGTGAACAATCCAAATGGCTTGTAGACAGGTCTTTGGTGTCTGAAATCTACGCGACCATCTTTCAGTTAATATATTAAAGAGGTCGGCGAATGTAGACCTAGTCCATGTTTGCCACAATTAATGTGCCACAGACAACATATTGCAAAAGACAAACTTTTCACACGACAGGATTCAGTAGTTGTATGAATAGCAAATACAGACTCCTAACACGAAGTACAATATTTTATATCGGAAAACAAACATTTGCTCTCATTATTTTGTGTGTTATCCATTAAATCTTATACCTGGTAGTCATAATGTTTGAATGTTGTTTTATTCCCAAGTGAGTTCAATGTCTCAGCTCATACACATCATTTGCAGAATTCGATATAATAAAAAGTGCAAATTGTTATGCACTTCATTAGAAACACTTTGAACACGCTACAGGTCTGTAGTCCTATGCATGTCTTGTTGCTCTATCAAATGTTCCCTATGTTCTGTGATGTGCCTGCAAGATCTGGAAAAATGTGTCTCCCATGGGTTTCAGTTGATCAAAATTATGCAGATACATGAACCCTTGTATGCAATCAATTGACTAAATCATGCTTGTTCAGATGTGTTGTCTTTCATCCCTTTTTTGTTAGTCTTGTCTTCATGTACTTTGCATTCTCATTTTGAGAATAAACTACTCAAAGTAAGGTTATGCTATCCAAATCTGATGACCCGACTATATAATCGAGCCATGAACTATATGGTGGAAATCAAGCAAAATAACTAAGATCAAAGCATCTGCAGCAAACTAAGTAAGTGGAACAAGCATACCTCTAAACTTCACTAATTTAACCAATTATGCACGATACAAGTAACAGATGACAAAACAAACAGAATATACACACGGTAATGCAAGATAAACTCAATCATGATTGTAGACATCTCAAGCACATCCTAAATGGTGCCTCCAGTACATCATACACGTAATATCTTATTATCTCCTAATCGTCAAGATTTTTCTTGGCCCAGCCGATTTCCATTCAAACTGTCCTGGTTTTTTTATGGAAAGGACCAAGAGATCCTACAGCAAACTGGCAAAGTGATGCAGTCGGCTTTTTCCTGCCTACAGCGCACCCCAGTCCGATACATTCAACATATCTTTCTGCAAAGGTCTTACACAAACAGAAGTCAAATTAAAAACACCAGGAACCAGCCTGGGTTGAGACTTCAACAATCCGCATTGAACCATCCCAGATGATAACTTAATCATCTATCAACTCCCGTGTCAAATATACAAGCTTCAGACTGTCCCGAACATCACAATCATACTCCCACTTACCTGAACGCACATGTCACAAGACACTACATACAATAATATTTCGTGCAAGGCTTAAGAAAGATTTTGACTAATAAATGCATGGATCAGAAGCTTTTCCGCTCTAGGTCGATCGCTTGCACTTGCAGCAAAACATAAATGCACAAAGTCTTTGACACTGTCACTTGCACTGTTTGGAAGCTCATACTCTGGTGGCCAAACGTTTCCTATTTTATAAATGGCAGCAATACTGTCGTATTTATACCAAGGTGGATGCTTTGTCAGCATTTCAACAACTGTACATCCCAGACTCCTACAAATTAAAAAAAAAACAGAAAATTTACGAACAGCTATGCATTCCTAAACACAAATGTACAACATACAAATTACAAACCACGCGAATCTGAAACGCATAAGCAACAGACAGCAGTCAACAAAACAAAGTAAATATAACTGTTCCTTCTAGCTTTCTCTAAAAATTTAGAGCAGATGTATATTTCAAATTAAACAACATAAAGGAAAGTTATACAGTACTTATTCACTTGATGCCATGGATGCAACGCTAACAGTACCAGTATAGTCTCACAACAAGTCTGGTAAGTCCATGGCCTAGTAATCAGTTACTGAACAATCTCAGTCTTTCCAGACCTCAATCCCATCAAGATAACAATACAATACACCTGTATTTGATACATCTTGCCCTCCTTCCAGAGTTCAGAACAGCACATGACCATACGACAGAACATAGATGATACAGAGCAATTGTGAGTGAAGGACTTGCTCAAAGTCCATACACAGTAACTGCTAGGGTCAGGCTCAAACCCATATTCTCGAGCGATCCAACAAATCAGCCACCGTGCAGCAACAATACATACACCAAAGTTGTTCAGAGCTTAATTAAAAAGTGTTTTGCTGTTGGACTGCCACCTTTGTTTTGGTGCATTGATTCCTGAAACCCTGAGAATATGGAAGCATTTTATAGAGGTGCATAAACAAGTGCACTATCACGAGTGTATACAGCTAGGGAGCGTTCAGTTACCATATGTCACTACGGCAGCCACATGCCTCTCCACGGATGACCTCTGGTGCCATGAAGTACGGCGTGCCGGCAATTTTACTTGTCTCAGCAATCGACTGGCTCTGAAGAAGTTTTGCAGCACCGAAATCACCCAGCTTTAGGTTACCATGGTGATCACGAAGAATGTTAGCACCTAAATTAAATCGTATTCAGGATTTATCAACTACATGACATTAAATACAGTTTAAAAACAATTTGGTTGAAATGTTTTGTGTTTTTTGTTTTGATTTGCTGCTTTCTGACACACGAACTTCCGACTGTGTGCGTGGAATGCTGTAGGTAAATTTATTTAGCAATAATTATTTTAAAGCCAATGCAATACCCTGGTAAATGCACAGCACCTTAAGGTCACATATGCGCAGGTAAATTTGGATCGCTGCCTGGGACCATATTATACCCGATTTTGCGTTGTATCAACATATGCTATAGTGTGAGGGTCTAGCGTAGTTAACTTGCTGCTATGTGGCACTTACAGAATAATTCAGAATTAACTTACACTTGATATCCCGATGGACAATCATCTTGCTGTGGAGGTAAGCCAAGCCTTTGAGTATCTGGCTTGTGTAACGGCCAGTCACCTTCTCTGTCAACATCCCATATCGATTGATGTGGTCCCTGAGTGAACCCTGATCAACAGTTAAAAAACTATTTTAAACCACAAGGATTCAGTGATATTGTCCAGCTCTGAATCCAAAGTCATACCCACCTACCAAATTCCACCATGCCAAAAATCATCAATCTTCTTAGACATTTCCAGCCACACAGCAACAAATCATGATCAAACAATGATTTTAACCCTTTAACAAGGAGAGGGATTAGTTTTCCATATATTTAAGTACCATACATACTCATCGTTAAAATGTTAAGCTGATAATAGAAGAAAAGCGATGAAGGCTATTAGCATATGCTGAAACAAATAATCAATGGCTTACAATACCAAAAACTTATAACACGAATTCTAACATAGTCAAGGACATGGAATCAAATACAGTCCATTCTTTAAACTAACTGGATTACACCATGATCTCGTTACTACATATGATCTGATTCGATATGACTGCCAAAGTAGCATTAAAAGGCGTTTGCAGTGTACTATAAAAACTCACCATTGGAATGAATTCAATGAAGATTGACAGACATTCCGGTTCACTTTGCATTCCATAATATTCCACAATATAATCATTATGAATGCCTTGCAAGACTGATATCTCCATTTCCAATGCCTTGATTTGCTTCAAAACAAATCAGACAAACTCAGGCGTAGTCAAGCAGAGTGGATGAGGATCCCAAGTAATAAAAAGTTTCAAACAATGCATTACAAAGGTATTTTGGATCGAAATTTTAATTCTCATGCTTCGGCTGAAAAATCCTTTGATTCATTTCTGCACCTCTGAAGGCATACAATACCACAAATATTGTAAAATCGACACAAACTTTGCATAGCAAATTTAAAAACTTGAGCTGTATTTCCAACTTAAAACTATTTAAAACTTAATTCTTTTCATGTTCTTTCTCTTATGGCTACATGTTCTCCCTCAAAAGATAACGAAAAGCCAGGGTGCTCACGTGCACTGTGCTCAACGACTCGCACTGCACTCGCACTCAGCCTCACATGACGGAGAAATGCTCACCTCTAAAACTTCATTGCTTTGCGAGTAGATCTGAACTTGTTTTACTGCAAATTCTACGCCTCGGTCGGTGTCATAACCAGTGAAGACTTGACCAAAGGCTCCACGACCGAGCAGCTTGCCTTTCACCCAATTGCCTGGGGCAAAGGAACCTACAATCGTTTGAAGCAATAACTACTGCTCAAAGCTTTGCATAATGTGTATACAATAACGTACAAACTTCTGATATCTTAATTTTAGTACATTATTTATTACCAGATAGTTTGTTACTTCAAATACCCCTACACGAATGATCAAGTTCTCCACCATAAAAGACAGTTTTCACCCAGATTTGCTGTAGTAATCCTCAGAACACTTTAGCTGATAATAAACAGCACCTTATATCTTTCATATCAGGGTGCAAGAGAGTGAAGTGGTTAATATACTCGTCTTTTAACCCAGAGGTAGGAGCTCAAATCCCTTCAGCACAGAAGTGTATTTCAAACGTTTCACTAGTGTTTCCTAGAAAAACTTAGTTAACAAATCATACACCATCATCAGTTTAATCAGTTAGATCCAAAAAGGAAAGGTTGGACCGATCACCCTCAATCCTTTATACATAAGCTAAGGCTAAGAAAATTCCTGTTGGTTTTGTCTTTTGGCAGGAATGTTGTTAGTGCTATGAATCAAGTAACATAGAACTCTATGGAGACCTGACATTACAACACATTTTAATATGTAACTAAATGGAACTTCTAGCAGCAAAATACACAAAAAACTCTAATGTTGGAAGTATGTTCCTACATGCTGGGTGCCTTGTCAAAGGGCTGTTGGTAATGCCAATCCAAATCAATTAAAACTTTTAATAATTAAAACAAATTAACTGACCACGTACAAGGAAATATTATCAACTGCCTACAACAGTAGCAAAGTTCTGTGAGATATTAGACAAACATTACCAACATTTCACTGCGTCGCTGCGTCTAATATCATACATTTTCAATACACTAAGAAGATGAAAAGGAGCAAATCAACTGCTCACCTTGCCTTCCATTTTGATTTTGCTGTTTCTCATTCTTTATGCAATTACTGCTAAAACCACTGTTCAATTCACGTCCAACATGCGCCTGAAAGGACTTGTCCATAGGTGGGCTTGTCAGTCCAGTCTGAATGGTCCTACTGCCAGGTGGGCTGCAAAAATGCACTTGGCAGGGGCCAGCAACAGGTGTACAAGAACACGGAGACTTTAAACCACGCTCTGCAGTTGTGGCTGAAGCGGAAATAATTGGACTCATTGAAAGGCATTTAATGCCATCCGTATTTTTAAGAGATGGCAAGAAAGCAGAAACACCACCTGAAAAACAAATTGTACTGAACCATAATTGTCACAGAATGTGTACTTTGACAACTATATTAACAAATGAACACATCGACTATACATCATCAGTTACATCAGACTGGCCGCACGATGACTAATTGAAAACTCCTGGTGTGTGATTAAATCCGTAGAGTACGATGTTGTGCCACAATGTTTTAGAAAGACAGATTGGAACATGTTAGAACTATTTAGAAAACTATTTGCGGTTTAACACTGACAATGTCAACTACTAATAAAAGAACAGAGTTTAGTGGATTTCATGTAATACTGGTCTTTTCAAGACAGCAATTAAAATCAGAAGTGGTGCTGATTAAAGCCCAGTACGGTAATCCTGTGGACAATGGCAGATTCCTACCTTCAATGCCCTGAGAGTCTGATTTTGAGCGGACATGACGTTTAGTGAAAGCAGAAGCACAACCAGAAGCACCCGACTCAAGCGACCTTTGACCTATCTGTTTCTCTGAAGCTTTTTTCTTCACATTGTAATTACAAGATGCATGGTAGTCCACGGAATCCGGAATAAAAATACTTGGATGCTTGTTAATCTGATCGTGATTAATCCTAATCAAACAGACAGAGACATTCAAATATATTTCTGTTTCATATAAACTCAATACTCACACAGCACGACCAAGGATTCTCCATGGTTTCTGCTTACTTTAGGAGCCACAAAGAAGGGCTCTTTACAGGCCTATCACACAGATATATATATATAATCGGTCACAAACATAACACAGAACCTTTCGTAACTCACAAAAGTGTTGCAAACGACTGGCTAACTGAGCTAAACAAGTAGATTTGAAGGAAGTTCAGGAAAGCTATGCTGAACAGCTCTAGGCAAATGAAACAGTACACAAATGATACATGCTATACAGAAGACTGTTCCAGAAGGCCAATCAAACACAAGAGAAGCCAAGATGGGCTCAAGTTGAAGCACACAAGTGTGGCACCAGAACACAAGTTAGAAAAGTACTCCAAATGTTAGATGTACACTATCAGTCAGTACTTTGGAACTGGTGTCACTATGCATATAAGTGAACTTTTGTGTGTTACCTTTTAAGGCTAACTCAAGAATACTTGCACACCTCTTATACCTTCAGTGACCAGTAGTGCACTGTTAGCCAGCTAAGTCAAACCAACCTTTCTAGCTAGTACCTAAGAGTGCTTCTGACGCAACGCATGACGTCAGGGCCCTTGAAGAATTAAACAAGTTAAGTAGCGAGTTTATGTGGAAGGCAATTAAGAGTTAAACCAAGTCAAGTCCCCCAACACTAAACCATTCAGCCACGACCTTGTGACATGGCAGTCGAGTGGCTGAGCACTTGCTCTGTCTTGCTTTAACCGTCTTAGAGCCTTCCGTACTGTGGTTATTAAGCATGTCATTTATACACAATCAGCACCATCCACTTATTAATACTCATCATTAGATATCACTGCTATATACAAACATCAAATATACATAAATAAACTGCAAGAATCATCTGTTTATGGCATTGAGGAAAAAATGGAGATGAGTCCATCAGATCCAACCAATTGCTGCTGAAAAAGCATTCCACAACAGGTGAGACTTACAACACTTAAAAGAATTTCAACACAAAACAAATTATTACTATAATATGTCATCATTTGTTTTGAATACTTACTCGGGAATGTAGTCAACTCGTTTCTCTGGCTTGCCAAAACAAGTTGCATTAGCTGCACATCTCAGTGGTAAAGAATCCATTCCAGGCGGAGGGGAATCAAGACAAGGCTTAAACTCAGATGCCAGGAATTGGTCCGAGGATTCATCCTGAAAGAATCCACCAGACTGTTTCGGCGTCCTTGCTATCATTGATGAGCTCCATGTAACCTGGACCAAAATCACAAAAGAAACAACACAGAGGTATGCTCTCGAAGACTGCGACATCACTGGTTACACTAACCGCCTGGCTGTGTAAACCACAATCGGTGCATTAAATAATAACACAGCTATACCAAGTGTAAAACATCCGGACCAGAGTAGGGTCTGCAGAATGTGCAGACGCAAGATAGTGCTTATTAGTGTATGCTGAAACCCAATTACAGTGATAATTTTGGCAGCCAGAGCAATATAACAATTCTACAATTGAATTAAATGTTATAGCCATACTCCCAACCTCATCGTATCATGATTCTTGTTTTCTAATGCACATGATATAAGGGAGTTAGTGTGTAGTTGCTTTATGAGCATGTTTAATTCTACTAACATTTAACATTACCATGCTAAAGCTGCTCAATCCAGTGCATTTAGCTTCCATACCATGTTTCTTTGTTACAAAGGAAAACTAGTCATATCTGTGCATTTTCACCAAATGGCACACCTCTGTAGAGTTCCCTACCTCCAGCATTAAACAACCCTTCATCTCTTCTCTCTTTTCACAACTGTCTCAACTTTCCTTTTCCAGCTATCCAAAATTGAGGTGATTTAATTAAATGGCCAAATACAAATGCCCAATTAACGATAAAGATACTAATAATAAAACTAAATAAAAACTGAACTCTTACAGTTGGCTTACTGGTACCAGTGGCTGACTGCTGAGACAGAGATGATGATGCACAGGGAACCAGCTTCAGTGGCAGGCAGCTTACTCTCTCGTTATTCTTTGTAAGATCTATCACATCATCAAGGTCCTCCTGGCACTCGACCTCTCGAATAAACTAAAAGCATCAAACAATGAAAAGCATGTACACAGTGAGGCGTGGTGGCTCAGTGGTAAGTTCGGCGCCTTGTGACCGAAGGGTTGCAGGTTCGAATCCCACTCTAGCCGCTGCGTACGGACCTTGGGCAAGTCCTTCACTCGCAATTGCTCATGGCGCTTCGGCATGAAAATTCCGGCACAGTATCAAATGCTGTAGTCGGGAGCGCCTCTGAGTAGTAGTTGACTTCGAGATGTGCCATAGAAATATCCGGAATAAATAAATAAATAGAATTCCATGCAGCATCCAACTCCACCCTTTAGTATCACTGGCAACATCACCTGGTGTGCCTTCAAGACTTAAATAAATATCCAGATAACAAACTCACATCAACCAAGACCCAACATCAACATCACCTAACATCAACCTAGCAACATCCCTTGGTGACGTATCTATAGCAACGTAATTTCAAACATCTTCATGAGTCAAGGTGCGTTTTATCTTTTTTGCCAATTCATGCCTCAATAAATTTCTCCATTTATTTCTGCCAAGTGGACTAATCATCCTGTTAACTTGTCTACTTATAAACCTTTCATCACTTCAACCAGTTTCAATCCCATTGTATTTTAAGCAAGCTGCTGTGAAGCCCAATGCGCTATGAATAGGTGCTGTGTTGGATTGTGACTACTCATCTACCAAACGATTTGTAGTGTCTCCCAACTGAATGGCCACAATGCTGAGAACTAATGCTCACAGACGGCATCTGGGTAGAGAGCATGTTCCATGCCCTAGCCTAGCTTATGCTAAAACTCATTTGAAAAGGTCAAATGTTACCTGTCCTTCTGCAGCTGAATATTCTATTGTGAATAGTGAACCACAAAGCTGATGCAATTTGTCGATGAGCTGTTGGTATTTAACTGGCTGCGGAAGGAGAATGACCCTATACAAATCACAACATATGCAAAAACAATACAAATGCAAACACAATCAATAACCCATTCACCTTTAATTAAACAATCAGGCCTGAAGTTCAATAAACTTCTTCAAAGTCTGAAGTTACATATAATCTATAAAAAGAATGACCAATGACCAGCCACCCCATTACATCACTGTTTATGTAATAATTATAATTAACAATATTAGTTTTAAACTTTAAAGTAAGTTTTATTAAGGAGAATAAACAATCATCAATCTTGTCAAGTTGACTAAAAATGCTCAAAATATTTAACACATTTGTTTCAGACAATTTTGTTTATCAAGAATTAATAAATAGTACTTAATGAATGAATAAATAAATTAAATCACCTTTTCTGTCCTTCATATTCAAATTTAATCTTCAGCTCTACCTGAAATCAAATAAAAATGTTAACAGCAAACCACAAAATGAAAAAGTTTATTTCTTATTAAACACATTCGAATAAACTCAACCAGACTAACAAACCACAGCTGAGTAACTTGAACCAGCGATATCAACCAAAAGCTAAACCTATAAAAGCAGAAATAAGAGGCACATAGGAATGAAATATGATATTTATTTCAGCACGAGTCACAGCAAGTCGAGAAATTGTTTCAAGTTACTGCAATTGTCAAAATCTGTGAAGCAGTTTAGCTCACGAACAGTTCCTAAAAAGTAGATTCTAGGCTTGCCATGGTTTGAGCAACCTAATAATTTTCATCAATTAACTCTAAACATTATACTGGTCAATACTGAATAAATAGGCATACTGAAGTATTATAATGTGGATGGCCTTAGCCATAGTGTGCAAGCCTTGACGCATAATGATCATAGGAAAGGAACCCTCTGATCAGAAGTGGTATAAAGAACTTGGAAAATTTGTTTTGGTATGATAGCCTTTGTCATCAGACATCCAAACTTGGCATGGACATAAAATCAAAATGTGAGGTAAATACCAGTTCCTGTGATTTGTCCGGCCAATGCTCCCTCCCCACTCATTTTTTTTAGATACAAACAATAAATCATGTGGCAAATAAAATCAAATTAAAATATTTCACTGATATGAACAAACATGCTGCTTTTAATAATGTAAAATTTACCTCTTTGCTAAACATCTTTTAAGGAAATGAAAACGTCTGGGTTGAGCATCCTGCAGTGCACAAAGTTATTTTTAATATAACAAAGGATTGTAATTTAAATGTAAGACAAATGCATTGTAGTCCAACATATTTTACACATAGGCCTACAGCAATGACAAACACATAAAGCACACCTTGTAACTAGCATATTTTCAGTTTCCACCTTAACATATTTGATACACATGTTCCAAAGCGTAGGGCAGTTTGGTTGCGGTTCTAACTTCTAACTGCAGCCAGAAAATAAATTTGCTATTTAGTGGTTAAAGCGTTGAGAAGTTTGTTGCTTGAGACAACGGGTTCGGCAATTTTTGTCACCAAATTATTCAAAACCTTGTATTCAAAACCTGGGACTAACATTTGCAAATGTTAGTCCCAGTCAAAACGTAACTTAATTACTAAGAATTTGACCCGTATTGGACTACATTGCATTAAGCGGTGAAAAAGCACTTTTTAAACCACATCACTTCCAAGACAGTATTTTAAAGTCATGAATCATATCAATAAAAAAAACAATAACATCATTTCATAATATTTCAAAATTAAAAAATCAACAAAAAACGAAAACGCGTTCAAGCCGGATGTAAGTCTACCGAACTACTTGAGAAGATTATCCCTTTGTAGCGGTATCGATTATTATATCGAACAATTACGACTTTGCCTAACACTACGAATAAACTTATCGATGAATAAAATTTACAACGTTATAATTATTACATGACACTTACTCTACACGTTGGCTTAAAAACGCCTCGCAAGATCACGGATCGCTGCAAAATGTAAGCAAGGAATCTATTATATCGAGGAATGAAAATTTGGTGCAAATTTGTATATCCGGTATGCTTCGCCCCGCTTCAGATTTATACGCAACATTAAATTTGATCTTTTAGTCCCCACAGGCAATTTTTACTCCGCGAATATAATTATTTGTCTACTTTTTTATTTCATAAAATTAATATATTAAACTGCAATGCATTTGTTGTGTAACTACGACGCGATATTTCCTGTCCGCTAGAGGGCTGCGCTCAAGCCAGAGCCATCTATACGGAATCACTGTGACGGAATAGTCCTACAGTAGCTCTGGCGTAAACTAATCACACGACGTTAAACAAGGACTTTCCCATCCGATGATCATTGGTAGTCAGTGTCCGATTTGCCGGGGGGCAGAGGGGTTGGACCCCCTGCTTCTTGTTTTGACCCCCATGCTTCTAGTCTTTGGCCGACCCCCGGGGGGTCGGGCTGACCCCCTCAAATTCGTTAGACACAGTCCAAAACACTCCAATATGGCTAGCTCGAAGGAAATTATAGAGCCCTGTTATCTTGAAGGAAAAAACAAAATACATAAGTAATGGCATTACTTCCAGTGTAACTTACTGTGGTTTGTCAGTGAGCTCGTCAATAAACCTGAATATTATTATTACGTGGTAGGCCTAATGGAACTGCAGTCTTTCCATGCTCCCATGTGCGTACACATACAGTAGGGCCTGTGTTTAATCTTCGTTTAAAAGCGGTTCTTCATCATAATATCTGTCTGGGCTATCCGAAAAAGATAAGCGATCCATTATCTCAAAAGGCCGGATAATTTACCGTAGACCGTCAGTCATCAGTTTCTATTTAGGCTTTATAGAAATTTTCAGGTTACGAATCATAGGTCAAGGCTGTCCGAGTAATTTACGTCCAGGTAACCTGAGGTAAGCGTCGCGATAGTAACAATGAAGTAGGGCCTACAGAATTCTTAAGTGACCTCGAGCACACACTGACAGCTTAAAGCTTACACTTAGTAAAACAAGTTTCGACCTCAGTGAGTTTCGGATTTTGACTTGGTAAGGCCCCTTGTTAATAAATTACACCAGA
The DNA here is from genome assembly GCA_963556255.1 of Allolobophora icterica. Taxonomy (NCBI): domain Eukaryota; kingdom Metazoa; phylum Annelida; class Clitellata; order Crassiclitellata; family Lumbricidae; genus Allolobophora; species Allolobophora icterica. Next base: position 13,796,263 of record OY744616.1, read on the forward strand.
GGGTCTCACAAAACTTGAAAACATATATAATGCCTTTCAATTATTTTATAGCAAGGCATTTAAAGTGAAAAATTTACCGTATGCATTTACTCAGGCAAGATGGAAATTGCTACACAAGCCATTTAAAACGGTTCTACACTATATATATATATATATATATATATATATATATGTGTGTGTGTGTGTGTGTGCGTGTGTGTGCAGTATACATACAAATTTTTAAAGTCCCCAAAATTCTGAATTTTGCGAGGCCCTGTGGATTGAGGTCCTACTAAAGCTAAATTCGGCACTGGTCAGAGTCAACATTACAAATGACTTGCGGTGATATACTACATGTAGACAGGTCTTCGGTGTCATGATTTTTTCTGAGGTCAGCCATCTATACATGACCATCTTTCAGTTAATATAGTAAAGAGGTCGGCCAATGTAGACCTACTCCATGTTTGCCACAATTATTGTGCCACAGACAACATATTGCAGAAGACAAACTTTTCACACAACAGCATTCAGTAGTTGTATGAATAGCAAATACAGACTCCTAACACGAAGTAAAATATTATATCGGAAAGCAAACATTAGCTCTCATTATTTTGTGTGTTCTGCATTAAATCTTACACCCGGTCGTCATAATGTTTGAATGTTGTTTTATTCCCAAGTAAGCGAGTTCAATGCCTCAGCTCATACACATCATTTGCAGAATTCGATATAATAAAAATGCAAAGCATATGTACTGTTGTCAAGTGCAAATTGTTATGCACTTCATTAGAAACATTTTGAACACACTACAGGTCTGTAGTCCTACACATACATGTATAGGACTACTTGTTGCTCTTCATATGTTCCCTTATGTTCTGTGATATACCTGTAAGATCTGGAAAAATTTGTCTCCCATGGGTTTCAGTTGATCAAAATTATGCAGATACATGAATCCTTGTATGTAATCAATCGACTAAATCATGCTTGTTCAGACGTGTTGTCTTTCATCTCTTCTTTTAGCCTTGCCTTCATGTACTTTGCAATTCTCATTCTGAGAATAAACTACTCAAGTAAGGTTATGCTATCCAAATCTGATGACCTGATCACATAATCGAGCCATGAACTATATGGTGGAAATGACGCGAAATAACTAAGGCTAAAACATCTGCAGCAAACTAAGTAAGTGGAACAGACAATACCTCTAAACTTCACTAATTTACCAATTATGCACAATACAAGTAACAGATGATGACAAAACAAATTGAATATAGACACGGTAAATGCAAGATAAACTCATTCATGATTGTAGACATCTCAAGTACATCCTAAATGGTGCCTCCAGTCCGTCATACACGTATTATCTTATTATCTCCTAACTGTCAAGATTTTTCTTGGCCCAGCCGATTTCCATTCAAACTGTCCTGGTTTTTTATGGAAAGCACCAAGAGGTCCTACAGCAAACTGGCAAAGTGATGCAGTCGGCTTTTTCCTGCCTACAGCGCACCCCAGTCCAAAACATTCAACATATCAACACATCTTTCTGCAAAGGTCTTACACAAACAGAAGTCAAATTAAAAACACCAGGAACCAGCCTGGGTTGAGACTTCAACAATCCACTTTGAACCATCCCAGATGAGAACTTAATCATCTATCAACTCCTGTGTCAAATATACAAGCTTCAAAGACCCTGTCCCGAACATCACAATCATACTCGCACTTACTTGAATGCTACGTCACAACAGACTACATACACTTTCGTGCAAGGCTTAAGAAAGATTTTGACTGATAAATGCATGGATAAGAAGCTCTTCAGCTCTAGGTCGATTGATTGCACTTGCAGCAAAACATAAATGCACAAAGTCTTTGACACTGTCACTTGCACTGTTTGGAAGCTCATACTCTGGTGGCCAAACGTTTCCTATTTTATAAATGGCAGCAATACTGTCGTATTTGTACCAAGGTGGATGCTTTGTCAGCATTTCAACAACTGTACATCCCAGACTCCTACAAATTAAATAAAACAAACAAAAAATTACGAACAGCTATTCATTCCTAAACCCAAATGTACAACATAGTTAAACACAAAATTACAAACCACAAGCACCTCAAACGCATTATAAGCAACAGATAGCAGTCAACAAAACAAAGTGAACATAACCATTCCTTCCAGCTTTCTATACAAATTTAGAGCAGCTGTACATTTCAGATTCATATAAACAAGATGAAGGAAAGTTATACAGTTCTCATTCACTTGATGTCATGGATGCAACGCTAACAGTCACAGTATAGTCTCACAACAAGTCTGGCAAGTCCATGGCTTAGTAATCAGTTACTGAACAATCTCAGTCTTTCCAGACCTCAATCCCATCAAGATAACAATACAATACACCTGTATTTGATACATCTTGCCCTCCTTCCAGAGTTCAGAACAGCACATGACCATACGACAGAACATAGATGATACAGAGCAATTGTGAGTGAAGGACTTGCTCAAAGTCCATACACAGTAACTGCTAGGGTCAGGCTTAAACCCATATTCTCGAGCGATCCAACAAATCAGCCACTGTGCAGCAACAATACATACACCAAAGCAGTTCAGAGCTTAATTAAAAAGTGTTTTGCTGTTGGACTGCCATCTTTGTTTTGGTGCATTGATTCCTGAAACCCTGAGAATATGGAAGCATTTTATAGACGTGCATAAACAACTGCACTATCACGAGTGTATACAGCTAGGGAGCGTTCAGTTACCATATGTCACTACGGCAGCCACATGCCTCTCCACGGATGACCTCTGGTGCCATGAAGTACGGCGTGCCGGCAATTTTACTTGTCTCAGCAATCGACTGGCTCTGAAGAAGTTTTGCAGCACCAAAATCACCCAGCTTTAGGTTACCATGGTGATCACGAAGAATGTTAGCACCTAAATCAAATGGAATTCAGCTCTGTTAAGTATATGACATTAAATACACAGTTTAAATAAATTTGGTTGAATGGTTTTTTCTTTATTTGCTGCTCTTCTGACACCATGACCTTCCAACTGCGCGCATAGAATGCATTTATTTAGCACTGATTATATTACAGCCAATACAGTAAATGCACAACACCTTAAGAACACACATTCATAAGTAATTTGAGATAGCTGCCTGGAACCATGTTACACCTGAAAGTGCATTATATCAACACATGCTATAGTGAGGGTCTAGTGTAGTTAACTTGCTGCTATGTGGCACTTAAGGAATAATTCAGTATTAACTTACACTTGATATCCCTGTGGACAATCATCTTGCTGTGGAGGTAAGCCAAGCCTTTGAGTATCTGGCTTGTGTAACGGCCAGTCACCCTCTCTGTCAACATCCCATATCGATTGATGTGGTCTCTGAGTGAACCCTGATCAGATGTTACAAAAAATATTTTAAACCGCACAAGGATTTGGTAAGATTTGGTAAGCTCTGAATCCAAAACACAGACGCACTACCAAATTCAACCATGCCAAAAATCATCAATCTTCTTAGATATTCCCAGCCACACAGCAACAAATCATGATCAAACAATGACTTTAACCATTTAACAACGAGAGGGATTAGCTTTCCATACATTTTTGTGCATGCTCGTCGTTAAAGTGTTAAGCTGATAATGGAAGAAACAAGCGATAAAGGCTAATTAGCATATGCTGAAAAATATTAATCAATGGCTTACTTCACCAAAAGCTCCTTTTAAAGCAAATTCTAACATAGGCAAGGACATGGAACCAAATACGATCCATTCTTTAAACTGACTTGATTACACCATGATCTCATTACTACATATTATCTGATCTGATACGACTGCCAAAGTAGCATTAAAAGGTGTTTGCAGTGTACTATAAAAACTCACCATTGGAATGAATTCAATGAAGATTGACAGACATTCAGGTTCACTTTGCATTCCATAATATTCCACAATATAATCATTATGAATGCCTTGCAAGACTGATATCTCCATTTCCAATGCCTTGATTTGCTTCAAAACAAATCAGACAAACTCAGGCGTAGGCAAGCAGAGTGGATGAGGATCCCAAGCAATAAAAAGTTTCAAACAATGCATTACAAAGGTATTTTGGATCGAAATTTTAATTCTCATGCTTCGGCTGAAAAATCCTTTGATTCATTTCTGCACCTCTGAAGGCATACAATACCACAAATATTGTAAAATGGACACAAACTTTGCATAGCAAATTTAAAAAACTTGAGCTGTATTTCCAACTTAAAACTATTTAACTTTATGTTAAAACTTAATTCTTTTCATGTTCTTTCTCTTATGGCTACATGTTCTCCCTCAAATGATAACACTGCTATGCATGATTTCTGATGTTTTGCCAAAAACATGTTTTTCTAAAAGATTTTAGTCTGCTGATTTCAAAAATGATATCCGTTTTTCTGTATCACGTAGGGTTTTCTCGACATCTCTGCCGCATTTGACACCATTGATCACAGCCTTCTTCTTCAACGACTATCTTCTTGGTTTAGCGTCTCTGATACTGCTCCACTCTGGTTCCAGTCCTACTTGTCTTCCCGATCCTTCTCTGTTAAAGCCTCCAGCCACTGCTCACAACCCCTTCCTCTTTCCTGTGGTGTCCCTCAAGGCTCCGTCCTGGATCCACTACTTTTCATCCTTTATACCACACCCTTAAGCCATCTCATAAAATCCTCCTCTGTCGACCACCATCTCTATGCAGATGACACCCAACTCTTCATATCCTTCTTCCAAGACTCTTTTTCCACCGCCATCACACAACTACTCAACGTGGTTAACCTTATTTAAGAGTGGATGTCATCCAATCTCCTCTGCCTTAACCCTTCCAAAACTGAATTCATCATCCTAGGCCTTCCTGATCAAATCAAGAAAATCCCTGATCCTTCCATAAACCTTTCGACTAACTCATCGTCTCTCACCTTCACCGCTGACTCCCCTGTTCGCAATCTTGGTGTTATTTTTTATCCACACCTCTCCTTCTCTAACCACATCTCCAACCTCTCGCGCTCCTGCTTCATGCACATTCGTGACATCCGACGCATACGACCCATGCTCGACCTTAAAACTGCCTCCACCATTGCTACCTCCATTGTTCATTCAAAGCTTGATTACTGCAATTCTCTTTTTCTCAACCTCGAATCCACTCAAATCAAGCATCTACAGCTTATCCAAAACTCACTAGCCAGAGCTGTCACTAGAACGCCCAAACATCATCATATCACTCCCATCCTCAAATCACTCCATTGGTTAAAAATCACAGAGCGAATCCACTAGAAAGTTCTATCACTATCCTACAACTCCCTACAATATTCCCAGCCCAAGTAACTTCGTGATCTCTTCACCATTCAGACCCGATCATCGTCCTATCTCAGTCTTTCTCGACCCCCAGTCACTACTCACCTCAAGTTCTCCAACCGAGCCATTTCCATCACAGCACCACGCCTCTGGAATGATCTCCCTCCTGAATTCCGCACTTTCTCAGTGCCTCCATCATCATTGCTACCCGTCCTTCATCCTCCTCCTCTTGTTCCTCTATCTATCACACCCGGACTTTCCACTCAGAACTGAAGTCTCACCTTTTCAAATACTCCTACCCTGACTCATCTGATCCTCCGCCTTCCAATTCTTCTCGCCGTAAACGACACCCGCCTTGACAGCTACTCTGCCTCTCCTGATCTGGTACCCTGGAATCGGACTTGGACCACTTTTGGACTACTCTCTGGAAACCCCCTTTGATTTGATGGACTATTTCTGGATGATGAACAGAGATTGTTCGTCAGAGGAAGAACACGCAAGAAAATCTAAGAAAACACGTTTCTGTCCCTAAGACGGTTTATGTCTCAGTTTCATTGTATACAAGATTTTGCCATATATTTTGTATAAAATTATTGTGAACATCTGGGCACTGTCATCTGTTTCTAAGATTTTGACATCAGGACTTTTATAAACCTTTCTTATAATTTTTTTCTGCAGTGTATCAAAGAGAAAATAATTTCTCAATAATGTAAAAATTCAATAAACTTATAATTTGATTTGTACGAAATTGTGACGTGATGGCCAAATTTCATCAACATATTTGAAATCAGGATGTCAGAATTGTATAAAATCAGTAAAAATAAATCAGACATCTGATTCTTTCTTTTAAAATGCATAGCAGTGTAATGAAAAGTCAGGGTGCTCACGTGCACTGTGCTCAAAGACTCGCACTCAGCCTCACATGACGGAGAAAATGCTCACCTCTAAAACTTCATTGCTTTGTGAGTAGATCTGAACTTGCTTTACTGCAAATTCCACGCCTCGGTCGGTGTCATAACCTGTGAAGACCTGACCAAATGCGCCACGACCGAGCAGCTTGCCTTTCACCCAATTTCCTGGGGCAAAGGAACCTACAATCGTTTGAAGTAAAAACTACTGCTCAAAGCTTTGCATAATGTGTATATGTATAAACTTCTGATATCTTAATTTTAGTACATTATTTATTACCAGATAGTTTGTTACTTCATATACCCCTACACAAATGATCACGTTCTCCACCATAAAAGATAGTTTTCAACCAGATTTGCTGTAGTAATCCTCAGAAAACTTTAGCTGATAATAAACAGCACCTTATATCTTTCACATCAGGGTGCAAGAGAGTGAAGTGGTTAATATACTCGTCTTTTAACCCAGAGCTAGGAGCTCAAATCCCTTCAGCACAGAAGTGTATTTCAAACGTTTCACTAGTGTTTCCTAGTAAACTTAATTAACAAATCATACACCATCATCAGTTTAATCAGTTAGATCCTATAAAGAGAGCTTGGACCAATCACCCTCAATCCCTTATACATAAGCTAAGGCTAAGAAAATTCCTGTTGGTTTTGTCTTTTGGCAGGAATGTTGTTAGTGCTATGAATCAAGTAACACAGAACTCTATGGAGACCTGACATTACGACACATTTTTAATATGTAACTAAATGGAACTTCTAGCAGCAAAATACACAAAAAACTCTAATGTTGGAAGTATGTTCCTACATGCTGGGTGCCTCATCAAAGGGCTGTTGGTAATGCCAATCCAAATCAATTAAAACTTTTAATAATTAAAACAAATTAACTGACCACGTACAAGGAAATATTATCAACTGCCTACAGTTGCAAAGTTCTGTGAGATATTAGACAAACATTACCAACATTTCACTGCGTCGCTGTGTCTAATATCATACATTTTCAATACACTAAGAAGATGAAAAGGAGCAAATCAACTGTCCACCTTGCCTTCCATTTTGATTTTGCTGTTTCTCATTCTTTATGCAATTACTGCTAAAACAACTGTCCAATTCACGTCCAACATGCGCCTGTGCAGATGCAAGATAGTGCTTATTAGTGTATGCTGAAACCCAATTACAGTGATAATTTTGGCAGCCAGAGCAATATAACAATTCTACAATTGAATTAAACGTTATAGCCATACTCCCAACCTCGTCGTATCATGATTCTTGTTTTCTAATGCACATGATAATATCATATATCTTATATTATAAGGAAGTTAGTGTGTAGTTGCTTTATGAGCATGTTTAATTCTAGCAACATTTAACATTACCATGCTGAAGCTGCTCAATCCAGTGCATTTAGCTTCCATACTCTGCCTCTTTGTTACAAAGGAAAACTAGTGATGTCTGTGCATTTTCACCAAATGGCTCACCTCTGTAGAGTTCCCTACCTCCAGCATTAAACAACCCTTCATCTCTTCTCTCTTTTCACAACTCTCTCAACTTTCCTTTTCCAGCTATCCAAAATTGAGGTGATTTCGTTAAATGACCAAATACAAATGCCCAATTAACAATAAAGATACTAATAATAAAACTAAATAAAAACTGAACTTTTACAGTTGGCCTACTGGTATCAGTGGCTGACTGCTGAGACAGAGATGATGATGCACAGGGAACCAGCTTCAGTGGCAGGCAGCTTATTCTCTCGTTATTCTTTGTAAGATCTATCACATCATCAAGGTCCTCCTGGCACTCAACCTCTCGAATAAACTAAAAGCATCAAACAATGAAAAGCATGTATACAGGATTCCATGCAGCACCCAACTCCACCCTTTAGTATCACTGGCAACAACACTTGGTGTGCCTTAAGACTTAAATTAATATCCAGATAACAAACTAACATCACCTAACATTAACCTCGGAACATCCCTTGGTGACGTATCTCATAGCAACGCGATTCCGAACATTTTTATGAGTCAGGGTGTGTTTTATATTTGTTGCCTCAGTAATTTTCTCCATTTATTTCTGCCAAGTGGACTAATAACTGTTAACCTATTTACTTATAAACCTTTCACCACTTCCAACAAATTCAATCCCATTGTATTTTAAACAAACTGCTGTGAAGCCCAATGTGTTACGAACAGGTGCTATGTTTGACTGCGACTACACATCAACCAAAAGATTTGTAGTGTCTCCCAACTGCATGGCCACAAAGCTGAGAACTACCTATTGCTCATAGAGGGCATCTGGATAATGAGCATGTTCCATACCCTAGCTGATGCTAAAACTCATCTGAAAAGATCAAATGTTACCTGTCCTTCTGCAGCTGAAAATTCTATTGTGAATAGTGAACCACAAAGCTGATGCAATTTGTCGATGAGCTGTTGGTATTTAACTGGCTGCGGAAGGAGAATGACCCTATACAAATCATAACAAATGCAAAAACAATACTAATGCAAACACAATCACTAACCCATTCACCTTTAAATAAACAATCAGGCCTGAAGTTCAATCAACTTCTTCAAAGTCTGAAGTTACATATAATCTATAAAAAGAATGACCAATGACCAGCCGCCCCATTACATCCCTGTTTATATAATAATTAACAATATTAGTTTAAACTTTAAAGTAAGTTTTATTTAGGGGAATAAACAATCATCAATCTTGTCAAGTTGATTAAAAATGCTCAAGATATTTCACACATTTGTTTCAGACAATTTTGTTTAACAAGGATTAATCAATAGTACTTAATGAATGAATAAATAAATTAAATTACCTTTTCTGTCCTTCATATTCAAATTTAATCTTCAGCTCTACCTGAAATCAAATAAAAATGCTAACAGCAAACCACAAAATGAAAAAGTTTATTTCTTATTAAAGACATTCGAATAAACTCAACCAGACTAACAAACCACAGCTGAGTAACTTGAACCAGTGATATCAACCAAAAACTAAACCTATAAAAGCAGAAATAAGAGGCACATAGGAATGAAATATGATATTTATTTAAGCATGTGTCACAGTAAGCCAAGAAATTGTTTCAAGTTATTGCAATTGTCAAAATCTGTGAAGCAGTTTAGCTCAAGAACAATTCCTAAAAAGTAGATTTTAGGCTTGCCATAGTTTGAGCCACCTAATAATTTTCATCAATTAACTCTAAACATTATACTGGTCAATACTGAATAAATAGGCATACTGAAGTATGATAATGTGGATAGCCTTAGCCATAGTGTGCAAGCCTTGACGCATAATGACCATAGGAAAGGAACCCTCTGATCAGAAGTGGTACAAAGAACTTGGAAAATTTGTTTTGGTACGATAGCCTTTGTCATCAGACATCCAAACTTGGCATGGACATAAAATCAAAATGTGAGGTAAATACCAGTTCCTGTGATTTGTCCGGCCAATGCTCCCTCCCCACTCATTTTTTTTAGATACAAACAATAAATCATGTGGAAAATAAAATCAAATTAAAATATTTCACTGATATGAACAAACATGCTGCTTTTAATAATGTAAAATTTACCTCTTTGCTAAACATCTTTAAGGAAAATGAAAACGTCTGGGTTGAGCATCCTGCAGTGCACAAAGTTATTTTTAATATAACAAAGGATTGTAATTTAAATGTAAGACAAATGCATTGTAGTCCAACATATTTTACACATAGGCCTACAGCAATGACAAACACATAAAGCACACCTTGTAACTAGCATATTTTCAGTTTCCACCTTAACATATTTGATACACATGTTCCAAAGCGTAGGGGCAGTTTGGTTGTGGTTCTAACTGCAGCCAGAAAATAAATTTGCTATTTAGTGGTTAAAGCGTTGAGAAGTTTGTTGCTTGAGACAACGGAGGTTCGGCAATTTTTGTCACCAAATTATTCAAAACCTTGTATTCAAAACCTGGGACTAACATTTGCAAATGTTAGTCCAAGTCAAAACGTAACTTAATTACTAAGAATTTGACCCGTATTGCACTACATTGCATTAAGCGGTGAAAAAGCACTTTTTAAACCACATCACTTCCAAGACAGTATTTTAAAGTCATGAATCATATCAATAAACAAAAACAATAACATCATTTCATAATAATTATTTCAAAATTAAAAATCAACAAAAAACGAAAACGCGTTCAAGCCGGATGTAAGTCTACCGAACTACTTGAGTAGATTACCCCTTGACGCATAATTATTATATAGAACAATTACGACTTAGACTAACACTACGAATAAACGTATCGACGAATAAAATTTACAACGTTATATTACGCGACACTTACTCTACACGTTGGCTTAAAAACGCCTCGCAAGATCACGGATCGGATCGCTGCAAAATGTAACCAAGGAATCTATATATCGAGGAATGAAAATTTGGTGCAAATTTCTATATCCGGTATGCTTCGCCCCGCTTCAGATTTATACGCAACATTAAATTTGATCTTTTAGTCCCCACAGGCAATTTTTACGCCGCGAATATAATTATTTGTCAACTTTTTTATTTCATAAATATATTAAACTGCAATGCATTTGTTGTGTAACTACGACGCGATATTTCCTGTCCGCTAGAGGGCTGCGATCAAGCCAGAGCCATCTATACGAAATATAGACCAACAGTATAGTCTGGTTGTGAAGACCTTTGACCTTGCCAAAATAGGGGCAAAAGACTTTTTGGGTTTTATCTGCTCAGGAATAGTTACTGAACCACAGAAAAAAAGTCCTGAGTCCTGAGTCAATGGGAATTTATTTTATTGCCAATGTTTGACGCAGTCGACTGAAGGTACTAAAAACACGTGTAACGGTTGTGCAGGCTTCAGTTTTATATGTCAGTTCGTCTTGTTTGCGTTTCAGTGAGTTACTAAAACCAAAGAATCTTAAACAATGTACACTACACCCATAGTGCCACTCAGTACACACCCAATATCCGTTCCAGAAACCCATATCTCGACGGCAACCTTTGAAATTCCCATTCTATTGCATTGACCGTTCATGGTAAGAAACTGAAACCTCGCGAGCAAAAATGACATAGGCCTAATTATCTCCATCACAAACCAAAGAAACTTAAACAACATACACTACACCCATACGATTACTCAGTACATCCACCCAATATCCATTCCAGAACCCATATCTCGACGGCAACCTTTGAAATTCCCATTCTATTGCATTGACCTTTCATGGTAAGAAACTGAAACCTTGCGAGAATAAATGACATAATTATCCCATAACAAACCAAAGAAACTTTAACAACAAATACTACACCCATACCATTACTCAGTACACCTACCCAATATCCGTTCCAGAAACCCATATCTCGACGGCAACCTTTGAAATTCCCATTCTATTGCATTGATGACATTGACCTTTCCTGGTAAGAAACTGAAACTTCACGAGTATAAATGACATACTCATCCCCATCCTAAACCAAAGAAACTCGAACAACACACACTACAGTGACTACACCCAAAGGACTACTTAGCTTAGTACACCCACCCGGAATCTGTTCCAGAAACCGATATCATGTGGATACGTGGCGCTATGGCGTGTGAACACCGATTTGGCTCGGCTCAGGATTTTCCTTGCTTTCCCATGCTGTCATTGAGCAGTTTGAAGTGGCTCAACACGTCGCTCGATCGACTCATCGGTGTGGAGGCTTGCTCGATGCATTCCAACCCGCGATGATTGTGCGCAGACTGACCTGAATATCCGTCCTCCGACCATGACCTAGTCATCGCTACCATTCTCCACGACTGACTTACTCTGTCAGATAGGTTCGTTGATAGAGGAATCTGGATCGGGAGGTCTTCTAGGTGTCGCTTTTTAGCATCTCTCATTGCTGATCTATCCACCCTGATGGGGTCGCCGATCACTGATATCTAGGCTACCTATGAAACAGTTGTGGTCGACCTCATCGACAAGCTCCTGTTGTTGCGCCTGGTCACAGTGCGCCGCTGCTCCTTCTCGCCTTGGTTCGATGGAGAATGCTAGCTGTTCCCTTCGTTGTCAGACCTGCCCCCGTCTTGAAAGACACTATATTACAGGCGCACTAAGTCACCCGTTGATCGTTCCAACCAAGTGCAATACGTCCTTCGGATGCACAGGCGATATAGGGAGAAGGAACGGATATACTGGATTACTGGGTCTCAAATACTGCTCTCCATGCCGAGAAACCTAGAAGGCTGTGGGCTGCTTTCAACAATCTTCAAGGACGTGGTCGTGCTGGGCACAAAACTAATGCTCCATCCCTCACGGCTGAAGATTTCCTGGAATCTTTCTCCGTTAAGATCCTCTGTATCCGTTAAGATAATCTTCTCAACTGGCTCTTTCTTTTGGTCTCTCTGGTAACTTCCTTGGATGGCTGCCCCAACAGCAATGTAATATGGAAACCATATGGGCTTCATATGGGATGCCATATGTCCGGGATCTCTAGATTCATCTGGTTTGCACCCGACAGCCCATATTGAATGCATATGTGTAAACCATCTGGGCTTCACATGGTATGCATATGGTATCTATATGGCACCAGGTCATCTAAACCATATGTATGCCATATAGATACAAGATCTTTACCAATCTGCATTCTATATAGAATCTATATTGTTTCTATATGTAACTAGCTGATCTTCAACGTATGTATGCCATATGCGATCCAATATGGCAGGGATCCCTAGATTCATGTGGTTTGCACCCGACAGCCCATATTGAATGCATATGTCCAAGCCATCTGGGCTTCAAATGGTATCCATATGTCATGCATATGGCACCAGGTGATCTATGCCATATGTTTACCATATAGATACCAGATCCTTTACCAATCTGCATACTATATAGAATCTATATTGTTTCTATATGTAACTAGCTGATCTACAACGTATGTATGCCATATGCGATCCAATATGGCAGGGATCCATAGATTCATGTGGTTTGCACCCGACAGCCCATATTGAATGCATATGTCCAAGCCATCTGGGCTTCAAATGGTATCCATATGTCATGCATATGGCACCAGGTGATCTATGCCATATGTTTGCCATATAGATAACAGCTCCTTTACCAATCTGCATACTATATAGAATCTATATTGTTTCTATATGTAACTAGCTGATCTACAACGTATGTATGCCATATCCGATCCAATATGGCAGGGATCCCTAGATTCATCTGGTTTGCACCCGACAGCCCATATTGAATGCATATGTCCAAGCCATCTGGGCTTCAAATGGTATCCATATGTCATGCATATGGCACCAGGTGATCTATGCCATATGTTTACCATATAGATACCAGATCCTTTACCAATCTGCATACTATATAGAACCTACATTGTTTCTATATGTAACGAGCTGATCTATGCCATATGTATACAATATAGATACCAGATCCTTTGCCAATCTGCATACTATATAGAATCTATATTGTTTCTAAATGTAACTAGCTGATCTATGCCATATGTATACAATATAGATACCAGATCCTTTATCAATCTGCATTCTATATAGAATCTATATTATTTCTATATGTAACTAGCTGATCTATGCCATATGTATATCATATAGATACCATATGCTTTACCAATCTCCATTCTATATAGAATCTATGTGGTTTCTACATGTAACTAGGTGGTCTACACCACGTGTATACCATACAGATACCAGATGCTTTACCAGTTACCATTCTATATAGAATCTATAAAGTTTCTATATGTAACTAGGTGGTTTACACCATATGTTTGCTATATAGATAACAGATGATGTACCAATCTGCATGCCATATGCAATATATATAGTTCCTATATATAACTAGCTTATCTACACCACATGAATACTATACAGATACCAAATGGTTTAGCAATCTGCATTTCAAACAGAATGCTAAACAGTAAACCATCTGTGGTCTATTTAGCATCCATATGCATCTTCTGTAAGTAATCAGGACATCTACAACATATGCACAACATGTAAAACACATGTAGTCTGCTTATGTAGTTTCCATTTTGAATAAACTTTATTTCACCACATATGAGCAACACAAAATAACACCCTCTATACAAAGGAAAAATAACAGAAAAAATATACACATCAATGATAAAAAATAAGCAGCTCAACTACCTGATAAGCAAATGCCTTTCATAAACATTTATCCTTAAGTCACTAATGTTACAATTTTTCAATATATCATAGATTTCACAAAGTATCTTTTTGTCGTACAAATAATGCTTGTAGTTCATTTAGTAGTTTTAGTACTGTAGATTAACGGTTCCACGACAAATCGTTTACGACAAATGGTTCATGGACAAATGGTTCATAATCTTCCAGCTTCTAGGTTGTGTTTTGTTTACATTGGACTACGAAAAAGCATTTGAGCTCTATTTTCATCAAACTAGAAGCTGGATGAGCGATGAAAATATAGCTTAAACTAGAAGCTGGATCAGCGATGATGAAAATATAGCTCAAACTAGAAGCTGGAAGATCGATGAAAATAGAGCTCAAACTAGAAGCCTGATTCTCGATAAAAATATAGCTCAAACTAGCAGCTGGAAGATCGTGAACCATTTGTCTGGCACCATTTGTCGTGACACCAGATTAACTTTACAATACTGCCTAACATCAAAGTCAGCCTGAAGCAGTAAACAACCAACATATATGAAAGCACCCATCAATCATTGTGTTATTTACTTTCAAAAACCTCCAAAATATTCTGTTCCATGCATTTGTCAACCTTGCATACTTACTGATGGTAAATGAAATACATTCACATGTAAATACAAGTAGTGGCTCACAATGTGTTTTGAATAAATGCAACAGAACAATTTCATCCATGTGTCGTTTAAAAAGCTATTATTATCAGACTTATAAAATTTTCAAATTATTTCACTTAGGCTCAGTTTAAACCACTGGCGTAAACTTGTCCAAAATATTGGGGGCATTTCGTTATTCATTCTACACTTTTTGCATTAAATGTACAGTCCATCTCAATTATTTGGGGCACGTGCCCCGGCTGCCCTCCCAGAGTCTACGCCTATGGTTTAAACTGTCTCCTGCAGTCAAAATGACATTTGCACATCAACTGTCACAGTATAATTGCAAAGTATTTTGCTTTTCAACACATGGCAAACTCAAACACTAATGGCAAACGCATACACAAATATTTATGGGCACCAACTATCCTGAGCACCACAGATTTTGTTATACCGAACTTCATATCCATATAGGATACTCTAATTCACAAGTAACAATTATTTTCTACATAGAAGTCATTCTATCTATCAGATTAACAGTGTAATCCACAAAAACAACAAATAGGATAGGGATAACACCCCTCCTTGTCTGACACTGCAAACTAATTTGAATATTTTAGAAAATACACAATTTCATCCTACAGCTGGAACCATCTACTAAACCAGTGTATCAAACTTATCAAAAATCTGTGTGGAATATTCTTCATCATTACTTTCAAACACAAACATTTTGATTTACTCAACAGTAGACCTCAAGTTCTGTATAAATTGCTCTATCGCAACCAGTTTTCTTCATGAATCCAGACTGAAGGCCAGAAGAACACAGCTAACAGCTATACAGCTCAAAAAGACACCTCAAACGTCGCAATATTTCCACTACGTGTTATATCACAGTAGCTGCTACAAGATAGATCACCTCTTTAGTTTTCACAGAAGGAATTATTACGCCTCAACCAAAATCATTGGTACATATCTATAATGCACTCTGCTGCAAATAGTAATGTTAGCAAAGACCTAACTGTATTGGTTGAGTACAGAACAGTTGTTCAGGTTCTATGGCATGCCATCAAAACCTGCAGCTTTACCGCATTTCAGTTCACATAAACATTTGATAAGGTTGAGATCTATAGCTCTGATGTCTTCTTGACCAGCCTAATGTTTTATAAATTTATATACTCAAGTACGCACCCCACAAATTCATCACTCAATTTCTCAATTGTAAAATATAAAAATGGAGGTTATAAGAACAGAATATGCAGAGAAGTATTACACCCCTTACTGCACACTATGCCCACAAATTAAAATACCAAAGCAATAAAATAAGCAACCAAGACATTCCAATTAATGATCCCCAACTTAACAGTGCCCATCGAATTGTTGATCGGTTAATATCATATCAATACAGTTTTACAACTATCAAAAACATAAGTTGATGAAGAGGTCATTAACGTCAACCAAAAAGAAGTCCTACTAACCGCCTCGTGACAAGAAATGACACAGACAAGAGAAGAACACATGTTCGCTCAAGATTAAATGCAATCCTGTGTCCAACATAAGAGTTTATTCTGGGGCATGTTCCTCAGAGTTACAGTGATATCCTAGCTGCAATCGATCATGCTGTCGTCAGACTAGGTTGATTTCTCTATCTCTGTCATCAGAGTTTGTAAAGACTGCAGCACATTTAAGTCAGACTTCATTGTCCGTTACTGGCAAACTTCATGTTTCACGGCTCCTACAATGCAACAAAAAGTTCACAGAAAATTAAAAACCAGATGCTTCACCCCAAAAAGAAGTTAATTATTGACAATGATTGAGCACAGAGCACTTTTTCAGAAGAGTTGTAAGAATAATGTCAAGGAAACAGCTTTCATAGGTGAAGAAAAGATGAGTTCATTAAGAAATGAATACACAGCAGAGTATGAATTTAACTTTTTCTGATGTTTATTAATTAATTCAATTACATTACACACGTATAATTATATAAGTATGTATCAGACATAGCTAAATATATACATATAATTGTAATTAGTAACTTCTACTGTGCCGGTGTCTTAAGCACAAAGCATCAACCGATGGCACATCAAACCAAGCCTAATATTATCAGGTCAATATCCAGAAGATCAGTCCATAAGACAGCAGTGTTATTTCAGTTATGGTGTTTCAGTTACAGTTTCAGTTACCTAAGTTTTTATTTTTCAGTTACAGTTACAGTTAATCTGATTTTTCAGTTTCAGTTACAGATTTTATTTTTAAGTTACAGTTTCAGTTATTGTTTCAGTTATTATTTTCAGATGTCACGACTATTGACACACTGACCACAATTAGTATTCTGAACAGTTTCAAGAAATATTTATGCAGTAAATCAATCCGTTTACTTTAAGGAAAACATGACGTTCCAGATTAACACTTGCCCTGTTCTGCTTTCGTCCGCATAAAACACACTGAGAATACATGCTCAGTATATGCTTGTGAAGCTGGCACGAATACGAGGTCTTCCGCTATAAGTGCCAGAGTTGGATAAGCATCCTTTCAGTAGTACTATGTCATCTCGGCCCATTGTTGATGACACAGTCGGATCCAGTTGGCAGGCAGCAGATGGAAGTTGGTCAAAAGAGACAGCAGAAAAATCTAAGAAGACAGCGAAGCAAAGATGTAGACTCAAAGTAGAGGAACAGCAAGTGTATTACAGACCGTTGGATCTTGGAGGTTCAAGGAGAGCTCTAGAAGGCAGGGACTAATGTTGGAGAGTGCAGGAGTGTCTGTTTGCATTAATTGCACCTGTCTGCTCCTTACATGGCTTCAATATTCTAGCTAGCTCTGCAAGTCGTGCCCATTCATAAAATAGCTGTGAATCCATTTTCATTTCTTCAAGCACCTTGTTCAACGTTGATTTTATTTCCAGCATTCGCCTCATTATCAAATATACAGAGTTCCATCGTGTACTACAGTTTTACCACACTTCTGAAACAGCTTTTCTGTGGCTACTGATGAAACCCTTACGCTCTTCACAATGCTTCTGGCATTTGCAATTATGGTTTAAAAAACTGGTTATAAAAACTGGTTTTAAAAACTGGGATCTTATCAATCTCTTTCAAAACCAGCTGCAATGTGTGTGCCATGCATGGCAGTCTGTGGAGAGCTAGGCCCCTATAGCTTGCATCATTTCATGTTCAACTTCATCAATGCTCATCTCTTCCTGCCCATCATCACTATAATCGCTCTCATCGCTATCATCACTCAAGTGTTCAACCTGAATTATAGGCTGCATAGCCGTCTCCCATGAAATGAGAATAGAACTAACCACAGACTAGAGTAGGATTACTGTAGAAGGCAACGATGCAGCGATTGGTTCGGTCTCGATATTTACCAGAATCCTACCTTACTTTCAAGCAACTCTGCCAGAAAGCTGACTCTAACCTTTTCTCAGCCATCATAATCAACCCAACACATGTTCTGATTCAGCTGTTACCCCCAGAAAAACAGTCGTATACTCACTGTGCCCCAGGGCACACAATAGAATTATACCTAATGTCGAC
This sequence comes from Allolobophora icterica, assembly GCA_963556255.1. Taxonomy (NCBI): domain Eukaryota; kingdom Metazoa; phylum Annelida; class Clitellata; order Crassiclitellata; family Lumbricidae; genus Allolobophora; species Allolobophora icterica. Next base: position 13,814,767 of record OY744616.1, read on the forward strand.
TCCTTGGCCTGTAAAACCTTTGTAATATGGATGTTATGCTTAAATCAATTTGATGAACTATGTACACCAAAGTGCAGTTAGCAGTTGGTTTGTAATAAAGGATATACTTACTTACTTACTTCAGAAAGTAAGGAAAAAAACACTATTTTTCATTTTCAAGTTAACTTTGTGTGATTTTTCAGTTTTACAGTTTTTGTTTTTCAGTTTCTATTACAGTTTCAGTTATTCAGCATTTTTCAGTTTCAGTTACAGTTACAGTTAACTGCCCAACATTTTTCAGTTATTTTGCTATTTCAGTTACAGTTTCAGTTAATAGAAATAACACTGTAAGACAGAGATACAGCCTATGATGGATAAGCGATTTGAAAGAGGTAAGTTTTAAGTTGAGAATGAAATGACACAAGGGGCTGGCTGGACAGAGTAAACAGACACAGGGGCAGAATTCTAAAAAATAGGTCCAGCAACCAAAAAACTCATTCACCAAAAACAGTTCTTCATTTTGGTATGACCCCACAAAGATAATGACCTCGCTGAATAATGACAAGTCTGGAGAATAAGAACTGGTTCTAAGTATTGTTTCTGACCAGAATTTGTAAACCATCAGACCCAATTTGAAAATAATTCTTTGCTGAACAGGAAGCCAATGCAAAGATTTCAGCACATGGGTTATATGTTCAAATTTGGATGTATTAGTTATGGCTCCAGCCAAAGAGTTCTTAAATCTCAGCAGCTTAGGCATGTTTCACCTATTGATACTAGTAAGAAGAGAGTTACAGTAATCTAGGCAACTGGCAACCAGAGATATCCTCGCAGACATGTCACGAATGAACGTATATAATTATGATGACTTACAAATGCTGTTTACACGACCAGTGAGAGACATGGTAGAAATGAAAACAATGCCTAAGTTACAAGAAGCATCTGCCAGCTTAACAAATTGAGTCACCCAGTTTCAATGACTAAAGCTGATCATATTTTAAAGCTGCTGTGGAGTGCCCAGTAACAGAAATTCATTGTTTGTTTGGTTAAAGAGTTTAGAGGCCACCACCCAAGACTTTAAGTTGCAAGACTTTAAGGACTATGACAGACTGTCAAATGAAAATGTAGATTTTAGTATCACCAGCATAGAAATGATGGCCCAGCGAATGATTTTCCAGCACTGTGCCTAGTGGTATGAAATGTAAACAAAAGAGGACCAAGCACAAAACTCTGTGGAACACCACATGCCAACAAAGTCCTAGATGAATAATTACCATTTAAATACACTGAGTGCGTGGACTAAGGTAAGTAATAAACCAATTTAGTGCCGGACCAGATATCCCAAAGCAGTGCTTGAGATGATGAAGAAGTAGCAAATGTAACAGACAAGTCATGTAGAACAATTGCTGTTACCTTACCCAGTCCACTGAACATACGATATCATTATGAACAGTAAGAAGTGCGGATTTCGTTGAGTGAAACTTAGGATATGCAGTCTGAAAACGGGAGATGAGTTTGATGATAGATGAGTTTGCATGCGTTCAAGGATTTTAAATGTAAAATTCAAGGTTGAGATTGGCCTGTAATTTGAGAGGCAAGAGGTTTCTTAAGCAGAGGATGAACTATGGTTGAGCAAATGCAGATGGAAGGCATCCCTCGTGCATATTGATAATCAGTGTAATATATGTTACAGGACATATATTACAGACCCAGGACATCAAAGCACTCTTTAGAAACCAAGTAGGAATGGTGTCAAGACCGGTTTTGTTAGGCAGTTGACAGAAAGTAGTCCATGATAGGAGGTGTAGAATTTGGATGGAGGAATTTGTCAGTGCAAGGGACTGACCAATTTATGCCGTAAATCAGAAATTTTGTCTGAAAGAAAGGTAAAATATTTACATGTACCTGTACATATATATTACATGTATATAAAACCTACGCAGCATCTCTCCCCATTCAATCTGTTCTGAATGTTTCTGCTAGACTCATCGCTAGACTTCCCCGCTTTGCCCATATCAACATGCTTGATGTCCTGCACTGGCTTCCTATTGCTGCACGCATCCGTTATACGATCCTCCACCTTTTCTCTAAATCTCAGCAGCGTACTGCCCCAAAATATCTCTTTAACCCTCATCCGAACATGCCAAAATGCAACTTAATTTGAACAAGGTGGTCTGGCCAGACCCCCTCTTTTGATATGGTCTATTCATAGGTAAGTGTGTGTTTTATATGCCAATTTTGCAAAATGTTATTAGGTTAACAAGAAATAACAGTATCAGTCTCGCCATGCAGCATAAATAATTTCTATGATGAATTTGAAACTAAATGTTCGATCACATTATTTTGTGACAGTCTGTCATAAATGTTTGATCGACTCAATGATAGTCTATCTATAAAACTAAAACCAAAAATGTAGAAACCATTATTCTAGTAAAATTATTACTGATTGCTGCTATGATCAAATGCTACATGACTGTTTTCTACAAAATATCTCACAAAATAATGAAATAAATTGTAATTGTAAGCACTGATTCTTGTTTGCATTGATCGCATGTGTACTGTGGAGCGGAAGAACATGAGATGACTGGTTTGTAGCATGTGCAGTATCTGTAGTGTGTTTTTTGTCCTTCTTCTTGCAACACAGTTAGCATCTTCGTTTTATACCCTCCTCTTCCTGCTTCTGCTGAGCAACAATCCGGAATACTCAAAATGAGGACTTTTCCAGAAGAATCAGTCTGACTAAAAATCTCAAGCAAAAAGTTATCAGGAGAAAGCTAAGACTGTTTGGACATATCTGCAGAATGAAGAGGGACACAAAAATTAAAACTTTGGTTTTTGGAATAATGGAAGGCACAAACAGAAGAGGAAGACCTAACAGGGAATGGACAGATGACATTGAAGAATAGTGCGGAGCAAGTCTCCAGGAGTGGAGCAAGTCTCCAGGAGTGGAGCCACTTGGCACTGGACAGAATGGAGTGGAGAGACCCGGAGGGCACCGAACACCCATGGGCGCTGAGCCCATGGCTGATGATGATGATGATGATGTGTATAATTGTATATGCATACAGAAACGAAAATAAATGTACATATATATGCATACATATAAATACATACACACACATATCAACACCTATTTCTGGCATAAGAATTTAAAAAATCCACCAAAAAACATCTATTATTTTAACAAAGCAGAACATTAAAAAAATAATGCATACATACATGTAGATATGCAGAAATATGTATTTATTCACCCAAATCACAGAGACAGTCATCAGGTTTAATCCTATGGTAGCCTGCAGACTTCTGAAACAGTTGGGGAATTTTTTTGTATGTTATTTGATAAATCCTGTACTTAAAACTTTCAAATATTAAATGACAAAAATAGTTTGAAGAGGTGGTCAATACCATCAATGACTTTTGGCCAGCCTCGATCAGTTCCAGTCCTTGCAGTACTTACTTGTTCTCAAAACTTTACATGTGAAAAGTTTTTTTAAATGTAAACATACAGCATATGAACTGATAGGATTTTAAGGGTGCTCGGACAGGCTACCAGTCAGCTTTTAGTCATTAGCTCATATGGTTTGGACATTTTGGCAGTTCTCCTGTGGCGACCGGAATTAGATGGATAATCGTTAAAATTGAGCCAGCAATTATTCATAATTGAATGCTAAGCATAAGTTTTAGCAAAAAACTATGGTGACTTTGGTGAAAGTGATTGTTTGTTCTTCTAAAAAACAGCAACGCTTTTCTCGAGAAACTGTATGAGCCAGTGTTAAGTGCATTGATTATGCATGCATCTAACACACCTGTTGGACACGTTTTTAGTTATATATCAAATATGAGTGATAGATCAAATATGAGTGATAAGAAGCCATATCGCTAATATTTCTCTATAGCAATATATAGCGCCTATATAAATGTTCCTTAATAATAATAATAATAAATAAGTGCACATGGTCGGTGAAAATATTTTTTCAACTGTTAAAGAATAAACATCTCCTTGCTCTTGCGGTAGCTGCGTGTGCTTGTATTATAACTTATATTATTTATTCCATGAAAAACATTTCAGTAATAATGACACATGGCCCTCTGGAGTTACATAATATAGCTTGTTTTGGCCCTAGGTGCAAAATGTTTACTGGGTTAGAGCGATTGCCTTGTAACACGAACACATGTTCAAACGTCATGAGATGGTTACCGTGTTGGGACCTTCAGCCAGACCTTCGACCACAATTGCTCAGCACCATCAATTGATGCGTAGTCATTAGATATGGCACTTAATAAATGCATAATAATTATAATAATAATAATAATAATAATAATAATAATAATTACTCAATAGTAGCTATAGTCTGTCACAACCATGTGTGATTACATGTTTGCAGTGCCTTTGAAAGTTGTGAGAAATGGTAGCCAGTTTGTCAGAGTGCCTGCCGAGTAACAGGAGAGTATGCGTTTATGCCTCCCGAAATTATTATTATTATTAAATTATTATTATTATTGAGCTTTTATATAGCGCCCCTTCAAGGTATGGACCTTCAGCAAGTCTTTCAATCACATTGCTCAGCGCCATCAACTGATGCTTGATCACTAGATAAGGCACTTAATAAATGCATAATAATAATAATAATAATAATAATAATAATAACAATAATAATTCCTTAATATGAGCTATGCTCAGTATTCTGTAACAGCATTGTGTGTGTAATTCAACCATGTTGTGTCTTAGCATCACCTTTATCCTTGTCCAGGACTGGGAAAACCAAAAACACCAGTGCCGCAGTTAACAAACATGGGCCCATGCCAAACATGACACAATGAAGGCCAATTGAGCACTTTTAATCGAAGAAATTTTACTCTAGTAATGTGAGCCCCATAAAAAGATAATAAACCTATTAAGATATAAAATGTCATTCATGCATATATTTGCATGCATACAAATATATATTTAAATAAATATATATTAAAACAAATACACATACACACACATACATACATAAAGACAGTTACATTCAAACGTGCATACATGCACACATACATACAATACAGCTGTAATTTGATAATGCCCTCCTTACGAAGTTAAGAAGTGCACATTGAAGCTGAGCAACCATTCAGACACTGGAAGAGGTAAGTTTTCAGTTTAAGAGGTAAGTTTTCAGTTTAAAGCAAAAGACAGTCTCTCTAAGGAAGGTGCGAACATGAATAGGTAGAGAGTTCTCGATGGAGGGAATGGCAACTGAGAATGAACGCCAGGCAAAGACAAGACATGTACCAGGAATAACAGGCTTTCCAGCAGATGCCGATCGAAGACACGACTGACCTTAAACAGAGTTGCAGGGTGTGACCATGCAACTCTGTTTAATATCTTCAAACTGACAACAACGCAGTATGATTACAAATCAGTACATGTTATGCGATAAATCTTAACTACTAACAGAACAGACAGCCTGCAATACACGGCGCAAATTGCAGCCTACAAAGCATGTCCGCCTATGGGACTCGATCTCTGTACCTCTCGCACTCTACGCCAGATGTTATCCAATGCGCTACCCGGCCCCCCCAATATAGTGAGTGTTTGAAATGGTTACTGAGTGTTGTGGGAACAGCAAGTGTAATTTGGCACTTGCGTTGTTTTGTGCAATATGTCCAACCCTTTGTTGGTGCTGTACAGTCAATCGTGTAATAAAAGTCTGTGTTTGTCACTTACTTACTTAGCGAATTGCATTATGAGATGTGGCAAGTAGGTAGCAGTGCTCTATTGGAGTGAATCTGCGAAGTCCGTGGCAACAATATTGTTTATTAAACATGCACTCAGTCCGTGCCCATACATGATACTAAAAAGTCGGTAGTCACATGGCTACCGACTTTGATGGCTACATGGGGTAAATGTGAAGACTGAGCATCTGTGTACATAAATAATACGGTTGCCACTGACTTAGCTCCAACAGAGCGCCGCTACCTCCCAGCCACATCCCACAATGCAATGCGCTAAGTAAATAAGTAAAACGCACTTTAAGTAAAATGAACTTTAATTTGCTTGAAAATTATAATATATGCAAACATCTTAGGAAATGGTTATTTATATATATAAATATATACTAAGTATCTCAGCAACGTCTGCAATTGTCATACGCGGCATTATACCAGAAAGTTAATGTTAAGTCTTCCAAAACTACGCCAAAATTAGAAGTTTACCAAACAATGAACTCTTTGCAAATGACTGCGTGTAATTCAGAAATTGTATTTTGGGCAATAGGAAGTGTATCAGGGTACTTGCGGTTGTTTTTGCGTTATACTGCTTTAAATAAAGATCTGTTTGTATTGCGGTTGTTTTTGCATTAGGCCTACACTGTTTGTAATATAAACGCGTGTTCTTTTTACTTACTTACTTACTTAGCAAATTTTAATGCAGGATGTGGCTGGTAGGTAGTGATGCTCTATTGGAGCAGTCAGTGGCAACCATATTTTTTATATACATAGGCACTCAGTCTTAGCATTTACCCAATTCGCTAAGTAAAGTCAGTAACGAACACGAACTGATATTGCACACACAACTAAATGATTTTATTTAAAACAATATAGCACAGAACTGGAAGTGCCAGAATAGTTTCCTATTTTCCCAACACACATTATATAGCTCAAAACAACTATAAAGAGGAAACTAAAGTTTGTGTTACTTACTTAGCGAATTGCAGTATGGGATGAGGCTGGTAGCTAGCGGCGCTCTACTGGAGCGAAGTCATTGGCGACCGTATAGTTTATATAGACTGGCACTCGGTCTTCGCATTTACCCTACATGGCTATGTAGACGATGATTGCAGATCCTGAAAATGCAACACAGAATGTCACTGAAAGCACATTAAGAAGCACATAAATTTTAATGATTGCTTGACAATGTTGACATCTACCAGAAACCCAAGTATGATGATAGTCTGAGGTCCGACCACTGGTTGATTCTTCGAACAACCACGATCAAGTCTGTTAAGCGCTATATATATTAATGGCAATCTTGGTCATAGCTGTGTCTTCATTGCACAAAATATGGTAATAGGTGATGCGAATTTACGATTAAGATTACAGTGATTACTTACTTGAATCATCAGAAGTTCTCGAAATTTGTAATCTATAGGCTTACAGGTCCGCCATTATCCTATGATGTCATGGGCTCTGGGCCCCGCTGCACCAACCGATGGAATTCATGCGCCACGCGGCAATGTGTTGAAAAATAATATAGTCCCTCGTATTCCACAACTGCGAAGGTGAAAGAATAAAATTTCGAAACAATTGGCCTTCAGTTATTTACACTGAAACGTGGCACAACAACACACTTACTCAGTAATCTATAATAATTTCTATTTTAAAGAATTTTTTCAGGCATTGGCCATTTGTGACAGAATTAAACATCACAGAAATAATTGGTTATAATAGTTGGTCCCAAATTAATAACAACGGGTTGTGCTTCAAAACATATTTACTTTATTTTAAAATAAATTAATTTTAATTTTTGCGAATTTTATACTGCGCGGCAAATGCCTAAAAAGTATTAATGCGCTTAGTCATCTGGAATATTACTGATCAGAACTATTTTTAGATAAGTAAGAAAGCATGCAAATGATCATCTGTACCACTTCATATCAAAGTCTAAATGTGACCTCGGCCAAGAAAAGTGACCACTTGTCGGGAATGGACTTATTAGCATTTTCCACAAGCTTACACCTTAAGTAAATCAGGATAAAAATTTCAGAACGTTTGGCCCATAATTTATACATTTTTCACAAAAATATAAAATATATGGCGGGAAATCGCACATAAATATTTAATGTGTCTCTACCCAATCCATTAATAACAAAATTTCGCCTTAACGCATCAAGTAGCATAAGATTTAAAAACGCATTTTCTGGCTAATCTAATACGCGACAAGTGGTCGTTTTTCTTGCCGAGCTCACAAATATCTAAATACCCTATTAAAATGTCCGATTTACTTTTAACCCAGCTGCTCTCGTTAGACTTCTGAACATAGACATGCCCAAATAAAGCGCCCTCAAGCTATTCAGAATGCCCTCGCCCGTGCTGTCACTAAACCCCTAAACACCACCACATGATCACTAATTAATTCTGTCCTCAAATCTCTCCACTGGCTTAAAATACCCGAACGAATAGAATATAAAGTGATATCACTCACCTACAATACAACAGTAAAACCCAACTCGTTTGGTTTGGTACAAAGCAGCAATTATCTAAACTTGATTTCTCACTTCTATCAGCTCACTTTCCGACCTTCTCATACTCCACGAATGTCCGCGAGCTGGGAACCGCCTCAGACTAACCTTTGCTTCTCATTTGCTTCTGTCTGTCTGTCTGTCTGTCTGTCTGTCTGTCTGTCTGTCTGTCTGTCTGTCTGTCTGTCTGTCTGTCTGTCTGTCTGTCTGTGTCTGTCTGGATGTGTTTTTCATCATTTTAAGTCTTTCTGTTTCCGTGAGGCTCACACGCTGAGAGCGCCTCTGAATAGTTCGCACTGTGAGAGGTGCTTTATAAATTCCAAGATACCATACCATACCATAACATACCATACTTAAATCCTCCCAGCCCTCCTATCTCCGTCAGCTGTTCACGGTTCAACCACTTCGCTCAACCTGCTGCTCTTCCGCCCAAACACCAATTCTCCGCCCTGCCGTCACTTCATCACTAAAATTTGCGAATCGCTCCATAGCCCTAGATGTTCTACCCCTCTGAAACAAACTCCTACCAGTACTTAAGCTCAAATGCATGTGTGCATGTACAGGATGTATGTATGCATGTATAATGTATGTATGTATGTATGTATGTATGTATGTATGTATGTATGTATGTATGTATGTATGTATGTATGTATGTATGTATGTTTGTATGTATGTATGTATTCATTCATTCATTCATTCATTCATTCATTCATTCATTCATTTATTCATTCTGGAAATGTATATAGCGCCTCTTCAAGAGACCTACTCAGAGGTGCTCTGTATGTATGCACGTATGCATATATGCATGCATGTATGTATGTATGTATACCTGCATGAATGTATGTATGTATGTATGCATGTAAGTGTGTATGAATGTTGGTATGTATGCGTGCCTGTATGCGCGTATGTACAGTATGTATGTATGTATGTATGTATGTATGTATGTATCATCATTCTGTTCACAATACATAGATTCCTTTCGAAGGATTTAAGGCAAATTCAACATATTCCATATTAGTCACCAGGTGTCGCATTTTCTTTTTTCAAAATTTAGTTAGCAATCTCATGCTACACGGTTATAATAATAATTATAAATAGCAGACTTTAACAATACTGTACTTAACTTCAAAAAATTCTGAAATAACTATTTTCAGCTTAAACAAAACAGTGCTTCATAATTTTCAGATGCTGTTAGAATTTTGCTTCGTTTTCTCTAAAACACCTTTTAAATTGTAATCAATAACTGTTAAGTAAACCGGAACAACCACAACAACAACCAAAACTCCGCCACTGTTCGTACCTGACAGTGCCAGTCCCAAGCCTGGATAAAGGAGGAGGGCGACGCTAATCATCTTTGTTATGACACAGCGTCGCTAAACTGAAACTGCTACTGTTTACTACAGTCTACTTTTCAATCCAGGAATAAGTCTTTGGCCTTTTACTAAAGGTTTCCGTGGAGAGGAACATTACTTTGAGCGCCTGCTAACTGTGGGGTGAACTAGAAATAAACAAGTGAGTTGGTTAGAGGAAGAACTTTTTAAAATCATTGCACTGGAAAAGTTTTAAGTGCTGAAAAATGATTCCACGGAGAAGAACAGTAGAGTGGATTCTATAAATTAATTTATCTCAGTCCCGCCTAATGGTAGATTAAATGTTATCATAGGAGTAATTTGTGGGGGTACGAGGGGTACCAGTATCCCCACTCTTTGGACTGGGGGTACCGTACCCCCACTTTTTGAATAATGCCATTCAGTATTTTATTATTGTGCCTTCCCAGAGATCGCAGTTTCCGCCTTGTTTCGTGTAGGCCTATGCAAGGGTTAAAGTGGGGTGGGAACGGCGTTCCCACTGCTCTCGAAATTCTTTGCTTCTTGCATTCCCACTGCTCACGCATTCGTTTCCATGAAACTCTTCTTTGGCGTTCCCATTGCTCACCCAAACCACTTTAACCACTGGGCTTATGTAAGAAATTGGTACCCCCACTTTTTAGACCAAAGCTTCGCCTGTGCGCCAAACACTTTGCGCATTCACCGAATACGCGCTGCAGCTGCAGCATATAAATGTAGGCCTACACGTTTTTATATAGCGACCGTATGGCCTCGATCCTTCTCATTTTTCAACGAATTGATCGGGTGAGATCTTTCACCACCGCTGCCCGTATGAATAAGCGTAACGCCATTTAAGGTCCCCGTGTGCGGACCGTGCTAGCCCGAGATTTAAATCTCTGTAATAAGCCAATTTCGGTAGGCGAACCGCGATCCGCACGCTCTTTAATACAGAGGCGCATGAAACGCAGCATATGCCGTAACCAGCGTTGCTGACTCGGCCTACATCTCCATTTATAATGATCATTGGGTCCCGTTATGTATATATATATATATATATATATATATATATATATATATATATATATATATATATATATATATATATATATATATATATATATATATATATATATATATATATATATATATATATATATATATATATTGTATCCATATGTCTGTCATGCCTCCTGACAATATCTTGACAATACATACATACATACATACATACATACGTACATACATAAATACATATATATATGTGTGTGAGTAGCGGGAAGGATATATATATATACATATTGTATCCATGTGTCTGTCATGCCTCCTGACAATATCTTGACAATACATACATACATACATACATACGTACATACATAAATACATATATATATGTGTGTGAGTAGCGGGAAGGATATATATATATACATATTGTATCCATGTGTCTGTCATGCCTCCTGACAATATCTTGACCATGTCTTCACCATATCTGGACAATATATTGCCCAGATATGGTGAAGACATGGTCAAGATCTTGTCAGGAGGCATGACAGACATGTCTTCACCATATCTGGACAATATATTGCCCAGATATGGTGAAGACATGGTCAAGATCTTGTCAGGAGGCATGACAGACATGTCTTCACCATATCTGGACAATATATTGTCCAGATATGGTGAAGACATGGTCAAGATATGGTCAGAAGGCATGACAGACATATGGATACAATATATATATATATATATATATATATATATTGTATCCATATATATATATATATATATATATATATATTGTATCCATATGTCTGTCATGCCTCCTGACAATATCTTGACAATACATACATACATACATACATACATACATACGTACATACATACATTCGTACATACATAAATACATATATATCTATGTGTGTGAGTAGCGGGAAGGATATATATATATACATATTGTATCCATGTGTCTGTCATGCCTCCTGACAATATCTTGACCATGTCTTCACCATATCTGGACAATATATTGCCCAGATATGGTGAAGACATGGTCAAGATCTTGTCAGGAGGCATGACAGACATGTCTTCACCATATCTGGACAATATATTGTCCAGATATGGTGAAGACATGGTCAAGATATGGTCAGGAGGAATGACAGACATATGGATACAATATATATATATATACTGTATCCATATGTATCCATATATATATATATATATGTATATATATATATATATATTGTATCCATATGTCTGTCATGCCTCCTGACAATATCTTGAAAATACATACATACATATATACATACATACGTACATACATAAATACACATATATATGTGTGTGAGAAGCGGGAAGGATATATATATATATACATATTGTATCCATATGTCTGTCATGCCCCCTTACAATATCTTGACCATGTCTTCACCATATCTGGACAATATATTGCCCAGATATGGTGAAGACATGGTCAAGATCTTGTCAGGAGGCATGACAGACATGTCTTCACCATATCTGGACAATATATTGTCCAGATATGGTGAAGACATGGTCAAGATATGGTCAGGAGGCATGACAGACATATGGATACAATATATATATATATATATATATATTGTATCCATATGTCTGTCATGCCTCCTGACAATATCTTGACAATACATACATACATACATACATACGTACATACATACATTCGTACATACATAAATACATATATATATATCTGTGTGAGTAGCGGGAAGGATATATATATATATATATATATATATATACACATATTGTATCCATGTGTCTGTCATGCCTCCGGACAATATCTTGACCATGTCTTCACCATATCTGGACAATATATTGCCCAGATATGGTGAAGACATGGTCAAGATCTTGTCAGGAGGCATGACAGACATGTCTTCACCATATCTGGACAATATATTGTCCAGATATGGTGAAGACATGGTCAAGATGTGGTCAGGAGGAATGGCAGACATATGGATACAATATATATATATTGTATCCATATGTATCCATATACAGGGTGGGCCAGTAGGAATGCACCAAATTTGACGCCTTATAACTTGAATAATTTTTATCTGAGCGTCTTGTCCAATATATCAGATTGAAGATAATTATCCATTTTGTGATTCTGCAAAATATCTACGAGATAATGTTACGACTTTATGAGATAATGCTATTAATATTCGATGTGCCATTTTCTGGCCATAAAACTGCAAGAAAAAACAAAAGTCTGAAACTGAAGACATCAGTTCTAAACAGTCACTTAGTACTAACAATTAATATCTTGAGTGAATTTACCATCAGTCAAACAAATACTCAATAATGTCCACCACGTGCTCGGACTCTTACTCGTCCCTGGATTGTTGCCTTGGCTGGAAATTAACTCTTGGACTTGTGCAATGTTCGCTGCTGTGCGCGCAGAACGTTTGCGACCACAGTTGCGGCTGTTAGACGTTCCCGTAGCATCAATTTGTTTAATCAATCGATCTAGAGCATATTTATTCCATTTTCTAGAAGGGAATTCTATCATCATCTGATGTGCATTGTATCCTTTTTCTGCTCTTAAAATTCGGATTAAAATTCTATCCTCTTCCGCGAGCGGCGTCATGATGTTCAATATTTACATTCAAAATTGAGAGGTGTGCGCCGCACCGAAATTTTATAACAGTGGTGCCGTATATCAGTGCAAGATTTGACACAGTAGTAGTGTGGATGATTACTTTCAATTTAGTATATTGGGCACGATGTTCGGGTAATAATTGTTCAAGTTATATCCATTCAAAGTTGGTGCATTCCTACTGGCCCACCCTGTATATATATATATATATATATATATATATATATATATTCTATCCATATGTATCCATATATATATATATTGTATCCATATGTCTGTCATGCCTCCTGACAATACATACATACATATATACATACATACGTACATACATACATTCGTACATACATAAATACACATATATATGTGTGTGAGTAGCGGGAAGGATATATATGTATATACATATTGTATCCATATGTCTGTCATGCCTCCTTACAATATCTTGACCATGTCTTCACCATATCTGGACAATATATTGTCCAGATATGGTGAAGACATGGTCAAGATATGGTCAGGAGGCATGACAGACATATGGATACAATATATATATATATATATACATACATACATACATACATACGTACATACATTCGTACATTCGTACATTCGTATGTATGTATGTATGTATGTATGTATATATATATATATATTGTATCCATATGTCTGTCATGCCTCCTGACAATATATTGACAATACATACATACATACGTACATACATACATTCGTACATACAGAAATACATATATATGTGTGTGTGAGTAGCGGGAAGGATATATATATATACATATTGTATCCATATATTGTCCAGATATGGTGAACACATGGTCAAGATATTGTCAGGAGGCATGACAGACATATGGATACAATATATATATATATATATCCTTCCCGCTACTCACACACATATATATATGTATTTATATATGTACGAATGTATGTATCTATATATATATTGTATCCATATGTCTGTCATCTGGACAATATAATGCCCAGATATGGTGAAGACATGGTCAAGATATTGTCAGGAGGCATGACAGACATGTCTTCACCATATCTGGACAATATATTGTCCAGGTATGGTGAAGACATGGTCCAGATATGGTCAGGAGGCATGACAGACATATGGATACAATATATATATGACCATATCTTGACCATATCCTGACCATATCTTGACCATGTCTTCACCATATCTGGACAATATATTGTCCAGATATGGTGAAGACATGTCTGTCATGCCTCCTGACAATATCTTGACCATGTCTTCACCATATCTGGGCAATATATTGTCCAGATGACAGACATATGGATACAATATATATATACATACATATTTATTGTATCCATATGTCTGTCATGCCTCCTGACAATATCTTGACAATACATACATACATACATACATACATACGTACATACATACATTCGTACATACATAAATACATATATAAATGTGTGTGAGTAGCGGGAAGGATATATATATATATATATACATATTGTATCCATATGTCTGTCATGCCTCCTGACAATATATTGTTCAGATATGGTGAAGACATGGTCAAGATATTGTCAGGAGGCATGACAGACATATGGATACAATATATTGTCCAGATATGGTGAAGACATGGTTAAGATATGGTCAGCAGGCATGACAGACATATGGATACAATATATTGTCCATATATAAATATATATATATCCTTCCCGCTACTCACACACATATATATATATGTATTTATGTATGTACGAATGTATGTATGTACGTACGTATGTATGTATGTATGTATGTATGTAGGCCCTATGTATGTATGTATGCATGCATGTAGGCCCCTATGTATGCATGTGTGTTTGCATGTATGTCTGCATGTATGTACGCGCATACACGGATGGCTGCCCAAGAGTATTATTAGTCGGATTTGTGTTATTTTGTCAGCAGCAATAGCACACAGGTTCACGAGACCTGATATTCCGATGTTTTCGTGCAATTGTTTCATGTATGTACAATGTAGATTTTATATGGTCTAGAAGTAGCATATGCTATATTGCTTTGTCATATGCATGACATATACAGCCCATATGGGCAAAATCGATGTATTTTTTAGATATGTATACCATATAACCATGCTGTTGGGGTGGTTACTTTTCTGCACGAGCGTTCTTTCTGCTTGGTCCATGGGCCTATTCAGGGATTGTTTTAACGTGCAATGATGCACAAAATGTGCAGTGATAAAAGCTGTTAACCGCTCTTTGTGCACGATAACAATTGTAATTTCATAATTAGTTCTGATTTTTATGCGCTCCGTGGCTGGCCATGTGCAGTGATAAAGTATGCTTAAAATATGCCCTGGGCCTATTAGGTTCTCCTGGGTGCCTGCCCTGTTCGGCCTTCCTCAGAGCTCCGTTCTGGGCCACCTTCTCTAGATTATCTACACGGCTGACCTAGGCTCACTTTTTGTTGCCCATGCTCAGTTGTGCTGAGTCAGTCACATGCAGACGATGCCCAGGCTTACCTGCACTGCCCGGCACCAGATGCTGTTGCTGCAGTACGAGTCATGAGCCGGGCTGCGGATACTTAGGTGGCCTGGACGTCGACAAATCGCTCATGGCTTAACCCATCCAAGAACCAGTATTCATCTGGTTGGGCGCACGCGGGCACGTCAGCATCTTGCTAAGATCGACCTGGGTGTTCTTGCCACTGAGTTCCCACATTTCATCTTCTCGACCATTTTTTCAGACCTTGGTGTCACGTTGGATCAGGAACTCGCCTTTGCCCAACACATTCACCAGCTTTGCCATGATTGTTATTACCAGCTACACCAGTTACGTGTTGTCTCCCGTTCCATCACTCGTAGTGCTACTACCACCCTCATCCATTCCTTTATCATTACTCGAATTGACTACTGCTGCTCGCCCTATGTTGGTCTTCCGGCGATGCACATAGGGTGCGGCAGAAGTTTCTTCGTTTGGCATCGCGCCTAGCTGGGTGCATTCCAAGGTTTGGCCACGTTCCTGGTTACATGCGCGAAGTCCTACACTGGCTTCCTCTCTCGAAGTGCATTATCTGCAGGGTATCCGCCCATGTGTAGCGCTGCATGCCTTTTAGGCAGCATCTTCTTAATTCTGTTGTTGGTCCTTCAGTCTAGAATGGGTTCACTCTTGATCTGCCCTTGATGCCTACGGTTTTTCTCATACGTTTAATTACAATCTTAAGACTGTCTTTACATGGGCTGGGTCGGGAGTAGGTGCTCCTGAGTAGACACATGCACGGCGCTATATAAATTCTTGCATGAATGAATGAATGAGTAATATCTCGACAGCAACCTTTCAAATTTCAAGTCATATTGTATTGCCTAATTTTACCATCCTGGTAATAAACTGGAACTTCGCAATAAAAGCGAGATATGGGTTTCTGGAATGGACACTGGGTACGTACGTGAACTCTGTAGGCCTAATCCTATGGGTGAATTTTCAGAGGTTGCTGTCGAGGTACTGGTTTCTGGAACCGATAGGGGGCCATCCACATATTACGTGCGCAATGAGGGGGGTCTGATTTAGGCGATTTTGCGTACGGGTGCGGACGGGGGGTCGGAGGGACAAAATGTGTACCTACGCAAAATAAATTTCTAATTATGACGTCCACATTAACTCTGTATTGTCCTATAGTCGTCCGATGGCATGCATTATATAAAAGCCATGTGCAGTTACTTCTGTGCTGTGAATGAGACACCTATAATAATTTGTCTATATTGGCCCTTCACTCATCCTTCAATCTGGCCTAAAGTGCAGACAGTCGCTGCCTGGACACTTTCTGCAGCTGGTCTTCGGGGGGGGGGGGGGGTATGCGCTTGCGTACAGGGGGGAGGGGAGTCCAATTTTCCCGGATTTTTGCGTACATAATATATCGATGACCCCTAGAGGGTGAGTGCTTTGGGTAGTCCTATGGGTGTAGTCACGGGCGTAATTTGTGGCGTACGAGGGTACCTGTACCCCACTTTTTGTTTGGGGGTATCGTACCCCAAACTTTTTGGACTGATGGAGGGGTACCGTACTCCCTCCCACTTTTTAAACAGTGCCAATCAATATTTTATGATTGAGCCTTCCCAGAGATTGGTCTCCGTCTTCCTTCGTGTAGGCCTATGTAAAAAATGGTACCCCCACTTTTAGACCAAAGTTACGCTCCTGGGTGTAGTGTGTGTTGTTTAGGTTTATTTGGTTTAGGATGGGGTCCATGCATATGAGTATGTCATAAAATTGTCATTTACATATTCGTGAAGTTTCAGTTGCTTACCAGGAAAGGTCAATGACATCAATGCAATGTAATGGGCATTTTCAAAGGTTGCCGTCGAGATATGGGTTTCTGGAACGGATGCTGGGTGGGCGTACTCACTGTACTGAGTAGGCCTAGTGAGTAGTCCTATGAGTGTAGTGTGTGTGTTGTTAATTTTCAGAGGTTGCTGTCGAGATAGGTTTTGGGAACGTATAGTAGGCCCTACAGTTATTCTTAAAGTAAATCGGAAAGAAAACCTTACCATATATTATTAGGACAATCGATTACTGATTTTAAATTTAAATTTTGTTGTTGAATTTAATTCTTGGATGACAGCAACATGGAAATACACGGCAATTTTCTGTGCAGCGGCTAGAAAATATAATCCAGCCGAATAACTTCCAACAAAAAATCGACCGCATTACTGCGCGTGATACGGTATTTTCCAACATTATTTCTAAGCCAAATGTCAATAAAGTTCCCAGATTGAAAGTAAAGATTTTACTCCCCCTGTGGCACAGGACTAGGATTTTTCATATGAGATATTATTAAACATTTCTCTATTGATTTCTTTAAAAACTGGCTGTACGAATATTTTGCCTAGGTATTTAGAAATATGAGCTAATTCGACCACACTAGTAGCTCTGGCGCAAACTAATCACACGACGTTAAACAAGGACTTTCCCATCCGATGTTCATTGGTAGTCCCTTGGCGGCCTAGCCAACTCAGCTATCTTGAGTAGGCCTACACTGACCGTACACTGTCGGTGGGCAGATGAAACGGCGAGGGAGATGACTGGCCACCAACCCTCGCTAACATTTCAAAACCATGGCTGAATCGACACATAGGCCTAAATAAATCAATTTGCAGCTAATTAATACGTTCAAATGTCACTATTCCTAGGCTGGCAGTTCGCTCTGATTGTGCGTATTTTAATGCCAACTACGACAAACCATTCCGCCGCGACGGAAATACTATTTTGCTATGTTTCAAACAAACCCTTTAAAGTTGCATATATATGGCCTGTGTGTGTATATGTATGTATGTATATATATATATATATATATATATATATATATATATATATATATATATATATATATATATATATATATATATATATATATATATATATATATATATATATATATATATATATATATATATATATATATATATATATATATATATATATATATATATATATATACATGTAGGTCTGCGTAGGCAGCGTAGCATTTATTTAAACATGCAGGAAAGCTGGTCATATGAATGCTTGTACCTCTCCATGAATAATTTACGTCAAGTATAGGTTGTAGGTTGCTATAGCTATTATCGCAGGCCATGTTAATGTTGGACCTGCCAGTATTAGACCTAGGCTAGGCCTACTCAGAAAAGTGTGAAATTTACTTATGGTCTGGTCATTTATTATACTCTTCTAGCCAGGCCCGTAGCCAGTAAGAGGCAAGACGAGGCGACTGCCTCGTCGTAATTCTCAAGACGAGGCAAGACGAGGCATGCCTCGTCTACTTGCCTCGTCTTACTTCGACATGAGAATTAAGATATTGTCAGTGTTGGGGTAAATAGTCAGGTTGACTATTTAAATAGAATAGTAAATAGTCCCTGTAGAAAACTATTTAAATAGTATTTAAAATAGTCAATAGCTGCAGACTATTGCAAATACCACTTGACTATTTAAAAACTATTTAGCCATTTTCAGTGACAGTTATACATAGGCCTAAATTTTGAGAAAAAGTGGAAATTTTCTAATGTAGTATAGGCCTAACGTTTCGATAGTAGTTCTTGTTAACTTTGAGTAACATCAAACGTTCAAGTTCCACATCATTGTCCACATGGCTATTCAAAAACTAGCTATTATCAGTGTCAGTTACATAAAATTATTGAGAAAGCTCGACATTTTCTAATGCAATGACGTTCCGTTAGTAGTTCTTGTTAACTTTTAGACTGGTGGTTGACTATTTAAATTTTAATAAATAGTAAATAGTCGCATACTATTTAAATACTATTTCAATAGGACCTTTTTCGTGACTATTTTAAATAGTGGCATCAATAGTCATAAACTATTTAAATACTATTTAAATAGTATTTACTATTTAAATAGTACCCAACACTGGATATTGTCTAGAGAATAATAGAGTATTTCAACCTCTTCTAGGCACACACACAATCGGGCTACGCTAAACACCACTCCACAGAAACTCTACTTTCGTCTCTGTAGGCTACAATAAACTGGTCTCTGCCGTCAGCCATCAGCAAGTCTCCTGCCTCTGTCTTCTCGACATCTCCGCCGCATTCGACACCATCGATCACAGCCTCTTTCAACTCTTTACAGCGTCCTTCGATCTTCTATCTCTCCTGGTTTGGCGTCACTGGCACTACTCTGCTCTGGTTCCAGTCCTACTTGTCTGCCGACCCTTCTCTATTAAAACAAACCTCCAGCCGCTACTGGCAAGCCTTCCCTCTCTCCTGTGGTGTCCCTCAAGGCTCCGTCAGATCAAATTAGAAAACCTAGTCGGCTGCAGGATCACGATGATTCGACAACCTATTAAACGACTACTTTTCTGTTTTTGTTGTCGAATATTAAGAACTTTGTATTTTGTTACATTACAATTACATCCTTTTGTGTAACACAACTTGCATATTGCATTGCATGGTATCGCATTGTAGTTATAGGCCTACATTCATAAATCGCCTCTAGTAGGGTGAACAGTTCAGAGGCGCTCGATCATAGTGTGAAAAGCCACAAGAAAAGAAATAAGTTTTTAGGAAAGCAAAAGAAGACCAGGGGTTACCTACTAAATTTAAGAGCGAGCAGGAGACAGTGTATTCCAGAGAGAGGAACCAACTGAGATAAAAGATCGGGACTGCGCCATAGCTGTTCTATTATAAGGAACTAAAAGATCCAGTCTGTTCGAGGAACGTTGGGACGATGCGAGGAGACAGAAAGAGGCCGGTGAATTACATCAATTAAATATTTATGGGCAAGACCTTATTGTGTCTTGAACACCAGAATGAGGATTGTGAACTTAATACATGCATAGATACCTATAGCTAGGAAGCCAGTGCAGTTGCTGAAAACTTGAAGCAGGAATTGCGTGAGTAGCGTGGCAGACGTGCTATTAATCTAGCAGCTGAATTTTAGACTGACTGCAGAGGCATGAGACGGACTTTAGGAAGACCGATAAGAAGTAGACGATTCGGGAGCAAATGAAAGCACGGACAAGCGTGGTGAAAACAGAGGATGAGACAGCTCAGTGTAAGCCCTATAGTGTTTGTCATGTAGTAAACTGAAATGTGTTAATACATCTTAGAAGTTAAATCAAGTTGAACAACACAATTAGAGTTCTGCAAAAAATTCACAAAAATGTAATGTTTAGGCCCTACTTCAAAAATTTGCTTCGGCTTCAGATATGATCACAGTTGCAGACAGACTTTTACACAACATTCTAAAACATATAGGCATAACAAAATGCTGCTTTTGTTGGCTTTAAAATGCACTAAAACTCAAGTACGATCATCAATAACATCCCACAGTTCCCACTTCAAGGAAGGGGGTGGGGTGGAAGTGGGAAGGGTTGGGAAGGGGAGGCAGGGAATAAAGTGGGGACAGTCTTGTTGTCAAGACCTTAAACTTCAAGACCAAGACCAAGACCTTGAACCTCAAGACCAAGACCAAGACCAAGACCTTGAACCTCAAGACCAAGACCAAGACCTTGAACCTCAAGACCAAGACCAAGACCAAGACCTTGAACCTCAAGACGAAGGCCGAGACCAAGACCCAAAAAAATCACAGTCGTATCCAGACTTCTATTCCTTATAGGCCCTACTAAAAATTGTCCAGTCGGACTACTCGTTATTTTAATGAAAACATGAGTTTTTTTTCTTTTATTCAAGCAAAACAACTTTAAATGGAGACTGCAGAGAATTCCGAATTCGTATTTACCAAAGTCCTTCATGCGAAATGTTATTTCAAATGCCTGTTGAATTTGATAAAAATCGATTTGCTCAGAATTTTCTGATCAAGACGTGACCTGTGGGGCCTCATAAAAATTCTGCCATGTGAAAAAACACGGTCTACAAGTGCTGAAATCGCTAGCACACAAAGCAGCTTTTCAAGAACCGGATGTAAATGTACAAATTAATCATGAGTCTGTTTTGAAACCATTCCATGATTAATAACCGGAAGTCAAAATAATTGTCCAAAATAACAGTGAAGCCTCATTCATACCGTGTAAATACTAAAGCAATAACTGTATGAGTAATTATTGGATAAATTATTAAAGTTCTTGCCGTTTGTTAAAATTAATGACTGTTCATATTGACAAAAGTCTTGGTCTTGGTCTTGCAAAACCAAGACCAAGACTTTGAACCTCAAGACCAAGACCAAGACCAAGACCTTGACCCTCAAGACCAAGACCAAGACCTTTAGTCTCGAGACTAAGACCAAGACTTTTAAAAACGAACTCGAGTGCACTCGAGAGTCGAGACCAAGACCTTAATTGGTCTCGAGGACAACAAGACTGAGTGGGGACGGGTCGGGACGGGAAGGCAGAGGGTGGGAAGGTAAGGGGAGTTTGCCTCGTCTTGATTTTGACTCTGGCTACGGGCCTGCTTCTAGCCTAGGCAGCAGGTACCGAGGTCCTCTGCCTTCTCTCGAGCGCTTGTCTCTCTGGCCACCAGATTCGGAACTTCACTTGATATTATATCTGGACAACCCACTTGACTCAACGCTTGTGAATAAGCTGGTGCTATGAGCCAGTGGGCTTAGCTTTAAAGTAGCGCTTTAGAAATTTGAAGTTTACGCAGTATGTGAATTGTAGGAAAAAGACTGGGGGTTAGACTTTGATTTACGTGGTGTTTGGGTGTGCAATGAAGACTACTGTGGGGTCCTAAGAAAGACTGGGGGTTAAACCCCGCAACCCCCCAACAATTCTCACCCTGAGTTTACGATTACGATAGGTCATAACAGGTGAAAGGCTATCGTACAGTCTTAAGATTATATTTTAGATTTTCCTAAATTATATTAGTGAAAAATTTTATCGACAGATTTAGATCAGAATGTATACGCCTATCAATAGCCCTAAGTCGGGGATACTTAGAGATGGCATAAGAGAGGCAGAAGGATAGAAGAGTTCATCAGAGGAGAAGAAAACAGAAGAAACAGGAATACATAGCATAACAACAGAGAAGACGACAGATATCGAAGAGGACATGGAAGACGACAGAGAAGAAGACGGACACGTTGTAATCACGCTATAGTCTCAATTGCGTCTACAAGTATTCGATCTTTAGGATCTTGCTTCGATCCTGCAAATAACACAGCCAGCAGGAACTTGACTCGCGTGCTACGCTGATCCGCGGCAAAATTGACACCTTCCCTAAATGATGGGTTGCGAAGGAATTTCATAAGTTCTGCGACTTGAACGGAAAGAATTTCTCCAGTCGAACGTTCCACGTCACTTTCCATGCTCTAAATTCACGCAGCCATGTCGCTGCGGAGGAGGCGGTGGCCATTATATGACATCCGGTGCCGAGGTCTTCGAGAGGGATGAGATTCCGAGGCGCGAGGTGCTTCGTGTCAGATGAGCGCAACTAACGATGGTCGCTATTTCCTAAATTGCACATTGTTACCTGACAGGCTACGTAGTAATATCCATGAAGTCCTATTCATCAGCGCCAATAGCCCTTCCTCTTAGCTCGACTACGTCTGTCTGTTTCGGCCTCTCTGTATATCTGTGTGTGTGTGTGTGTGTGTGTGTGTCTGACTGTCTGTCTCAGTCTCTGGCTTAGTATCTGGTTATCTGTCTTGATCTGCTTCTGTCTGTGTGTTGGTCTCTCTCTTTCGCTATTCTGTCTCTGTTTTCAACTATAAGAACTTATCTATCAATCTGACTGCCTGTGTATCTATATTCATATCTATCTATCTATCTATCTATCTATCTATCTATCTATCTATCTATCTATCTATCTATCTATCTATCTATCTATCTATCTATCTATCTATCTATCTATCTATCTATCTATCTAACTAACTCTCTATCCATCCATCCATCCATCCATCCATCCATCCATCCATCCATCCATCCATCCATCCATCCATCCATCCATCCATCCATCCATCCATCCATCCATCCATCCATCCATCCATCCATCCATCCATCCATCCATCCATCATCTATCTATCTATCTATCGATCCAGCAATCTATCTATCTATGTATCTATCTATGTATCTATCTATCTATCTATCTATCTATCTATCTATCTATCTATCTATCTATCTATCTATCTATCTATCTATCTATCTATCTATCTATCTATCTATCTATCTATCTATCTATCTATCTATCTATCTATCTATCTATCTATCTATCTATCTATTGATCCATCTTATCTACCTATAAGATAGATAAGATGGATAGATGCGGATCGATCATTGACGGTTAGTTAGGGAAATCAAGGTTAATTAAATGGACAGCCAGACATGTAGGCAGTCAGGCAGGAAGACGTAGGGAGAGACAGAAGCTAAGAAATAGAGCGATGAAAAGTAAAAAATTGTAAAGAAATTGCGAGTTCAGTTAAGACTTACACACATAGCCTATCTGTAGGCGGACTATTCCGCTCTGTATTCAGTGATAGCCTGCGTAGCCCAGAGAATACGCACCCAACCTTGTCGCACGACTCTAGGCTACTGCATCTATTCATACAAAGCTACTTCTGTTTGTAAGCGGAGGGGCGTATTGACGCGTCTTTATGCCACCGGATGTGACGTAGCTCTGTCATTCAGGCCACTGCATACAGTATCGCCGCGAGAGCCGTTAAAACGCACGACCAAAGTCACAAGCGAGGCAGACGACAGCAGGATCTGGAGCGAGTTGGTTCGAGGCTGAAGACGCTGTTTCCACTAGATACGAAACACATTCTACCTGCTTTATCAAGTCAACAGGTAATAATCACTTCTTCAGTCGATAATCAGTTTTAAAATAGGAAAAAATCGATAACGTAAATCTGTTCTTTTTTAAATTTTATGGAATATACCTACCTAGAGGAAATTTATAATTTATAAGTAAAACAGATAGCCTAAATAATAGATAAACTGGTGCTAAGACAGATAATACTTGCAACAATTCCAAGTGATGCTTTTTCAGGTTAACGCTGCATGATTCAACATTAGAAAAGCTGAGGTCTCGTTGGGTTGTTAAAGTTTTCGGCAGCAGCGCACACAAGACAACCAAAATCAGCCTAGTAGGCTATAGGTCTCAGTTTACTAATTACGGATTGTTAATAATCATGACAGTGGCTTACGGAAGGGGAAGATGGGGCGAGTTGCCCCGGGCGCACTTTTGCAGAGGCGGCAAAATAGGTTTAAAGAAAATAGGAGTGAATTTTGGATAAAAAATGAAAAGTAGGAGAGAAAGAAATAAAGAAAACGAAGGATAGAAAGAAACCGTCACTATAGTTAAGTCGGTTTGGCTTCCGTTGATCGTTATAGGGGTGGATCACTCTCAGAAGTCTACGTTAAACACTGAACAGAATTGCAGGAAAGGAAGAGGAATCGCATTTATCTAGCAAACTATTAACACAGTAACATACTGCATACAGCATAGTCTACTTTAACGCATATTCTTGTTATGCCGCCCTTCATAATCAATACACGCCAATATAGGTATTTAAGTGAATTATTGACTTAGAATATAGGTACCGATATCTAAACGAATTAATGACTTAGAATAAAATGTAATCACAAACTATCACAGACTTTCACCACTTAGTTTAGACCTCTTTTTAAAATTAATTTTAAAATTGGTTCGGTTTTGACTGAAATTGATTGCATAATTTTGTCATTTGAAATGACCTTTCAACAGAATTTAGTAATATATGCAGTTAGGCCTTTTTTCGAATCTCGGTTACTCGCTATTAATTTTTTCCCTTTGGTGTCTTAATGCTACAGAATGCAGTTCTTTTGTAATGTTGACCAAATATGAGCTTATTAGGCCTATATCATTATCCAGTAAATAAAATACATTGTTTAATTTGGTTTTTATTGGAACTTCAACTTATATACTGCGCACAGAAAGCCGTGTTTATATGAATAACGGTTATCAATAATCTTTTTATGATACAGCGCTGTGTTTTGCCTTTTGTACAGCAGACAATCATGCTGCTTCCACGAAATTATGATAATATGATAATATCTTATAATATTATAGGCTAATATCCATATAGTGTCCGTCCGACGATAAATGCTACGTCACAAACGGTTTCTGTTCTATTGTGAAACATAAACCGTTTGTGACGTCAGTCTTGACGACGGCGATCAGAGCATTTTAACCAACGATATACGCTGCCGTCATAATTATGACGGGCAAATACACTAGTTATACAGTGAATAGGCCTATAGTGAAAAATCCAGAAAGGTTATAAACTACATAAAATAAAATTGCATATGTAATACGATCGTCATGCAATATCTTAAGAGATTTATAATAGGCTGCTGAGCTTCAGCGGCGCTATACAGATGTTCGGTTACAAATACAATTACAATTACAATCAGGGCTGTAGTCGAGGGTATA
>OY744616.1:13845771-13855771 GCA_963556255.1 Allolobophora icterica
AGGCTCTAGATTGTTACTGCATGGTTATGCAAAGTTCATTAGATATCTTTATATGGATTACGGGGTATATAGTTTTATCATCCTCCGGTGGGAGTTCGAAGGGGTGGACTCATGGTCTGAGCCCTGGGCGTCGGCTTACTATGTATGGAAAGAGACTATTAAGTAACTTCTTTTATAAGATCGGGTGACTCTTTAGTAACGTGGCCCAATTCTACTCTACTTGACTCAAACTAGTTCACTCAAGCCAAACCTGCTCGGCTTGACCTCCCCGGATTCTGACCTGGTACCAAAAACGGACCATTGCGGACTTGATTTGATATATATAGCGCCGATCTCGTCGGTCTCAAGCTGGTCTCGTTGACGCGGCTTTTCAAACGCGTTGAAAAAGTTTGAGATTCACATCACATTATGAGGGGAGGAATCAGAAGAGGACTTTTGGAAGAGGAATGTGTGGAATAGATTGAAGTAACTGGTCCAAGCTGCAGACAACTTTTACGTATACATCTTAATGAGGCGCTAAAAAAATTCTGAATGAGTGAAATGTATTCTGCAAATATATTTTTGTGCTCAAGACAACATCCAATAGACCACAGCAAATCTGAGATGTTTAGAAAGGCGCTATATAAATGCGCCTATAATAATAGGCTTGACAAAGTGCATTGTAACTGTTAGTCGAATATTGTTGTTTAGGATTCTCAGCTGCCATGATGGCTTCTGGTGTTTTTTTTATTGTTCGGCGCTATATAATTTGTGTGATGACAATCTGGAATGACCTGGAAAATGCCAGTGGTCGGATCCATGTCGAGGATCGAATAGTCGCCGTTTCGATCGCCGTTCGCGTCGATGCTCACTTCACCCGTTATTCCTAGAATCAGACAATGAAACAATCGAACAGAAATGATTAAGAGGAGGAGGAGGAGAAGGAGGAGGAGGATGAGGAGGAGGAGGAGGAGGAGGAGGAGGAGGAGGAGGAGAAATAAAAAAGATGACGAGAAAGAGGAAGATTAGGAGAGGGCAGGTTCTAAGAGACAAAGAGGCAGAGAAGGAGCAAGAAGAGGAAGAGGAAGAAGAGGAGTTGAAAACGATCATGTTGATAATAAAGAGGTTTGTACACGTCTGTCTCTCTGTCTGTCTGTCTTCTGTCTGTCTGTTTGTCTGTCTGCTACCATTAACACTAAGGAGAAGCAGATGGCGGCTTTGTCACCTTTGTGTATACGTCTACTAAAGGAGATCGGATATAAATAATATTACATGCTTGACGTCAAGCTGAGGAGCTGCGTATTCGCCTGAAACTTCATCCAAACATTTCCAAGGTGATTTGGTTTGACCGTTCTTCCAACTCCCACAGCGCACAGCCCTCTCGCTCTCTAATCCTGCCGCGTTTCTCTTCCTATCATCATCTACATTTCGTAATCTCGAAGTCATTCTTAACTCGACATTCTCCCCAAAACAAAAAATAAGGCATACAGGTCCTTGTTTCACTTAAGGGGTCGTCCATAAAGGACGTCCGCAAAATATGACCCACTTTGGACCCCTCCCTCCCCTTGTCCGCATTTGTCCGCACTGGTCATAACCCTCCCTCCCCCTTGTCCGCATTTGTCCGCACTGGTCATAACCCTCCCTCCCCCTTGTCCGCATTTGTCCGCATTTCGATGACCCCTCCCTCCCCCGCTCACTGCGGACGTCCTTTATGGATGACCCCTAAGAGGGATTCTACAATCTCGCTCTACACTGCATCGCTGAAAACACCAATACGAATCCTAAAGTCTGTTCAACTATTCCAATACTTATATT
This sequence comes from Allolobophora icterica, assembly GCA_963556255.1. Taxonomy (NCBI): domain Eukaryota; kingdom Metazoa; phylum Annelida; class Clitellata; order Crassiclitellata; family Lumbricidae; genus Allolobophora; species Allolobophora icterica. Next base: position 13,847,566 of record OY744616.1, read on the forward strand.
TCATTCTCTGACTGACTGAAAATATAATTGCTTCTTCAAGCAAGCATCGTGCACGACTCTGTTAGATTCGTAATCGTAATATCCAAACTTCAAAAGCGCCACTTGTAATGTAATAATGTAATCCAACATTTATACAGCGCCCTTAAGAACCTCTCAGAGGCTTGAAGGCCAAGCGCAGAACGCCAGCCTATTGACGAACGCTACGTCCAATCAGAGGGGTTTCCACAGAGTAGTCCAGAGGAAGTTCGAGTCCGATTACCATGAGGGCATTCGCCACTCATCCACCGCCATCTGCCTCAGGTTTCTCTTATAATGATTATAATAATAACAGTAAAAATAATAATGATGATGATGATGATGACGACGACAACGATGATGATGATGACGATGATTATGATGATTATGATGATGATGATGACGGCGACGACGAAGACGACGACGACGACGATGATGATGATGATGACGATGATGATAATGATGACGACGACGACGACGACGACGATGATGATGATGATGATGATGATGATGAACCTAACCCTTGAAGGTTCGGTTCCACATTCGCTTCGTGATTTCGCTGCCATTTGAGGGACTGAGTCCGGCTTCGATGGTTTCGTTGACAGCCAAGGCGTAGAGAATGACGGCGTCATGAAAGGCAACGATAAAGCTATTCACCTGCAGCACACAGTCAAATCAAACACAGTCAGTATAAGGACAGAAACGAAAGGTGACGTTGACGGTTGAATGGATGGACAGATGGACGGATGACCACACTCAAAGATGAATGCAAGGGTGGATGGATGGGTGGATGATTGGATGGATGGATGAATGTATGAATGAATGAATGGATGAAAGAATGGATGGATGGATTAACGGATGGAAGACTGGATGGATGGGCGGATGGATGAATGCATAAATGAATGAATGGATGTATGGAAGAATGGATGGATGAATGGATGTATGAAAGAATGGATGGATGGATGAATGGATGGATGGATGGATGAATGGATGGATGAATGGATGTATGGAAGAATGGATGGATGAATGGATGGATGGATGGATGGATGGATGGATGAATGGATGTATGGAATAATGGATGGATGGATGAATGAATGGATGGATGAATCGGTGGATGGATGAACGTATGTATGGAAGAAGGGATGGATGGATGGGATGAATGAATTAATGAATTGATGAATGAATAAATGAATGGATGGATGAATGAATGAATGAATGGAAGAACAAAGAACGGTCGCGAAATACATATGTATTATATATATATAACAATAATGTTAATCAATGTAGAATGATAACTGCTGAGTGCTGATGGTAGATTATACCTCTTCGTCACCGTAGACATCTTCGCCATACATGAGCATCGATCGTTGCTTGATCTCCTTCGAGAACTCTTCGAATTGCTGGCTGTCCTGTCGTCGAAGTGTGATCGTCATCAAGGCTTCGTAGGCCTTCTTGGCCAACTCATTCCTCTCCACCGTATCGCTCGGGTCATACCAAGGCCTCTCGAGCTTCGCCTTGCTGAAACATCAGATACGACGTCAATATACGAACCAGAAAACATCGGATAATCCTATATAGACGAGCCAATAAATGTGCACCGGAAGTCGGAATCACCCCTAAATAACGAAACAGGAAATCAAGAGATCAAGACGAATGGAATCACTCAGGCGTATCGCTGCCACTAAATCAGTTCATGCGTAACGTTTCTGCGAATGCTGTGCTGATTGGATTATGTGTAGATTCGGAAAGCGATGTAAATCGGTCGCTATCAACGCTGAACGTTTCCTATCGCTTCGCGTATGAGGATATGAGCTTGGTTTGGGAATTATCAGGACGGGAATAGGTTTGGATCTTTGCTGGAAAAGGCGGGTCGAGACAGTGGAGGCGATCTTCTCTGACAGGTGGGAGGGGGGGACAAAGTCGGCCATGGTCTGGTCGATGACCTTTTTCTAGGAATTCGTGTCCCCAAAAAATTTCTTGGCTTCGTGACTTTCCTACGAATTCATCTCCCAAAAAGTTTATGACCTCTTTTTTACAACTTTTTTCCGGTCTCTCGCCAATAATGTTATTATGTGATTACTTTTTTAGGAATTCGTCTAGAAAATTGATTACTTTTTTTATAGATTCATCCCCTAAAATTTCATGACTTTCTTTACAAATTTCTTCTTCTTTCGGAGATTTTTCGGGGGATACTTCTGCTAAAAAAAGAGTTTTTACCTCATCTGGTCAAAAAGGCAGTGAAAACCCTCACGCGCAATTACATTTCTTGCCCTTTTTTGGTGTTTCTTCAAAAAGTGGGGGGGACAAATGTATGGTGTGCCCCCCCACTCTTAAAGGTGAGGGACTTGTCCCCCTCGACCCCCCCCCATGATCGCCGCCCATGGGTCGAGATAAACGGGAAATCGATGGTTGGCTTGTTCGTTGAATCCGCAAATCAAACAACCGCCTCTTACACCGGGACGTTTTACTTTATTAACACCATGCTCCTAATTAAGGTAAGATATGGTAAGATATTGTAAGGTATGGTAAGGTATTGTAAGACATTGTAATGTATAGTAAGGTATTGTAAGGTATTGTAAGGTATGATAAGGTATAATAAGGTAAGGTGTTGGAAGATATTGTAAGGTATTTAAGGTATGGTTTTGAAAGGGATTTTAGGGTTTGGTAAGGTATTGGAAGGTATGGTAAGGTATTGTAAGGTATGGCAAGGTATGATAGATGTAGGCTTACATGTTAAACAGGTAAAAATAACATCTTCAACGACAACAGTTCAACATCCCAAAAACGTCGTCAGTGTTAACTGTATCGGACTATGGTTCATCAACATTCTTTAAGGATCAGCAGTGCTAACCGTATTTACCTGACTTCCCTATTCATACGCAGTGTGCATGAATTTAGCAAAACAACATGCTCTTGAAATATAAATCTTTTTCCAATTGAAAACGCCTGACAGATAAATCCTGTTCTGTATAGTCTTCAGGCGCAGATTTGCATAGACTGAATTGCAGCGAGAGAGGCACATCATAGGAGACAGAGGCACAGTGACAAAGACAGAGAGAGACAGACAGTAGGACAAAGAATGAGCCATATATAACGCCAGATCATTAAAGTGTTTGCGTTCTGCTGCCAGACGATACACAGTACGAAGTGGGCTAATTATTATACATCTACGTAATCCCAAACGCTTGCTGGACATTTCTGCATAGGAATCCGCTTATTGATCAGTACAAGCATGATGTTCATATTAAGTAGGTAAGCAAACATGTAAGAATGAATGAACGAACGAACGAATGAAGGAATTAGTAGGTCAATGAATCAGTTGATCATTCTATCAACGATCAATACATAACTATATATCAACCACATTCCTGTAATAGCTGGTGTCTGGTTAGTGGGATAAAACCATAGTTCGAGAATTCGCATTTTACGAATTTTAAGAATTTAAAAAATTCACGAATTTTAACGAATTTTAAAACTGCAGTTTTAAAATTCGTAAAAATTCGTAAAATAATAAAATAATAGAATTCTTTGCCATGGCAACGAATTTCATTATTTGTTTACTTTTTAACTTTTTAAGCAAGTAGGCCTAAATGTCAATGTCATACGCAATCAATCAGCCGTGAAAGATAGCTGACTAGCAACACAATAGTACTGATATTCAGTTACTGTTCTACATGGAGTCGTGAACTTCGATTTCTATCATAGTTGGGGTGTGTGACTGTGAGTGTCAGTCAGCAGAACGAAAAACCACCAGTGCCCCATGCAGCTTCAGTGTCACCAGTCACTCAGTCAGCCACTAACACAGCTTGCAACCAAACATGGTTTAAAAGGGTTGGCAACGTTCACCGAGCTGTGTCTTCTATTTAATCGTCCCCTGATTCTGAGTTAGAAACAGCCCACTGCTCCCACTCGACTCTGGTTTCTGTATTTTCGCCATGCAAATGATCCCGAATTCCGGCAGAACAACCAACAAATTCCTTGTCACAAAAACACTATATTTTTGGATTACCCTTTCCTACTCCGCCAAAATTACTACATACTTCCACTCCGGTCCATGTTCTTTCATCTTAAAAAATTAGATTTGAACTAAGTTAACTCGTTACGTAATAAACTTTTATATTGAATGTTACATTAAATTCTAAGCAGAAGCTTAACACAACAAATCATGACGTCATCACATTTGTTGATGTTGTTTACGCTGTTTTTGCAAAACCAACTGTCAATGTAAAAAAGGCCCAACGCATTTTTACGAATTTTTACGAATTTTAAAATAGACCAAAAATTCGCGAATTTTTACGAATTTTAAAACCGAAAGTCACGAATTCTCGAACTATGGTATAGATATAAAACTTAACGAGAAAATTAAAACGAACGAAGGACTCAATCAATCGATCAATCATTCTATCAACGAACAATAATTAAATTAGACCATTTCAACCATATTCCTGTGATCGTTGTTGGCTGATTAATGGGTTCAAACTTTACGCGGAAATTAGACCAGACGGATCGCGTGTTTACCAAGAAAATCGCGAGCAGTTGAGCATTTTGTTCATTTGTCCAGGGTTTAGTCAGCCCCGCTGGATCCCGCAGTGATAAAGTCTGTGCCAAAAAAACCACTCGTCGGCGCCTCTATAGGACGTTGATCTGTAGGCGCCAAGAGTATATCGGTTCGGAGAACAGGTGCCAAAAACGGTGCCGTGTGTCCATTAAATGATCATCTGGAGAAATTGACTTTTGAGTCAGTGACTGATTGCAGCAGGCTAGCTATGTAGCTTTCTCGGGTGGTAAGCATTAGATACTAAACAATTAACTAATTAGCTTATCTTAGCCAATAAAGTTCAGATAAGGAAGTTATATTCAACATTCAGAGCCTAAATTGTCAATGTCTGAATTAAAACTGCGTCTGTGATCGTCTGAAACGTTTCCAATTTGGCGCTACAAAAATGTCGTATTACATACAAATCTAGAGGCTTTATGGAATGGAAATTGAAAATGTTCAAAGGTTCAAGCTGAAACAGTTTCTCTTAGTCTCGCAGATCTTATTTCAGTGAAATAAACATTAAATGTCTGATCACATTTTGCAAATTTATCACCCTAATTATTTATATGTGAATCACCCTAGTTATATATTATTATTATAGTTATGATATTATTACTATTATTATTATTATTTTTTTTTTTTCGCCCGAGGTACCAAGGATCCCTCAGGCTCTAAGAAACTATATCAAGTTAGAGGTTCTCGTCCCCCATGTGCTGATCGAAAGAGCCCCTAAATGCCACGGCGTTGAACCGTTGCGTGATTATTATTATTATTATTATTATTATTATTATTATTATTATTATTATTATTATTATTATTATTATTATTATTATTATTATTATTATTATTATTATTATTATTATTATTATAACGCATTCATTAAGCGCCACTATCTAATGACCAAGCATCAATCGATGGCGCTGAGTAGGTGTGAGTGAAGGACTTGCTCAGGGTCCCTGCACAGTAACCGTCTCAGAGGAGGAGGATCGAACCCGTACTCTCCGCGTTACAAGGCGAGCGCTCTAACCAATCGGCAAACGTTCTACAAAACCAAGGTTGCCTACGAGATCTAACTAATAGCATTGTAACAATTGAGTGAGCAGCGAGAGCCAGTATACCTGCTATATAGATCGATGTTGAAGAAGACGTACTCTCCGTTGATTAAATTCAACTCGGCTGCTTTCATCATCATCATTCTTGTCGCATCAGGAGAACTACACAACATGATGACTGCAAAAACAACAACGACAAACCACATCATCATCATTATCATCATCGACAACGACGAAATAATTGGGGTTGTCATGAATCCCACGGACAGTAAAAGTGTCTTCTTATAATGTTGTCTAAAATCGAATTAAGTCTTTGATATGAAGCTCAGAGGGAGAATTGGAAGATAAAGAGGACAATTGAGAAAATAGGGATAACTGAGGGGAAAGAGGGCAGGTAATGAAAAGAAAAAGACGGAAGAGAATAAGAAACCCAAAGGAAAACAAATGAAGAAGACAGACGCATGGAGTAGAATTCCATTGATTATATTACCAATATCACTGGAAAGCCAGTGTTTAATCTAGACACCTTGGGGGGGGGGAGGCCAGCAATATTTTAATGTAGACACCTCTTTTGGTGGGGAAATCCCCCCAGGATACATGTTGCCGCTTTGTTGCGCTCCCCCGAGACGAGTAAAGGAGTTATATAAGAATAAAATAACAGAATAAGAGCTATGAGAGATGAATTCCTTTAAAAAAGGTCGTCAAAGTTTTAAGTTTCCGAAAAAATGTTTCGACGTTCGAAAAGACAGATGAAATTGACGGATGAAATTTCCCCAAAATGGTCGCCCTTGTTCCCCCCCCGCCGACAAACCGTGTTTCCCCCTAAGAAGAGGGGAACTTGATTAAACACTGCTGGAAAGCCATTCCTCACTAAAGCCACTCATCACGTGACTCATGACTGACGAATCGTAAACGTTTTAACCTTCTGCATTCCGATTCCCATCGCCAAAATCAACTCTCAACCGTTGGCTACATCGGTTACAGCGTACGTCACAATGCGCCGCTGTGCGTGAGATTCAGGTTCGCATACCTATCGTAACTTATTTAAGAGATTCGAAACTCTAGCTAGCACAGTCCGTACACGGGGCCTAAGTGGGGTGGCAATCATTCAAAGGGGTAGCGGCATCCGATTAATTCATTGGCAAAATGAGCAGGGTCGAGGCCATACGGTCGATCGCTATAGAAAACATGTGCATTTACATTTAACATTTACTCGACTTTGTTTTGATTGAACGCCAGCTCTCTAGTCTCTCTGGCGCAGATATAGGGCCATATATATATATATATATATATATATATATATATATATATATATATATATACACACACACATATATATATATTCTAGAATATTTGCCCGTCATTATGACGGGTTGAAAGAAAATGATTGGATTGAGAGGAAGAGAAAAGAATTTGTTTATTGGAATGCTTGATTATAAATTACATTGCGAGTGAAAATTCGAGCTGTTTTTGACTTTGTCGTCGGTGACGATTTGAACGTAATCGTCGGTCTTGGGGACTTTCTTCATTCATGGGACAACTAAATTTTGAAGGACTATTTACCAACAATTTGACAGGCTTATATGGGTATAAAGTAGCACGGGGCGAAATACAATATAGCCTACATAAAGATAGAAGTTTGCAGAGCGACCGCGAGATGGCGCTGAACAAGAATGAAACTGAGACATGCTCAGGCAGACAGAGGCAGACAGAGGCAGGGCAGAAATAGACAGACATAGACAGACGAATACAGACAGAGAAAGACAGAAGCAGACAGAGGCAGACAGAGGCAGAGACAAACGGGGACAGACAGAGGCAGACATAGGCATACGGAGACACATACAGACAGACAAAGACAGTCAGAGACAGAGACAGAAAAAGACAGATATAGACAGACATAGGCAGACGAAGACATACAGAGGCAGACAGAGACATGCAGAGGCATGCGGAGACAAACAGAGGGAGACAGAAACACACTAAGACAGACAGAGACAGACAGAGTCAGACAGAGGCAACCTGAGTCAGACACAGCATTTGCTGTGTGGTGGCTGCCGAGAGATAAGCGGGTGAAAAGTTAGGTACTTGTGAGTCGAGGAAGGGAGAAGGAGGCAGAAGGACAGCAGGACAGAGGAAGGAAGGAAGGAAGGAAGGAAGGAAGGAAGGAAGGAAGGAAGGAAGGAAGGAAGGAAGGAAGGAAGGAAGGAGGGAGGGAGGGAGGGAGGGAGGGAGGGAGGGAGGGAGGGAGGGAGGGAGGGAGGGAGGGAGGGAGGGAGGGAGGGAGGGAGGGAGGGATGGAAGGAAGGAAGGAAGGAAGGAAGGAAGGAAGGAAGGAAGGAAGGAAGGAAGGAAGGAAGGAAGGAAGGAAGGAAGGAAGGAAGGAAGGAAGGAAGATTACGGGTTTTCAAAAACAGTCAGCAATAATATTGTAATTAACTGGGACCTCGATTTGATAACAGAGAACTATGACGGTTAATAAATGTTTCTATAAAGCATGCGGGATATAAAGCTTTTATCATTCTTTCCAGGAAATGTGAAATTGGGCGTCCACAACCGGAGATTATGGGGGATGATACGGTCAGCAGGGAAGTAGGGTCGCAGA